>CM022471.1:23006597-23053536 GCA_011952105.1 Coreoperca whiteheadi
GATGTTGAGGTTCTCTTTGGGAGTGACGAGGACGGACAGGATCAGGAACGAGTACATCAGAGGGACAGCTCATGTTAGATGTTTCGGAGATAAAGCCAGAGAGGCCAGATTGAGGCGGTTTGGACACGTTCAGAGGAGAGACTGTGAATATATTGGTAGAAGGATGCTGAGGTTGGAGCTGCCAGGCAGGAGGTCTAGAGGAAGACCAAAGAGGAGATTTATGGATGTAGTGAGAGAGGACATGAAGTTAATTGGTGTGAGTGATTAGGATGCAGAGGACAGGGTTAGATGGAGGCGCATGATTCGCTGTGGCGACCCCTGAAAGGGAACAGCCCAAAGGAAAAGAAGAAGAAGACATACGTACTTAATACATCATTTAATTAAAAGAACCGTTTTTGGGAAATACGCTGATTTTCTTTATTTCCAAGAGTGAGATGAGAAGATTGATTATAAATCTTATATCTTTGCTTGGTACAGAGCTGGAGTCAGCATGTGGTTAGCCTAGCTTAGCATAAAGACCAGAGGCAGAGGGAAACAGGTAGGCTGGTTCTGTCCAAAGTGAATAAATGTATAACCCCTGGTAATACCACAACCAGTCTTAAACCCGAATTAAAAAAATGAGATGCCATGTTAGCTTTAGCTTTAGCTTTAGAGGTGCTGGTAGATTTTTGTCCCCTTTTTTGACAGATCCAGGCTACCTGTTTCCCCTTGTTTACTGGCTCTGTGCTAAGCTAAGCTAGCGGGGTGCTAGCTGTACAGTAGCTTCATATTTAATGCACATACATGAGGTTGATATTGATTTTCTCATCACAATCTTGGAAAGCAAATTGCTATTACTATTACTTTCACTGACAGTTACTATATTATAGCAGGTATAACAATTTTAAGACATCAGCCTAATTATGTTACTGCTTAATATTATTGCAGTAAGATTTATTGTGTTTAATCAATTTAATGTGTCTTTTTTCAAGTGTCAAGCTTATCTAATTTAGTACATTTGCTACAAGATTATGGCCAAATATTGCTCAATAATAAAAAAAATAATAATAATTGAGGTTTAGTTTATATTTCAATTCTTCTCATGCACGTTCGTTGCACAGTGAACAGTGCTAGAGTGATGGGGCCTCTGCGGCGACATGCTGCCAGGAGCAACATTAAACATGGCTTGAGTCTCACACAACTCCACACTCTCAATCACCTCTGCTATTCATGGGAATAATCCTGCTGAAGGGAAGAAAACAATCTCTTAGTTCTGAACGACATGAAAGAATTTCTCACTTTCTTGTACCTCCCTGTTTTCCTCAATGGCGGGCGGTGGAAGAGGTCTGTAGCCCTGCGGCAGGTGAAGAACCGCAAAACCGTTGCAGCAGTGTTGACTTTGAACCACCCAGTGCTGAGCCGTTAAAACAAAACGGACTTGTACAAAAACCAGTCTTGTGTAATGAGGGCGGCATTCTAGTGGTTGTGTGTAGGAGTACTGGGAGTGTGTGTGTTCTACTTGGGCCATGTGTGGCTTTGAGTGTGTGTTTTCAGGAGGGGAAGAGCAGTGTGTGGATGGTATGCAGGCCGTGTGCTGGGTTATGGGGTGTTGATTGCGGGGTGCTTAACCACGGCCTTTTGATGCTCTGCCTTGGGATCTGGCTCTGGTTTGTTCCACTGTGTTTGCACTCTCACTGTGTCTCTTTGTCCGTCTCTCTCCATTCTGTCTTTCTTTTACTCTTTATAGCTCTCTTCCCTTTCAAATGTTTTGCCTTCCTTCTAAGTGAGTTCCCTGGTTAGGCATGTGCATTTATAGCTGCGATTGTTTACAGCGGTGGTTCCCAATCTATTTTGTCAGACGCACCTCCACAGCCCTGTCAGTTGAACTCAAGTACTCCTCCATCACTACCACCCACCATTTATACATTACTTTTAGCTAACTATTCAAACATTTATCCTTAACTTTAGCCATCTATTTCAACCATTTATCCAGTACCTTTCGCTAACTGTTTTAACTTCTCTGCTCATTTACTAACTAGTTTTCACTTCAGGTGTTCTACTGACTATGTGGCTATTTTTCTATTTGTTTTAATCAATTCAAATTAAATTTTTTTAGGTTATTATTTAGTTGAGCTACTTCACATCTTTCTACAAACCCCCTGACAACTGCAGAGGTACCCCCTGGCATCCCCCCGGGGGAAATCACCTTTTTACAGTTTATACCTTCACTTCATTTGTTTTAAAACGCTCAGAGTACCACATGCCACGGAGACCAGTATAAATGTGTCACAAGGTTTAGAGCAGGAACTTCCTTTGTAACGTCAACCACCTTCAAATAGGTACACATTCGATACGTTTTTGTCTTAAGGAAAGGTGAGATGATACATTTCTGGTTGTTGGATGTGAATCACATCTGCGCAGTGGATGAGGTGATTGATGATGACTTTTCATTTTTCTGGAAGCCCTCCGACACTATGTTTGGAACCACTGGTTCACTGTATTTGAAAACTAATCCAGTACAATGTGCTGTGGTTAGTAATTAATCTCACACTTTCAGAACTATAATTTTACTGCACACTTTTTTATGGAAACGTACTTTGAAATCCAGCCATTTGGCAAAGTGGATTTTAACAAACAAATGTTTTGCAGCTGATCTAAATTTGCTGACAGTGGACTGTTTTGTGTTGGGAGAAACCGATTGCACTCATGAGATTAAAGTCATGCGACAGTGTGCAGTTTGAAAACATGCGTACAATACAGCTAATGGGGCATTAAGCATTGCGGCTGACAACTCTTGAGAGTACAGACAATGGTAAGTACTAAAAAGTGCAGTACTCTGCACAAAATCGCTGCTAGCGTGTTTAAAATAACTGAAATGTACTTGCATACGAAAATATATAAAAATGGTATTAAATAAATAAACACGCAACTTAATGTGTCATTTCATAGAGATTCATCTAATGTAAGAAGTTAAAAAAATGTGTCTTTGATATAAGTATGTGATCAGTACTTGATTATCGGACTATAATCTTCTTTTTTATGTGATACTACAATAACTTGTTCAAAAAGAGAAACTCAAATGATTCAGACCCCTGTTATTTATGTGTGTGTTTGTGTTTAAGAAGTGGAAGTCGGGACCTGCAGCAGCTTCCAGCCCGCTGGCTGTCTGAGGTTCTAGAGGAGGTCAAATCCAGCGACCCGTCGTCCAAGCTGTGTGCCACACGCCGCAGTGCTGGCATACCCTTCTACATCCAGGTGTGTGAGCATGGTTTTTTTTAATTTTAAACAGAACAGTTGACCTACGAAGTATCAAAAGGGCGCTTGTGATGTTCCAGACTTGCTGGACCTGCACTGTTGATTTCAAGTGGTGCAAGAGGCTGCTGAACACAGAAGAGGCACACCTTTTTCCGTAAACGGCACATTCCTCTGATTTAGTTTCTTCAGGGAGTGTGGTGGAGTGGTAGTCACATTGGTTTCCTCCATCATTGCTGAGTCCAACCCTCTCGGGACACAGTGATCCAGTTTTGGGTTTCGGGTCATTGCTTTATTTGACACTCGTCTTTAGGCAGAACGGGTTGCTTCGTGTAAATTCTGCTGTAGTTAGCAGGATTTAGGTACATTTAAAATGTGTGACTGCAACTTGCAGCGTGAGTTCTGAAAGTCAGCGATAAGGACCATTTGGCAAAATACAAGTTCGAATTCGCTCTGACGGTTAAGGTTAAAATTTGTTCAAAATTAAGGTTATGATATGGAATGTGTTGCATGGACATAGTGAGGGTTATGGTTAGTGAATGAATGTTGGACAGGTCTCAGAGGTTTAGTAATAGAAGCCCTGTGTTTATGCTCCTGTTTACTCCTAAAAGTGGTGCAGTCAGCAGTTCTTGCCATGCCACTGGACTACTCGTGCTGGAAGAACATTGAGTTTCTTAATCCATCTGTCTTTCTTTTACTCAGTGACTCGCATAAGTCATATACATACACACACACACACACACACACACACACGTCCTTTGATTGACCTCTCTTGGTAGTCACCAGTCCCACACATCTCTAACAGTGTATTGTAATCTCTGACTAACCTACCTTAACACTGGACTGACTCAGTCTGTTATTCAGCTCCACGTCCTCTAATTACTGATATTAAAACTAGACACGACAGAGTTCATGTTTTATTATAGCAGTAATTTCGGAGTGGGGTTGGTCTTTGTTGTGGTTATGGGTATAAGGTGCGTGGCTGCACATGCTGACATCACTGACTCTCTTATGTTTTTACGTGTCTATATGCCAGGCATGTGTGCTGGCTAAAAAAGGTCTGCAATCTTTGAACTAGCTGAATTTATCCAGATTAGATTTTTTATTATGGTTCTTCTTCTTCTTCTGCCATAAACGTATCTGGGTAACAGTAACCGCTACAGTTCCCAAACTCTGCAGATAGGTTGGAAATCTCACCAACTACTCAGACAAAAAACTGTACCGATTGGCTCGAGGGTGGCGCTATAGCAGCGAACTTTACGTTTTGGCCGAGCAGCATCCTCCACGTCTGAAAAGAGAAGCCAGTGCGGAAGTGCCTTAAACCTGCGTTCTTTCTAATGGCCGGGGGGGGGGGAATCCATGGTCTTACTTTAATTAGTACTGTATGCACAACATTTTCTTTCTTGCTCAATGTTGGATCAAACTTCACCAAAATATTTGACAACACACCGGAAACCAGCAGAATGATGTGCGATTTGTTTTAGAATTTTCTCACCAACATCTTGACTGTTGTAAGCGTTTTAAGTTTAAAACTGAGTAAAATACCCCAGTCTGGCAGATGTGATGTCATTGCCTCACGCTGCAGCACTCAGTAGAGTTGAAGGTGGGGAAAAAAAGGAAGACGCACATATACAGTAGGTGCTCCCCATCTGCTGACTGAGGCTGCAAAACAGTCCTTCTGTTAAGGCCCGTCTCCCTCTCTCTTTCCCTGTTTTTAACTGCTTGTCACCTCAAACCTTCAGGTTTCATTCACGACCAAATTTGGTACGGAGCATCTCTGGAAAGTTTGCTCAAATGCTGTTGGCAGGGCTTATCGTAACGCATTTGGTCCCATTTGGTCATATAGGTTGCAGCATCACAAGTTCCTGCTTACCATCCATACCTGAGGATACAAAAGTCCTGGGTTCAAGTCCTTGCTTGCTCTTCCAAGCTTTCCAAGCTCCCTTCTTCTCCAACCCCATCCGTTGCCCCTTGCGGCTAATATTTTTGATTTTGAAATTAGTTTTAAATGTCAAAAGGCCTCGCTTTGACTTTATGAAACTGGCACTGGTGGCAGTGACGGTCTTATTCCGATAATTTATGCCACTGTATGGGATTCATCTGCTTGTTTAACGCTGTGAGAATCCCTGTTGCCGAGCTGAAATGACCTTTCGAATTAAAAGATATGACAGCTAAAGTCAAAGATATTGTCATGGGAGAGAAGAGAGGAAGAGTAAGGCAGAACAGAGCATGATAGAAAACAAATATGGGTGACTTAAGATGAGGATGAAGGGAGACAGAGAAGACAAGATAAAGGAGAAAGAGGCAGAGCGGAGGAAGTCTGGGAGAAGCAGAAGTCGACACCTTGGCAGAGCTTCGGGCTGCATTCCTGCACACAGAGAGACAGATTTAGATCCGGGAAGTCTGGCTCCTGCGCTCGCCTCACGCTGGTCTGGACCAACCTGGGACAGATTTCACAGGAGCCCTCCTCTTCCTCTTAACCTTCCTCCACCCCAACCCCCCAAGAGTTCATAAGAGCCAGACTGTGCCTCCTCCCTCCATCCTCCATCTCTCCATCCCTTCCAGGCCTAAGTCTTTACCATAACCCAGGCCAGACACACAGCTGGCTCCCATCAGCTCCCACAGTAAGAGAACTCTTTTCTCACATAGCAGCCAACTGCTGTCACCTCCTCGCTCCCACATTCCCAACTCCCACTCCTCGAACATACAAATGATGTCATTCAGTGAAGCTATCAGCATAGGCAAACTTATGTAATCGTGCAGCTGTGTCTTTATGTGATAGAATACCACTGTATACAGTTATGGGCACAGTTTAGTTGAAAACAAAACAAGTAGGAAGTAACTTAATTAAATTGGCTGATATGGATACTGATCTAAACTACTGACTTGACAGCAGTTCATGTGGCCTTTTATGAAATACAGGAACAAATGCATCAGTTGCCTATATTTGTCAAATTGTGCACCATACAGTATATTGTAATGGCTGTTAACGTAGGGTAGATGATATACAGAAGCTTCTCTTTTGTAACTCTCATCATACAGCTTATTGACCCTTTTTTAAGAATATATTGAAAGGCAAATAACATAATATTATATTGAGCTTTAAAAAAACTAGTTTTACAAACAATTGCATTATACCATCAGGACATACACTACATTTCTGGCCTTTATATTGAGAAACAAGCACAATGAGTACAAAAGCATCCATGGCAAGGTGTGGAAAAAAAAACAACAACAATAAAACAAGTGATTCCTAGAGAAAAAGAGTCAACATTAAAGGGGACCTCCACCTCTTTTATATATATATATATATATGTGAAAAAAAGTGGTTAGAGGGAGCTGTAACCTGGGCCCCAACCGACGCTGGAGTTGGGGCTGAAGAGTCCAAATTTGAAAATGCCATAAATCTGAATCACCCAAATCTCAGACGGAACCTTTGGCAGTCGGGTTGCATTGTGGGTAATGTAGGCTCCAGATTTTGACAAAGAAGCACGCGTGGCATAAAAATGACAATGTTTTTGGTCCTGCACGCATCGATTTTGATCCTCTGCGAGTCCGCCAGTGTTATAGGAGGGCAGTGCAAACTCTTTCAACAAAGCCATCTCTGTTCGTGCCCATGCGTTGTAAACACACACTGACCTGTTTCGTTTGGATGTTTTTGGTTTTACTTCCGCAGGCTCTGCTCTCCTCTGAGCCCAAGTCGTCCAGTTGCAGCCTGTTGAAGATGACCATGAGAGAACTGATCGCTCTGGCCAGGCCCTCTGCTACCAGGAACACGGACAGCTCCACCGTCCCTCAGGTTTGACCACCCAGCGGCTTCTCGCACGAGTCCTAGATCTAGTCAGGTCTTACCTGGGAGAGCTCTTGTCTGAACACACTGAAATGGTTCAGTGTGTCTTCTGTGATGCTCTGAGACGTTTGCTTGACTTTTGACCTCCCTTAAAGTTTGTTTAACTTGTTCTGTAACCAAGCAGCATAAAAACCAGGTTAGAAATTTCAAATTCAATCGAAGTGGTCTTTTCAAGACTGTAGGACAGTGTTGTATTGATCCATTCTGAAAATTGAACAAACTGCCCATAATAATGGTGGCGGATGGCACCGAGGAGACAGTCCAGCTCTACAAATACAATAGGAATAGCAGCCAAATGATGTTATATTTTAGGCTGTTGCTTGGAAGTTCGTCTACCAGCCTCATCAGGAGGCGTCTTGTAGTATTCTAAAAATCTTTCTGTCTTATCAAATACTGATAGACAGTAGTCAGTTTTGCAGCACATCAGCTATGGAGGCCTGTGGACAAACGTAGTGTTCTAACGTGATGCCTTCTTAATGTGATAAATGTTTACCTCACCACAGGTCCATGCTCTGAACATCCTCAGGGCTCTGTACAGGGACACTCGTCTGGGGGAAAACGTCATTCCCTTCGTCTCAGATGGACTGCAGGCGGCTGTGCTCGGCTTCACCTCTCCTGTTTGGGCAGTGAGTTTCGACTCCCATGGTTTCTATCTCTATTTGTCTCTGTTCTTTACATTTAGGCAGATTAACACGCACCCCCAACATCCTTCCTGTTTTTCACTCCCGACACCTCCACCAGGGAGGTGTGTCTAATATTTGGCCACCCCATTTATATCAATGAGGGTAGACCAAATATTCAACAGCAGCACATACTACAGCCTCCAAAATGGCCATCAAATTGAATCAACACCCCTCTAAAACAGTTTTTACGAAAACTGAACATTAGAACCTCCATGAAGGAATTTAGTGCAGGGCCGTTAGGCTGTATTTCAGCTTGGTCTACCCAACACACTGGCACTTTACTGTACGTCTGAGGCAGGGTGTTTCTGCAAAACTTCATAATGCTGAACAAAGTTACTGCTCTCTAATTCCTCTTCCTGTGTTACTGATGTTTATATCAGCTCAGTTGTCGCTTTTAATTTCAAACGCACTTACCCATACACGCGTACTCTCTCTCTCTCTCTCTCTCTCTCTCTCTTTCTTTCCTAACCTCCGTCCCTGTGTTCGTTTCCCAGGTGAGGAACTCCTCCACTCTTCTCTTCAGCACTCTGATCACAAGGATCTTTGGAGTGAAGAAAGGGAAGGACGAGCACTCAAAAAAGAACCGGTCTGCTGCTTCTTCCTTCTTCCTCTCTAATACTCCTCTGCCCGTTCAAGTTTACTGTCGTGTGCATCCTTGCGAAATGAGATTCTTGCATTTGAAAGTACAAATCAGTGGTTAGCAGTCATGTATGTGCAAATAGGTCCAAAAGTCACAATTACCTTCTGCGAAAAACGTTCTCTGCAGCAAGCGAATATGGCCTTAATTTAATACGGTATATTTAATACCTCAAAACAAGGGAAAATCAGTCCGTGTGTTGAGGTCATTCCATTTATTTCTAAGGTAAACCTAAGGTACAGGACGCACGTGTATAAACAGTGGCTGTTGCACGCCACCGGGGGACGCTGTTGTAACACAACTCCGGCTGGTTTCACTCAGTCCCGCTGCTGATTATTGCTTGTGGAGATGCAGGTCTACACTGTACCAGCAATAAGGAAAGGACACAGGAGGAAAAAAGAAAAAGTGGCTTTTTTCATATTAAAAAGTGGACTCGAAACGCACAGGTGATGATTTCAGGACCAAAAGTGTTTATTGGCAGAAACGTTTGCAAAAGCCACTAACACACGTATCGAAAATGTGCTGTGTGTCGTGCCCATAATACTGTTGCTCAAAGGTGGGATGAGGAAATCTGTTTGGCGGTGTAACTGTCTCAGTTTTAGTTGGAGGGTTATCAGTTGTGAGTCCCGCTGTGCCGTCAAGGATTGTTTGAAAAAGCGGGCTTTGTTTTGGGGTTTCTGGTAAGGAGTCTTAAATTATAGCAGGCTCCCAATGCCTTGTCAAACAACCATACAAGTGTTGTTTTTTTCCCCCCACATAGATTTCATGATTTGTTGTATCCGACGTAGATGCAGGATAGGAACGAGTTAAGCACTTGGGATGCTGCAACAGGTTCCACAGGATTATATAATCACAGGGAAATATTTTGATGGTGTAGCAGGCGCATTTCCCCCCAGAAAAATGCATGTCCTATTTGCCGGTATCACGATCACTTTCTTTTCGTTTGTTTTTGTATTTCTTACTTTGCACAAAATGGATATAGGTTTGTGTCTAGACGCTCAAGAAATGTCTTTTCAACATACTGTGACACATTGAAATTCATAGTTAGGAAAGATGTATAGTAAGAAACACTCATCAAATCTGACCTGCTTGATGTGAAGCATTAAAGAGCACAAGTGTGTGTTCGCCGCCATCATGCCAAGTGATTGCTATGTAATTACGTTTCAGTTTTTAGCCATGTTAGCTGCCTTTGTGCAACTTTGGTGATTGGTTAACCTTTCTATCACTTGAAAATTTTAATTAGTCCAAACCTTTTATTGCACGACCAAACCACTGGCATTTAACAGCCTCGGCTATACTTTGTGTTGCTAACGCGCTAAACTAAGATGCCGAACATGGTAAACATTACACCTTTTAACCATAATACAGAAAGCTTTAATATGGTCAATATCTTCCTGAGCCCTGTTGGAACTGATACAGTATCCGGAGCATTTTAAAACAAACGTGAACCGTAAGTATGATAGTTGCAGTGAGGTCTACATTGAGCTCAGGAGAGATTTGTTACCCCACAAATAATCCAGGGTCCTGGGCCCTGCTCCAGGAAGCTCTGTCTGGTTCCCTTTACTGTATTGCTATTGGCTGCTTCGCTGAAGGCCTCAGAAGACTCCTAACCAAGCCAAGGCTGCTCCTGTTGAACTTGTCAGTTATGTGTTTTTAGTCTGCTGTCCCTCCCTTTGCTTTCAGTTATCTCCCCCTCCTCTTGTCTGCTGCTTTCTCTCTTATTATTACTGTGTGGGGGGGGGGGTTTATTTTTTTTTTATGTGCATGTGGGAGAATTTGTGTGCTGTGATTAATGACAAACCGAACAATTTCTAAGAAAATTAGCATTGAGACTCTCGTATTCTAGCATTCTTGTACTGGGATTCATGCTTTTTATGTTACAATAGTGCCGTCGTAGCATGCTAGTTGTCATGCCAGTAAATCTCATTGCATTGACCTGAAATTGGTGCTGAACTGTGCGTGTATGCAAGAAAGCTGCAACTCATTTCTAATTGTGTCTTTGGGAGTTTGTCTTTTCCACAGTCGGTTGTACGTCTGGTCTTTGTTATTCCCATGATTTTGCAGTTGTGATCTCTGGCAGCAGAAAATGCACTGTGACAGCTTGTCCAGTCTAATATTTGGCTATCTGTGTGTAAGGGCCTCTTGGTCCACTGAAGCTGGAGCATAAACACATTTCCCTCTCACACAAACCAGTTTATTTACGGCAGTGTGCGTATTTGTGTTTTTGGGGAGTTTGAGCTTCTTGCCGTCGGTGGGAATTTCGGCTGTGTATTTTACAAAGTTACTTGAATCCAGACATATTGTTTGCTTACGGATCATCGTTCCAGTAAGCCCAGACTCAGGCTTCTCCGCTCTGTGACCGCGCGTTGATGTTGATCCGATATCTTTCCTGAGATAAATGCAGTCGTAAACAAAGCTGACAGAGCGAAGACTGCTCTCTGCATTCCAACCAAAGCCTCCGGCTTTATCTCGAGCCTCCGTCAACTCCTCACTTTGCACCACATGTTCTCTTGTACATGCAAAAATGTCCATGTCAATGTTATTTAGGTGCTTTTCGAAAAAATCGAGAGAGAGAGAGAGAGAGAGAGAGCTGCATAACGCCGATACATTTATTTCAATTTATAAATCCCAACGTTTTGCCAAACATGCCTTCCAAAACGTCGAAAGTTGAAATAAATACGTTTTCCCTCTGTTGTCTTTTTTACTGAGGTGCTTTGAACATGGTAGTATGTTTTTTTTTCTTTCTCTTTTGGGCCCCTGTAAAGTACTTTTAGGTTAATCTTTAGTCTTACGATTTATCTCTAAACGTAGAACATTTTCCTCCGAAGTGTAGTGGAGTAGAAGAATAAAGTAACATAAACTAGAAACACTCCTCCTTGAGTATATGCACTTAGTTATTTTCCTCCACCGCCTGTTATATAACATTGTGCGTATGCATATTATATAATATTAGACTCACCTTGTGTAACAACTAATCTCGCACGGACTTTTTGTGCCATTTGCCTTTAAAGTAGATGTAGCCTATATGAGTGTGTGCACACACAGCTGTGAGCCCAGGCCTTTTCACTTACGCCGCCCCCTCTCTCCTCCTTTGTGACCCTCACCCCTTTTACCCCATCTAATCTGCTTCGACACAACCTCTGACCTTCGTCCTCCAGGCAGCAGAGTCTCGTCAGACTGAGAGACTCTCATTAGAGAGAGCGGAGGAGGGCGGGGAGCACATCAAAGGGTTAGGGACACTTTCAGATTTTAATTTTACTCAGCGCAGTTATCCCCACGCTGTGTGTGTGTGTGTGTGTGTGTGTGTGTGTTTGTGTTTGTGTGTTTGTGTGTGAGTGTCAGGTCACAAGAGGTAAGGAGTGCGTCATATCCTGGTTGAAAGGGGTTCTAAAACCTCCACACATGACTCACTTTTCTACCATGACAGTGGCTGCTGCTAACTTGAACCAGGTCCAGTGTGTGTGTGTGTGTGTGTGTGTGTGTGTGTGTGTTGTGTGTGTCTGTGTGTCTGTGTGTGTGTTTTTGTGTTGGTCCAGAATCAGTGACAGTAGTGACTGAAGCAGTATGCGATCTCTCCAGTCTTGTGATCATGTGCTTGGCAGCCCAGACCTCTTCACTTTAGGAGCTACTTGATTTAGACGGGCAGAGTTAAATAAATACTTTATTGGCCCTGAGGCTGAATGGCGGTTGCAGCAGCAGCAAGACCGCCAGTGTTAAATATAAAGTTTGTCATTTTATTGACAGTTGTGTATGTGTGTGAGTGAATACATAAGCACAGACACATGTGCCTGTGGCGCACGGCGCAGTATAGGTGCATACACACAAATTGAAGTGTTTATTTCGAGCTGTAGCAGGGAAAGCAAACATAAAGGCTGGATTTGTTTCGGTAGAGGGTATTTGGCACAAGGCCACCTCCGTATCAGAACTACATAACATTTGATTATAGGCACTCTCTCCACCGTTTCCCCTCCGCCGTGTCTTGTTATGTCACTTTTATGGAGGGAGAGTATTTGGAAATCACTGTTGTGCCGAAGTGCAGCCTCACAGAGCTGCTAGCATGGCAGTGGACACTTAGTATAGTTAAGAATAATTGTATAAGATTCTTATCAAGTTCTATAAGCCTTAACACTTAAGGGTGGAATCACTAACATAAACTACGGAGCCCCCAAACTCTCAAAACATGCAATTTGTTTTATTTTGTGTGCATAGTATTTAAGAAACATGGTGTTTCAGGACTTTGGTGGCTCTGTACTTTGGGAACAGCCAGTCTGAGAATCCTTATTTCCCTGGGTACTGGATATGCCAAAGTGGCCTTATTGCCGTTGAAAAATTCACACTCCTTCTGTCTCCCTTTCCCTGTCTGTCCCCTCAGGATGACGGGCCGAGAGTTTTTCACTCGTTTCCCAGCTCTCTATCCGTTCCTTCTGAACCAGCTGGAGGAGGCTGCAGCCACGGTGGAAAGGTGAGGTGGTCCTCCTAAACCCACACACACACACACACACACACATGCCCTCTCCACATTCAGCCCTTGCCGTGGCTTTTCGCACTTGCTTGATCCCTTTTATAGGTTTCATTTGACTTACAGGGAAGCCAGACGAGGCGGCTTTCTAGTTTTTCTTAGGCTTATTAAGCAGTGGTGCTTTGGTGTTGGGAGGCTTCCTGGAGTAACGAGGTGGAAGAAGTGAAGTTAGTGACACTCTTCGTCAGTCCCGCAACTACATTTTTCTTAAGTGGTAACGTGAACTATGAACTCAACTGTAATCAAGTTGCATTGCCCTAGATTGAGTTCTTGTGTGGGCCTTTTTTTTTTTTTTTTTTTTAAAGAATCACTTCCTGACCTGTTTATTTTCTCAACGCCTTACCCTTTACAACCGAATAAAGTAAATGTCTCGTCGAGATTTAGTTTTTGGTTTAGTTTTTTGCAGTGGGGAGTTGAGTCCACCGAGGTTCATTGGCCTTATCTTTTTTCGCTCAGGCCAAACTCCCTTTTTAAAAGCATTTGAGTTGTCCAACAGCTCCCCAGGCAGCCTTATCTTAATATGGATCCAATTAATTGAATGCTTTTTCGGACTGGCTCTTTCACAATTCCCCTCACTCCCTTCGAGCCTTGTTAAAACATTTGCGAATTTCCCACGGAACCAGATCTCGGCTCTCCGACTTCCCACATCATCCCAGTGTATCGCGCCACCCAAACAGACCAACCACACCACACTGTAGCAATACACAGCAGGACAGGAGTTAAGGGAGCTGCTGTTTATGGATTTAGAGTCTTGTGTAAGTTACGGTACAAGCGCATTCCCAAAATAGGTCACAGTATACCAAAGATTATTGAAATGAGATTTGGAACTATAAGGTTGCACTTTGGAGTCCATGCATGTATATGACGTACTATGTGACCCATCGTTCCCCCACAAATGCTCTCCCTTAACAAATACTGTACAGAAGAATAATGAATGAAAAACAATGCTAGAGATAGTTAAGTGATCGAAGCAAATGACAAACAGTACAGATGGCTGGAAGCAGTATTTGAAGTGCCCAAATCCCCAAAGTGCACACCGAGCAAAAGACGAGCGAAAGGAGATCGGCGGCGTGTTTTGAGCTCTGTGCTTTTCCTCCGGCTGCATTCTTTGCTGTAGCATGTAAAGAAGGCGAGCTTGAAAAGTGTTGCCTATCTGCATGCTGTGTTACAGCCTGGATGGGCTACGGACTTGCGATTTTAAATCAAGGTCTGGATGCAGTCCTTGAATATGAATGATTCATTCCTTCAATAGCAGACCATAATACATCTTGTCTTTTGGCGCCAGTTTTCATCGTATTTTTTGTTCTAAAAAACAACACATAATTGTCTCTGGATGGATTCTTTTTCCAACTCCGTTTACTGTTTTTTCAACATATACGCACCCTCACCCCTTCCACCTCTGGACCAAGCGTATACATACAGATACACAGACACAATACTCACAAAAAATACACAAAAGAGAGGGGACAAAAAATGAAAAACACATTGCATCATCCTGTACGATATGTTTATATGTAGCTGTGCATACCTATATAAAAGCACACGTGATATAATATGACACACCGCATATCATATGAAGTACGCCACACACATATCTGTGCATGCATGTGCACACACACACACACACACACACACACACATGCGCGCACATACTCATACAGCTACAACAGACTGCTATAACAGAATTTACAGCAGCTGGAATTGGCTCAGGACATCCGGGATCAATGTCTGTTGTTTAAACACACCTTGGATCTCGGGGCACAAGTTCTTTTGTGGATCTTTTGTGTTGCTCTACATATGATGTCCGTGTGTGGATGGATTCTAACCTGGTCAGGTTTTCACCGTTGCGATTTCTTTTTGGTGTTGTCTCCTTTACTCCTGTTAGCTTACAGCTAAGGAGACCGACTTCTTCGTAAGAAAACCATTCATACATTTGAAATTCCTAATGTTGTTTATCTCAGTGTTGCAAACTTAACCAGGTTTATCTCTCAAACTATTTCAGGTCAGGACCCACATTTTAAACTGCTCTGCAGTGATTTGTTGCAGCACACACTGTCTTATCTGCCACTGCCTTCACTTCCAAAGAAAACAGTTTTCATATCATAGTCCAAGTACTTTCCTCTACTTTTCTAAACAAAACTGCTGATTTATTTGTCTGAGAGCGAACTAAATGTTAAGCTAAAGCTTTAGTTTACTGTAGAGCTTCTCTTGTGTCTCTGCTACTGTGGCCCTTTCACTGCTTTCTAAATCAAGAACAAAACTGCTTAAGGTCAGTGTTCTGTTTCCACTCTCTTTTAAAAGACGTAAAACAAAAAAAAGCCTTTCATCAAACAGCCGGCTGCTGGAGATGATTGAGGAGTTTGGGGAGAGAGGGCAGACAGTCATGGAAGACCTAAACATGGACTATGAAAGTGCCATTAAATGCTACGGAGTATTTTTCTCATCCTGTCAAGTGTTTGGGCCCCCAGCCGCATCCCAACAAGTCCCTAATATGTTTGCAATTCCCCTCTACCCCCCCCCCCCGTTTCTCTGACATCATATCCTGCCCCGTTGTGCTTGACTAAACAGTGACACTAAACACATTAGAGCAGTTACTAACTGGGCTGCAATTACATTTCCCATTTTGCCAATCTATGGCGGTCCCGGCGGATGGTTCTCTGTGTGTGTGTGTGTGTGTGTGTGTGTGTGTGTGTGTGGGGTTGAATGAGGTAATGAAAAGCACAAGTTGTTTTCGCAGGGGTCTGTTGTTCTGTGAGATCGTCGTGACTAACGACAGGGCCCGATGGACATATTGCTCTGCTCCTGACACACACACACATAAAAGCAGGCCTTACATTCTTACATACCTACACGAAGCACAACTGCAGGCGCTCTCTACACTGTTTCCCCGACGCTATTCCCAAAGAGACACCGCTAAAGTTCGAGTGGTTTTATTAACACCAAGATGAAGTTAGAATCCTCTTACTCCAGCAGGTATAAAACTCACTGAACATTTGGGAAATGGACTTTGCATTTATTCATCCCTGAAAGATCTGGACTCTGACAGCAGGACAAGAAGGAATTAAACTGTGCTGAAGGAAAAAGCGCGGCCCTTCTCCATATTAGATACCCGGTATTCAAACATTCTCCTTCCTTTTTGCGCTTGTGTTCTTGTCTGTCTCTGCATTGCCCGCCCTCCTTCCTTCACTGGGAGTGTGTCAGAGTGAAACTGTGAAACCGCTGGCACAGAAAGACAGTTTCCATTCTGACTCAGTTGGCAGTGATGTGATTTGGATACAGGAGAAGAGGGAGGTGAAAAGCTCAGCTCAAGGACGGATGAGGAGATGACTGTGTTGGAGCGTGGGTGGTTTCAGATATGCGATGTGTCTTAAGCAGCTAGAGGAATTTAGGCCTGTTATAGTTTGGTTTGGAATTAAATGTGGTTTTCATATTGCTGTCGGTCATATTGCTGTTTGATCCCGATTCCAATAATGGACAACTCACTAGAATTGCAACCAAACTATTTACTTCACTTACACCTATTTTACAGCCACGGCATATCACCAAAGATAACAAAAGAAAGGAATATTTTGACATTATGGGAAACACACTCACTTTCTTGCTGAGAGTTACATTAGAAGATCAATACCACTCTCCTGTCTGTGAAATATGAAGCTAGAGCTAGCAGGCAATTAGCTTAGTGTAATAATGAAGGTAATAACCAAAATGCAAAACTTTCCTATAATGCAAATCTATAAAAAAGAAATATGCTATAAAATGTATAATAGTCATTGAGCTAATCAGAACTCCCCAAGTAGGTCACATTCTTGGCAAAAGCCCAATTGCTTTTACTCATACATTTTAAAAACCATTGTCTCTGACCCTTTTTACAGGAAGATGACAGGCAAGGCGGCCAAATATGAACAGTGTATACTGACGTTGCTAATAACATGCAGGATAACAGCTGAGATTCTCCTCCCAGTTGTTTACGACAGCCCCCCACTGGCCAAATTAAGATGACTTGTATAGCCCAGTATCACTCAATGTACAATGTCTTAATAGACTTTACAGGCCTGCATCAGCAGTGGTTCCCAACCACACCCATGCTCCCCAAAGGCATCAGGATCAGTCCAGGAGTGTGCGCCGTGGCCCCACGAAACACGATTTTGTACGAGTTATCACGTCTCGTTCCTCTCCATGACGGCGGGCTTTTCACCCCACCTGCGAGTGCGGCCATTCGGAACGGCTGCCTTCAGGCACGTTGGGACGACACTTATTACGAACTAAGCTGAGACGGCAAGGCGATATACCCCACACACCTTGTTGTGTTAAGAATCTAGGAGAAACCTCAGAGGCAATTGAAAGAGAGATCCCATAGTCCAATACTGATGCAAGCTTAATGGAACAGGTCAAATATACCTCTAGAGGAGAGTGCAGCATTCCAAGATGTAGGGCCTCTTTCACTAAATCGGTCTTTTCTGTTGTTGCCATGAGACAATGGAATACCTTGCCATATGACAAGCCATAGAACAAGTTTTCAAACGTTCGCACATCTGACGAAGAAACGGCTACTATCAAAGCAAGTTTGTTCTCATTAGTGGTGAATTGTGTTTGATTGGAATTGTGTGATTGTGTGGATATGGGAAAGGGTGAATCTTTGTATGGTTTTTAGTAGTGGTGTATTTGAGATGTTATATTTGAGGTATGTAGCATGAGTATGTATTGTATTGTATTGTATTGGTATATGTGCTCACTGGTCTTCCAACCATTGTCATTCAACACGGTTATTTTTGTTTAACAACAACCTGTCCAGGGACTACAGGTGGAAATTAGTATCTTTGTTGTAACCTGGCACCGTGCATTTTTCCTTTTTATTTAAGGTCAATGGGATGTTGTGCACTGTCCATGAGTGAATAAAACCGTACCACACCATGGGGGAAAAAAAAAAAAAAAAGCTGCCGCAAACTAACCCATATACAGTCGCTCCACTGCCTACATTTACAACACAGTTGTCATTGATCTAAACGCTGCTCTGTTCATTACGTGCTGCTGTCACCTGCGTCTTTCAGGTGACCTCAATGTTGCATTGTTCAAATCTGATTGTGTGTGTGTGTGTGTGTGTGTGTGTGTGTGTGTGTGTGTTTAGCGACAGCGGTCAGGTGAAGCTTCACCCCAGTCTGTTCTTGCTGCTGCTGGTGCTCAGCCGACTCTACCCTTCTCCCATGGATGGATCTTCCTCACCTCTGGGACTCGCTCCTTTCACGCCCTTCATCATTCGGTGCGTGTCAGTGCCACACACACACACCCCCCCAAGCATACCCATATTCATGTACATTACAGACAGTCCTCAGACAGTGTACATGTACATACACGTACAGTGAACTGGATACGCTTTTTAGTTTTATTGCCTTAAAGAAAAATCCATTTAATCACATTATTTTCACGTGGAAACGTTAAAATCAAGGTGGAATAATGCCTAATAATGTTTTAAGAATAGATAACGTTGTTGTTGTTTATGCTGTATATCTATTAAATGGACTTTGTGTTGAGATAGTTCTGTCCCCATCACTTTTTATTGTCTGAATGAGTACCCATTGTTTACGGCATATTTTACTCTATATATTACATATAAAAATGTTAGCTACACATAGACAAATATATTGCACACACAAGCAAAATATATCCAGGCATATTCGTTAACTTAAAAACACACACACACACACACACCAACTAGCTTAAGAGCGTCTGTATTATCTGTGTGACTGTCATCACAATTAGTGTCACTTCTCTGCTTTTCTTGTGATGTTTTCTTAGGAGGTTTTTATGACGTTCTTTTATATCCTTCAACAAGAATTTTTTCAACACCTAACTGCTCTAAGAGTCCCAGCAGAGCTGCTCAATGACCCGCGATATGCTGTACGAATGGCTGTAATGCTCTCCCTTTCAGCAGCTCCAACCGTGTGTCATCGCTGTCGATGAGAATGCGTTACCAGTCAGCGCGAATGCTTATATTCAAAAGGCAACGCTGGCATGGGGAATGTCCTATCACATCCAAGAAGGTCACACACCTGCTCTCTCAGCCATGATAAACCTCTCCCAACAGCGATTCTCTGAACCAGAACTCATTCTAAGTATAGAACAATCACCAAGACTAAACACCTGCAGTCTAAACACTGACGTGTGTGTGTGTGTGTGTGTGTGTGTGTGTGTGTGTGTGTGGTCTTCTGTTTCGCTTGCGCAGGTGCTTCTGCATCTTTTACATGAACTTGTCTCGCATCATGCCTTGGCTGCGTTATTTACTCTACACTCCCCAAAATCCCCTTAATGTATCGCCACACAGACAAAATGACTCAAAAATAAGACTGTGACTGTCTTAAGACAAAGCACCTGTCTAGTCGGAGTTCAGTCAATCAAGTTTATTTGCCACATGTTAGTGTCTCCGGCAGTGGTTGATTTGCATTGTGACTGTTTTTTTCTGAACTCCACTCACTGTTTTCTGTGGCGTAAACCTTCCAGACGAATGGGAAACTATGGTTACGGCCTTCATTTTTGACATTCCTGGGATGGAGAAAGCGCCAAATATTATTGGTACATGTTCAACTGCTGCACCTGCAAAGAGAACTGAGGACTCTTACATATGTGCGTATGTGTTACTGTTCCTTTTGAGGACCCTCACTGACCTAATACATTCCCTGTGCGCAAACTTTTACATGCCTCATCTAAACCTTTTGTCCTAACTCTGGTTAAAGTGACTGGTTTCTCTAGAGGTCTAAACCTCGGCTAACTTTGGGGATCGTCTGACTTTTTCCACTAGTGCCACCATGTGACTTTGTGACTTGTCTCAATAAATAACTATTGGATGGATTAACAGGAAATGTAATACTCACATTTATGTGGGCACCTGACTGTTGTGTTAAGACAGATGTAACTCTCCCGTAACACCATCAGCTGCTAGCATGGCTGTAGGTTCTTAGTCTTGTTGATGCTTACATGACCTTTCGTTTTCCTGTCTGCACCGTTTCAGGCACGCCACGCTAGAAATGTGCATAATCATCTTACTGCATTTGCACATGTGCTTCATGAAGCAAATCTGCAATAGCTGTTATTTAAGAGACCCTTCTGTTTTCCATTGAATCTCTTCAGATATGACTGCCTGCTACAGTAAAACTTCTGACTCTTAAAACAGATGGGAGTGCAACCCCATTTCATTGTACATACTAATAATGTAGTCCAAGCTTAAGGAAATAACTAATATCACACTGACAAAGTAATGTATTGTTTTAGTTGACGGACATTAACTTATGCTGAGCAGTACAGAAAACGTTTACTGTAACCACAGCTTCTTTCAACTAACTGCTCAAAATTATAGTTAACCAAAATCTACATAAAGAGTCTGGTGTCGTCGTGTTTTGGAAAGCTTCCCAGTAGAACCATGCTCTAATGGTTCCCTTTATAGCCTTTAATGATGCTGTTAATGAAAACTGGGGAAGTTTTCTCTTACTGGTCTTTCGTCACTGAGGTGGGCTAGACACGTCCGCGCTTGTGAGACACCACGCGCGCGTTTGCCTAAATGCCATTCTGGTCAGAAGGTGAACACATGCGAAGTGAAGTGGGATCACAGAGTGGCTGGGCTGTAAACGGGAACGGGTTACCGCTTGGAGGCTGCAACTGTGCCAAGAGGATTTTATTTGAACAAATCAAGTCAATTTGTGAAATCTTTATATAGCTCATCCATCGCTCGTGGGTGCAGTTAAGGAGGCGATAGCTTGAGTAGGGACTTGCTGGCTGACTCTTACTGTCAGAGAAGGTATGCTGCTCAAACGTCCACCCAAATGAAGCCCACATGTTGGAAATGTTAAATATAGCCCAGCTCTAATTTCTTTGGCTCCAGCCGTGTTTCTCTTCACCAAGCCCCCATCCCTCAACTCGTCTTCCCCAGGCATGTGCGGACGTGTCTGATGGGTTCGATGACTGTCACCCCCCCCCTCCCTCCTCACCCTCTTCTTCCCTCTCTCCATATGATCCGACCCGCCACCTCCAAGGATTAAATGTAGCTTAGCTCCTCTTCTGTGGATATATCCCATATCCCTCCAGCCCACCACACAGCTTTCTATCCTCCCGCGAGATTTTTGACATTCCCTTGCGGCCTGGCCTCCGCATGCCTCACACCCGTCTGGATAATGACGAAGAGGAGGATGACGAGGATGACGACAAAGAGGGGGAAGAGGAGGAGGATGAGCAGACACATTTATTCAAATAATTCATGGCCGTTTCATTCCGGCCCTTAACATCTTTGTGTCTGGTGAACAGTTTGTCTGATCTCTTCCAATGTGTCCCCCCCCCTCCTCGCTCTCTCTCTGCCCGATGGCTAAAGCCTCAGTGCTGTGATAGCGATGTATGTCCTGTGCTGTCCAGTCCAGGCATTTCTCCCTTCCTTTCTTGTCCTCGCTGCCTCATCTCTCATTTCTTTTGAAAGAAAACTGAAGTGAGGCTTCAAAAGGGACCACTGTCATCTCCTTCCCAGCAGAGAAGCCCTGTTTTTTGTTTTTTTTCCCCCTAATTGCTCGCGGTGTTATCATTTCGTTGGCTGCCACGGACACCGACAGTGGACTTAAACGAATGCTGAGAGTTGGCTAAACTTGCCGGACACAAAAAAATAAAAAATAGTTTACTGACATGTTCCATGATCGAATTTCAAAATGGAAACTGATACTGTACCTCGAGTGGCATTCTGGGCCCACCAGCATTTCCAATTACACATTTACATCCAAAGCATATATTTCTTATAAAAATGAATTCACTGTTGTATATGTCACCACCCAACGATCTAAAAATTAGACACAGCATTAGTTGATCAGAACAGTTAGACATCCCGGTGAAAATTGGTGCAACATGTGTGTTGCTTTCAGGTTGTGCTGAAACAGTCAGTCGAATGATCGCTCGGAAATCAAACCGTTTTGATGGATTCAAGCAATTTTACTCACCGAAATGCTCAACAATCCCCGTTTTTCAACTTCTTCACCATGAGTATTTGCTCCTTTTTTCAGTTTCAAATCATTCTAACCTGAATATCTTTAGCTTCCGTGAAGTTCGGATGTGTGTTCATGACTTTTCAGGGATTTCACTGTCTGAACGATAAAAAACCAAACAAAGAAACCCCCAATAGACTGAACATCATTTTCATTCATCTCATACTCCAAACCGACACGGGCTACAGTAAACTGGAAGGCGGCTGTGGTTATGTTTGTTACATTGGGTGTCTGCCTAAGTGGACGTGTTCAGACCTGAGCAGTCTACGTGTACGGCCTGCGTTCAGATTTATAGCTGTATGCAGATGTCCACGTGGACGCTTGTTAATTTCCATGACGGAAATTTCTTCATCTGCCCAAATCCTTGTCTGTTTTTTTTTTGTTTTTTTAATACTACCACTGGGAGGCGCCAACGTCAGACATTTTCCAATTCTACACATAGTGGTTTTACACTAAACTAAACAATTAAATGCCAAACAAAAAGTTTGGGTTGTAAAGTGAAAAGAATGATTTTATTCAGGCGGCTACATCTCGTCCATATGAATGGGTGATTATTTTAATTCTGTCACCACTTCCCTTCCTAACTTGCCTACATTCTTCAGTGACAGAGCTTGTTGCTTGGGCTAATTTAGCCAACATGCCACAGTCTCTGTGGAGGAAACTATTCTCCCAGTTCTCCCAAATGAGGCCCAGATGAGTCTCGTCCATGCCAGTCAACAGTCTGCCTGTGACCCCACAGGGGACGGGCCCTGTTTCTAAAATTACACCCTTCCAAACTGTCATTTCCTTTTCGCAAAACTGTTTCAATGGGATAGATTAGCACAGATAGTTAACATATGGGCCCCAAATGGGAGCTGGGAGGGGTGGAAAGTGAGGAATGGACATGGATTTCGGTCATTACACGTGTTTGTTTGTGAGACGGTTGTGCTCATAAATTCGCGTGTACAGGCGCATGGAGCTCAGGAATGCAAGCCGTTGTCTGTGTTTGATACAGGGTCTTTGGTTGTCTGACTGGCCACAGGTGTGTGTGTGTGGGTGGGTGGGTGTGGGAGGCATGCTCACAGCAGGTGGAAAAGCATTTGTTGACAGTTGACTTGTTGCTCCGAACAATCTTTGTTCAAGTCCTCGTTGCTTTCAAGCCTGTTTTTATTTTCTCTTGTCTCGTAGCAGTCTCAGTGCTCGCGGAAGTTTAACACCATGCCAGTAATTATTTGCAAGTAGTCATTGACGTGACAGTTTTTGCTCAACGCAGATTGTACGCAGCTCGGATGTTTGTGTTGTTGAACATGTCTCACCCACACTCATACCAAAGCCGAAAAAGCAAGCATCCTTTTCATCTCTGCATACCGTTGCAGTGATGGATCCGTGTTTCTGGTTTTTCTGGAACCTTCCACTGAGTTTTCCACAGTGGACCTGAGCCGCTTGTTTGGCCTCCACAGCCGGCTTTAGTGCCATCACAGAGCCCGTGAAAAATCTTCCGTACACACACCTTTCGTCCTGCTTTCACCTTTGCCCTCTACGGGTGAATGTGAGTGTACTGGCGGTGCTCCCATGTGACTGTACAGTATGTGTGTGTGTGAGACCGATTCGTAGCCCACTTGAAAACTGTTTTGGTCCATTTTTTTATTTTATTTGGGATATACAGTAAGTCAGCCAAGCCACCGTCCCGGCATCACCTCAGGGGCTGTGCTGCGGAAAATCCAGCTGGTTCTGAGTAAAGCGACAGCCATAATGGCGGTCAGGTTTGGTGCGGATTAGATGGATGGAGCTTTCTTACATGCTCCTGACCAACTGCTTCTGGCGTGAATATAATAAGACCGTGTTCAAAACGGCAATAGCACGGAGTCAGAACAGCAGAAGAGGCTTGTTGCTACAGGACAAGGTCAAATATGAAACAGGAAGCCCAAACCTGGGCGTCCAGTTTAAAGCGTTGTCCGACACAAAGACACTACACAGCAGTTTATAGTCCTTTGAGGCGAGGTTTTCCTCCTCATTGCCGTTTGCTGTGGCACAGTTGCCCCCTCAGTCAGCTACAGCAGTACTTGCAGGTGCAGAGGCTTACTGAGCGAACCTTTTCCAGAGCGTGAACACATTCTGTACAGTTATATGTACTTTGTGCTGGTAATTTCAGATATTGCAGTAGTGTACCAATGGCACCTGACCACCTGCCAGCCAAATGTATGGCTGTTATGGGCAACAATGTCAGTCAACAGTCTGTCAAATGTGTCCGAGTACAGAAAAACGCTGAATACGGCTTTCAGAGGCACTGTGTGATTTCAAGATGACGATGAGAGTTATTTATTTGTGTCTCTACGGAGCTTCTATAGGAAGTTTTTAGCCATGGCTCTATGCATGGCCAGGTCAGTGGGTTGGTCCACCACTTTGGTCCAGACCGAAATATCTCGGCAACCATGAGATGGATGGTCATGAAATTTTGTGCAGACATCACTGGTTCCCAGACAGTGAATACTACTCACTCAGATGGTCTTTGTGCTAAGCTAAGCTAACCAGCTGCTGGCTGGAGCCTTATATTTAAGGGACAGGCGTGAGAGTGGGATCGGTCTTTCCATCTAATTGTCAGAGAGCAAATAAGCGTTATTTCCACCAAATGTCAAACTTTTCTTTAAAAACTGATATTTTACATTAAATTGCGTTGGTGCTTTCAGAGGAATTAGCTTAAAGCTAACTTGTTTTTTTGGAAATATAAAGAAAAATCGCCTACTTTGCCTACTTCCTTCACTAGCAGTTGATCTTCCTGCCACCTCTTTCAATCTGCCGACCCCCCCACCCCCCATTCAGGTCTTGGTCATGTCCTTCCCTCGTGTCAGCTATGGCAGTGTTATGACACTGGAGAAGGAAAGACTTATCAGCTTGCAAACAAGGTTAATTTTAGCTTGCACTCAGCGTGACTGGCCACATTCTCCATCACCGGTGCGTACTGTGAATGACCGTGTGATTGTGTGTGAGAAAAAGGAAAAAGCGGGCGCGGGATATCTGCGGGCAAAAACTGAATGGAATAGATTTCCTTGCTAGTTTGTCTGCTGGCCTGGGGTCTGTTTCGGTTCTGATTATTTGCCTTTGTAATAGGGGAGAAAGATGGAGGTGTTACATAACATACTATGCTTAAAAATAGTCATAGGTCATCCCTCCTATACTAGAATAGTTAATAATAATTATAATACACACCCTAATTGCATAGTTTTTCATAACAAAGTTAATGCTGTAAAATGTATTGACCTTAACAGTTACAAAAACAGAAAAGAAAAGGTCGAGTGCTCGGACGTTTGATGAAATGTAATGACGGTGCCCTTTGGTATGGAACACAGAAGTTCAAACAAGAACAACGGTCCGAGGAACTCTTCTGGCACAACGTTAAAAAGCCTTTATTCAGGATGAAGAAGGCTGTTTGTGCCGCTACGCGTGGGTCGTGACGCAGCTCTGTTTACCGTGTCCAAGCATTGTCTATGTTTTTTAGAATTTCACCATGAAGTAGCCATCTGATTAAAGGCTTTTTAACGTTTTGCCAGTAGAGTTTCCTGGACCTTTTCTTCCTTTTTGTTACAATAGCAACCCATCAGCTGTGGTAACGGGGAACCTTGTAACTTCCTCTGTTAAAACATACAATGTTACACAATCTTAAAGATTACGATAACAATGCTGCTATCCATGTTCCATGCTTTTAAGGACTTTCCATGACACTTATGTTGCAGCCGCGTGTGTGTGTGTGTTCTGCAGATGCGGTCGCTCAGCAGGGTATCGGACCAGAGAAATGGCGGCTCGGGCCCTCGTCCCCTTCGTGCTGGTCACCCAGGTCCCATCCACTGTCCACGCTTTACTGAAGGCGCTTCCTCCAGAGCCCAGACACAATATCCAACACAACCACATCCACGGGACTCTGCTGCAGGTCTGCACCCACGCACTCACCAACATAAACCAGTACACTCATATATACATAACATACGCCATAACATTTGGTGGGGTCTATAATCACAACTCCCTCAAGTTGATGACCACAAGTGTTTACTTAGTGATGGGAGCCTCAGGTGGAATCAAAGCCTGATTGTCGTTGCAGGACTCCACACTCTGTTGCTCAATAGTATGTTGTATTTCATACAAATTGACAGAGCATATACACACACACACACACACACACACCTAAACTGGGTTGTATGTACCAATGAAGACTGTTGTCATGTGTATTTATATACTAACAAAGGGCACAGAAACAGTGTTTGTTTCTGGAGCTTTCATCTACATCTCACAGTCTTCCTCAGCGAATGGCATTTGCTCATTTGTCACGGAGTTGACACAGTTGTGATCACCATTGGTCACGTAATAATGGGTGGTTGTGTATGCTTTGGGAGGTTATTGTGATCATTGGGCCTTAGATTTATATCAAAAGGATGCACAAAGTTTAGTCACGCTAGTATTTGGGCTTCGCGACGCTTCCTGGACACAGAATTGGGTGTCTTCCACTGTGACACACTGTAAAAAAAAACCCCAAAACATTTTTGTTGGTTGCTTTTGTCCCCGACACCCCATATCTGTTGGATCGGGCCATTATTATCAGACCGGTTTTGTGTAGTCTGCTCCCGGCATTGCTTTCAGACACACACTCCATTTGCCAGTTTATTAGGTACACCCATTGCTCAACTCAATACAATACAGCTCAGTGCCCAGCGATAAATCCTGCCCGTATCAAGCTTATCTACTAGTGCTGAAATGATTAGTTGATTAATTTAGTTGATTGAAAGACAACGAATCTGATTGATGAGGGGATTAAGTGTTCAAGCAATACTTATTTGGTTCCAGCTTCACAAATGTGCAGTTTTTCCGCTGTTTCATATCATTGCAAATTGAATATTTTTGGGTTGAAGAGCCTTTTGTTGGCCAAAAGGAAGCAATTTGAAGACTTGATGTGCCGTGAATGTGAACGATCTGATCAGAAAAGCTGGATGGAAGCGACAAAATTCGACAAAACGTCCACAATATCACTAAAACGGTTTTACACCCCTTCGCAGATGAGTTTATAACCCTTTGATTCAAGTTCAAACGTGACAATCGCCACAGCTGGACTCGAGGTTCTAACGCAGCAAAGACACAATATAAAATGCAATTACCAAAGCAGTTATCATAACGTGTATGTGCACAGACACACAGAGATTATAGATGTGGCGCATCACGCCTCAACACACACACATTTTCTGTCAGCCCCACACACACAGTTTCCACACAGAGCCTGTCCAGACAAGGCGGTTATCGCAGGGTAAATACCAGTGTTTAGTTCTGTCATCACACTCTGACAAACACAACCAAACAGTCTGCCGGTAATATCAACACATGCAAAGGAAAAGGGGATTGGGAGTCCCCCCCCACCCCCCCAAGCCTTTTATTGAACCCCACCGATGGGGTCGCTGAGGGAGCTGGGGATGTGGAGCAGTAAGAACGAGGGGTCAGCACAAAGAATGGAAAACGGCACCGTTTCCTTCAGGCTTTCTGCCTTCTTCTTGATGGAGCACTTATGGTTTGGTAGCGGTCTGGACTGCAGGGAGGTCCGCTGTGGGATGAAGGCAAAGGACAGGGAGTAGGAGGAGGGGTGGTGGGCCTCTTAAAGGCTTAGAGGAGATCTCAGGACGAGAGTGGATTTTGGTTTGCTTTCCTGTCATGGCCGCAATGTGTGGAGTTTCCCCAGATGTCTCTTGATCCGTTTCAGCATTTGTCTCTTCAGCTCCATGTCCACCTCTTTCCCCCTATGTCTCTGTCTTTCTTCTTTTAAAATGTCTTTCTCATCTTCTCTTCCTGCTGCGACTTTTTCTTCGTTCACCTTGGCTGTTTCCCTCTGTCTCCCTTTCCCATACAGAAGGGCGAGATCGCCTTGTGTGCTTCCCTGTGTAATTTATGTCTTACGTAATGACTGTTGTAACACGATGGTAGCTTCTTTTGTGTCTCATCTTCCCCATTTCTGTCTTGTCATGCCTCATAAAATGTCAAAAGATTTGGGCCAGAGTCCATTGTGACACATTCAAATTGTAGTTTGTACTCAAACAGTCCACACGCCAAATATATTCAGTGTAGCATCATATAAGACAAAGAAAAGCAGCCAATCCTCACTTTTGTGGAGCAGGAACAAACCGATGTTTGGTTGATTAGCTAGACAAATTACTCCAACAGTTAATCGGTTATTTAAAAAAAAAAAAAAAAAGCTAAAACATTTTTGGTTGACTGATCGATTCTTAGTCTTTTCAGCCCTAATATCAACTAAAATAGCTTTCCAATACATTTTAATTTACCTTGAGCATGCAACAAACACTGCAATTACGCCATCATATAAGAATGTTATTCGACCGTTGGCACATTCCCAGCTGCGCCCCATTTAGTTACTGCTGTTCTTTTGATCAACAATACGGTGATGTCTATTTTGGACCCCTTTCTGCCATGTACCGATTTGTTTGTTTTAGAAATAATAAAAAGAACAATTCATTTTGACCCCCCCCCTTTGGCACTTTCTCTTCTGCCAGCGTCAACAGGGATTGACATTCAATCTCTTCTCTTTCCACATATCCCTTTTTAAACTTTTTTTTTTCTTCTACCCATCCAGATGAGAGAGTAAGATGTTAAATGGCTGTATGGGATACAGCACAGCTGATCCCTGCAGCCCTTCCTTGGCCATTTAATTTCCTTTTTCCTTCCATCAAAAGCACACTAGCCCGTCTTACCTCACACACTGTCTGCACAGCTTCACTGGTTCTATGAATACATCTCTTCTGCTGGAGAATATCAGAATTAACCCCCCCCCAACACATAGATACATCTCTCTTTAAAGTCCCTTTGCTACTGTTATTAATGTAGCCTGTCACTATTTGCTGTACAATTTTCCCACCCGTGGTAATGTGTAACTTATTGAAATATTTCTTAAATTTGGAACATTATGATTTCAGTCCTGGTTGATTTGGCGACATGATTTGTGCGGTTTAATACTACAGCTCAAAGAATTCTGGGGGCAGCAAAAACAAACTATTGTCCTTTGGGGGGGAAAAAAAAAAAAAAAAAAGAAGAAGAAAGAAGTCAGGCAATAATTGGCCTTTTTCCGTCATTCTGTGAGCAACTGTGATCTGATTTGAACGATAGCGGTCAGCGCTAATCTTCCTGACACACACTGCATTCCCTGGGACTATTTCATAATAAAAGTCAACTCGTGTTTGGCCAGTGGAATGCTTTTAATGTGACGTTGCAGCAGAAGGAAATGTTCGGTTTGCATCAGCAGTATCTTAATACAGCATTTTTTTTTTTCTGGGGGTCGTCGCCACAGACACCCAGTCCGTGATACTGCACATGCAAAGACTCGTTCAAAGAATCATTTCATCAGTGGGCCATAGGCTCAATCAACATTTTGTAACCTCATTCGGCGATAGACAGTGACTTAACTGACATTTATTTAAATGAAAGTCATCAAGATTATTGCTTTAAATACTATAAAAGAACAGAATAAGTTCAATGTCCCTCTTTATTCCCATGGCACTGTGTTGGGATGGAAAACCTCTAGTGGGGCACCGACTCATCTCCTACTCGAGTGCCTCTATTAGACTTTCAATAACTCTCTTTCAGACATACGTTCTGTTCTGTTTTAACCAGTAATTATACTGTCCATCTCATATATACCCAAATACAAAAAGGGAAAACTAAAAATGAAAAAAATAAACAGTTAAGATTCCTGTGACCTCTCTGATACATCTGCTTCTTTTTCTCAAAAAAAAAAAAGCAACGAGTTTCACTGTGGCAGTTTATTACACAGACACACAAATATTTGATTCCAGGGTTTTTCTGAGCTAGTGGCAGCAGTCCTGACAGTGTTGTGTATACCCGTAGACCATGTGTAACCAGGCTATGTATAGCCGGGGTGTAGGTAGGGACTGAGATGATGGAGGCAGATAAGCGAAGAGCGTCTCGCTGTGGGAAGCGGGGCAGGAGCTCTGGAGCTGTATGCAGGTGAAGTAAACATCGTAAAACCGAGATAAGAGGTCTGCAGCGTACGTGTGGAGGGGAGCATCACACACAGAAACACTGATACAGGAGATAGTGGCCACGCTTTATATGGGGTGTGTGTAAATAATGAAATTCCGCACTCGTGTAAGATGGGAAGGTAAAATGTTTAGACTTCAAAAAAATTAGGACCGTGTGTGTGTGTCTGTACATCCACAGCGCACACTGGCGGTGAGGATGAGGACATTGTGTTTAGCCTTGGGAGATGCCCAATGTATGTTAATATGGTTCCTTTTGTGTGTGTGTAAGAGGCAGCAGATGTTTTCGCTCGAGGGAGAAATTACTTCCTCTGTTATTGTCAAAGAACAACAGTTAGCGGGGCCGCTTGTGGAGCTGGGAACCATCACAGCAACTGAGGCGGGCTGTACCACCTTGCTGACTTTTTCACACACAAGCACATTTTTCCAACCAGCCCCAGGGCATTCGTCCTAACGCTGCGGTTCTTCTATGTCGTTGTGGATAGGACTTTGAGTTGTGCGCTGGACTGAAGTGAGATACAGCAACACCTCCTATTCTTGACGTTATTGTAAAATGCCTCGCAGAGCAGAATCGCGGCAAGGTTCAGGACATTTAATGGCTGCAAGATGGTGCTTTTTTTATAAATACAACCCCAAACTTCTTGCCAGAAACACAAATTCCTACCTTTTTTTGTTCTCAACAGCTAGTCACAATATGTGTTTTCACTTCATTAATGTATGTTATGCTAACAATTTGGATCATTGCTCTATTAAGAGAATATTCAAGCGTACGTTTCCATGATTGATTGGTCTCACAGTCTGTGATGGTTACTGCCCGCTCCACTTACCTCATGGGTTCAACCCATTATCTTAATTTGGCTCTAAAGGCCTGGTCCAACCACAAAGTGACGCAGTGCACAGTTCATGTGCGCATCCTCGTGAAAAAGGTGGCTCTAGAAGCTTGGTGATGCAGTGATTGCTTGCACGACTACTTGGTGAACAACTTTAGCCGGGGAACTAACTGCTAACACGGTAGCCAGCTGGAACAATTCCAGCGCTAATCAGCCACAGTAGTTCTCCAAGCTAGCAAGCTCACTTGCTTTGCTAACATGACACCAGGGCACAATTATATAAAAGTGATGCCACAACACGGCTAACAGGCTAACGTCAATGACATTTTTTTAGCAGCAAATTAATTCAATAGTGCTGTATTTCCCAATGATTTAAACGTTTCTTTTTTGGAGTGGCAGGTGCGGGCGGGGGTTGCCATGAAGGACGATGCATACTAGAAGGTTTAGACTAATAAAGTAGCTGAATGCCCTTTTAGTGTACTCTTTTTTGAAAGTAATTTACTTGGCGATATATGAGGGTGAGTCAGGAGTGCCGCAGTGTACAGGACAGAGGTATGGCAGAAGATGCACGTCTTCTTTGGGTGTGTGTGTGTGTGTGTGTGTGTGTGTGTGTGTGTGTGTGAGGGTCTGTCGCTGGTATATAAGGAGAAATGAGCTCACCTTCCAGGCCGCCATGAGTGACAGGCCCAGCTGGTGCCAGAGGTGGAACTCGTTAAATGAAAACTCCATGGCTCGCTCCAGACACTGCGAGGAGAAATGCAGACGCACAAATATGTTTTAGTGATACAATTTCTACCTGTGGGATGCGTAGGTACGGGTTCAGGCCAGGTAAACCCAGGCTGAGCCCAACAAGGAAAAATGCGTACTCAAATTTTCCTCACACTGAGCCATTAGGAGACCAAAGTCAGGAAAGCCAGGGTTAGGAACTTTGAATTTATTCACTCATTTTTTTCTCATTTACATAGTCACTAAAGTAAATGGCCACTCTTCCTGACTACGTTTTTCTAGCTTGAAATGAGTCACCACTCAGCACTGTTTCAGTACATAATGACGAGATTGATGTGTGTGTGTGTGTGTGTGTGTGTGTGTGTGTGTGTGTGTGTGTGTGTGTGGACGAGCGGAGGATGGCGTGGAGCGCCACTCAGTCACATGTCGCCAGTCATGCAGAAGTGCGCTAAAGGAAAAAGGTCTGCGTGATATTCTGATTAAATAATGTGCACTAATTAGAAAAGCTGCTGGCCGTTTAACATGCAGACAAAGACGTCCCGCCGTGAAGAGCTCAGCTTATCAACCAGTCTGGGATCGGATTAACTGAGCGAGTGTGGACTGTGCAGCGAACTGTACTACGGAATAGACTGTGTTTAAAGTTTGCTATTATGAAACTGAAAGTGCCACTGCTGCTGCCACATATGGAATGGTGCGGACCCTTGTTAACCCTGCTAATTCAGCCCCCCCCCCCACACACATACCAAACTGAAACCAATTTGCCCCTGGTTAGGGGGTTAATATGCAGAGTTGGAACTAGGGTTGGGATGCAGGAAACAAGAAACTGCCGACAGCCAGTGGTGGAAAGCAACTAAGCACACAGAGTACCGTATACTGCTACTCCGCTACATTTCCGAGGGGAAAGGGGCCAAATGGCCAGTGTCGTCGATGCCCCGGAGTGTGGCCGTATTGCCCCTTCTGACATGACCCACACGGCCAGTTCGGCACGCCCTGTTTTGAACTGGCCATTGTGCCCTTCAAACAAAGTTGTGAATTTCCTCATTCAAAGATACATACGACGCAGCAAATAAATGCACGTGTCCCCTGTTTCTCCGTCATCACGCCGGAGACCAACAGTAGAGTGAGCTTTCTCCCGCTCCCGCAGATACAGCAGACTGTGTCAACGTAAACATTAACTGCTAACCCGCTAGCTAACTTGTTGTGAGATCTGACAGGTTGCTAATGTTAGCTTTACTTTTTCAGCGCAATGCCACAAACCTACGCCTCCCCTCCCCACACACACACACACACACACACACACACACACACACACACACACACACGATAGACGGTGATGTACAATGATATGAGTCGGCGGTTAACTCGGCGTGAATCTGATCCACCAACCAGCACGTATTTTAATGAGAAACCTTAATTCCCACAGTCTTCTCCCACTAAAATAGCGCAGCTAGCCAACGGAGAATGGGAGCGAGGTGGCTCATTTTTGTGACTGCTCCTATGATCTCAGACTCAAATGCTAATAGTCGGATCGGGTGTAGGCCTGCACGATTCTGGGAAAAATATGAATCAGGATTTTTATAGCTTATCACGATTCTCTGCAACGATTGTTTTCTCCCGAAGCTTAATGTTTATAGCACACATGAGCCAGGACAAAACAAACTGGCAGTACGGAAAATATTTCTTTTGGCACATAGAAAACAGCACATCGCCACAAGCCTACAAGCCTACAAGAGTTCAATATCCATGAGGGGTGTAACGGATCGCAGTTGATCACGACCCGCGGATTATTTGCGCTTCTTAATTGTATTAATCGAAATTGTTTAGCGATCGGACACTGAAAGAGTTTTTCTGCTGATGTTGCTTTTTAAGTAATTGCGTTACTTTAAACTGGATGCTGAGTTTCAGTGAAACTACACGCAACAGTCATGTGTTCACGTGAACAGGGCTTGTTAATAAGTCAACGATGGCGGAGCAGAAGAGCTTGAAAAGTATGGAAGACTGAAAGTGCCAGAATGAAATAAATAAATACACCATTAAATAATTACTTAAATGTGTCATTAAATCATTAAAATACCAATTATTTCAATATTTACATTTACATTTCATGGTCCTGTGTTGCAGTGCTTCATGAATTGTCAAACTGACCCATCAAAGTCAGTGGGTGGGGCTAACGCTAATCTAGTCTGATCGATTGCTTTGGTCTGAAGTCTCTTTCCTTTGGGCTGCTCCCTTTCAGGGTTCGCCACAGCGAATCATGCGCCTCCATCTAACCCTGTCCTCTGCATCCTCTTCACTCACACCAATTAACTTCATGTCCTCTCCCACTACATCCATAAATCTCCTCTTTGGTCTTCCTCTAGACCTCCTGCCTGGCAGCTCCAACCTCAGCATCCTTCTGGGGGGTTCTGCTGCGACTGAGCCACCGGAGCTGGAGGAGTTTTGCTCAGAGCTTCTTCTATTAAATTAGCTGCTTCTCCCAGCAGCTCCGGGCAACTTTTAGCCATTCTGTCCTGGCGTTCTCAACGTTAGGGGTTAGCAGGTTCGACTTGGCGGTAAAGTTTAGTTTAATAGTTATCTAAACCAACGTTAGAGGCGAAGAGCGCCACCCAGTGTATTGGAAGTAGCTCTGCATCGATCCATTATCTGGAATTGATTTGTCTTGACTTGATGCGCAGGTTAACCAATCAGGTGTCAGGATCCGCCTACCAACTTTGATGGGTGAGTTTGACAGTTTGACAATTCATGAAGCACTGCAACACAGGACCATGAAATGTAAATGTAAATCATGAAATGTAACTGTAAATAGTGAAATGGAAATATTGAAATAATTGGTATTTTAATTATTTAATGACACAGTTAAGTAATTATTTAATGGTGTATTTATTTATTTCATTTTGACATTTTTAGTCCTCCACAGAAAAGCCTCCCGCATCATTTAAATCGCACGTATGGGAGCATTTCGACTTCCCCATAAAATATACTGATGACACAATATACACATGCTGAACGGTATGTGGACACTTCTCATCCTCAAAATGATCCGATCCGTGACTCGTGACCCGTAATGTGATCCGAACCGTGAGTTTTGTGATCCGTTACACCACTAATATCCATCTTGTTTATTTCTGAACGCTCGCTCGAGAGAAACACGTGACTAAAAGGTGCTTTGTCATTGGCTGAGGCCCTGATCTTTGTGAGAGCTGTCCTTTCAAATTAAAGGCCACATTTTTTATTTTTTTATTTATTTTTAAATCGAAGTCATTTAAAATTAAAATCGTGAACAGGGTGAATCGAGATCGCGATTTTATAACGCTTTATCGTGCAGGCCTAATTGGGTGTTGAAACCTGTTTAGATTAATATTGATATCCCGTAGTCTGTTTTATGGACATTTTTTTTATCATTAAAATATAACAAAAACACATAATATAATAAATTGCTCACATTTTAACACAATCAATCAGATGGCATTTTGTGGAAAAGTAAAAAATCCAGTGTACAGTTTAAATAAACTCAGCAGCAGCTTATGATAGCTTCCTCTGGTTTTGACTCTCCGGCTAACCCTCAAAGGTCAGTACTGTCAAGACGGGTTTGCTGTTAGTCAGCAGCACAAATTTGTGTGTCAGAGTTCAGCAGAGTTGAACGTGATGTGGAAAATTCGCGTGGGTTTACTTTGTCCCCACGTACAAACCTGCTGATCAAGCTTCCTTTTGAAATGAATTGATTTCGCCATAAAATGACAAATTTCTAATAAATAAAATGCTAGGGTGAAAAACTCTTGTGACAACATTTGACAGTAGGACACTTACTGTAGCGTCTCCATTAAACTTATGATAATAATAACATTAACATCCGTTAAGACAAAACTAACCGACTGATATCAGATTTTGACTGAAAGGCCAAGACCAGCCTGATTTAATTGGTTTAACTGGAGGCAGTCCCGTCCTCTGGAGGGCCTGTGTAAGGCCCTTTCCTTTGATAAAGCACCTTAAAACACACTGGAATCCCTTCAATCCAACATGCCCCAAGCCTCTGTTGATACAACCAGATCCGAACTTAACAAGCCCATCGGACAGACCGGCGCTAACCCAACCCGACACCGGACTCCGCTCTCGACACGCGCCAGCAGCAGCCCTGGCCCACAATGCCTGGTACAGGCCAGAAGTATTAAAGCTGCGGCCTGTGGTAGTTTGAGGAGGGCCAGCTCAATGGATGTAATCCTTTGTGTATTTCCACAACAGAGGCTATATGAGACTGAGACTGAGGAAAAGGAGGCTTGAAAATTAAGAGTATTGCAGTCTCCTTTCCTCTGGCAGTAGCGATGTTGGTGGTGTTTTTCCAAATGCATTCTTTCCTGTTCTCTTTCATAATTTTCTCTTGGTCTGCTGTTACGACGGCTGCATCTGGCCAGTGGTCTGCCTGGGTTTTCTGAGAAAACCCTGAGGGCTGAACCATTGAAAGAATGTGGGCCTGAAAACCCAGCCAGGCTGCTTTTGATACGACATGAGATGTATCTGATCCAGAGGGAATCCTAGGTGTTTGACACTGGTGTCGACCATTGAAGTTGTAACATTGTAAGCTAGTGGGGCCACATAAGGAAGTCTGCCGTGCACTATGGTTTAAGGACATGGATCAACAATAGCACTACTTTATGGTTGGCCGCTGTATGTATACTATTCTTCTTTACACTCTCTCTCTGGCTCAAAGCGTGCGTCCAATAGGGTCTCCATGGCGTCGTTCACCAAATATAAATGTAAAAAAAAAAATTTTACTCGTAAAACAAGCAAATAAGTACACGCAAAGACGCATTTTGATCGAAATAAAATTATAACTAAACACATATACATAACACTGATTAGGGTGCCAAAACTACTGAAACATTTAAGAATTTAATTATCAGCTGAGAGCGAGAGAAACGTCTTTCTTTCTTTTAACACTACATTTCCTTTGATTTTTCTGTTGGTTTTTTGCACGCCAGACTCTTCCTCAGCAGAATGTTCTTGCTCACCGTGTCAAACAAGTAGACAGAGACAAGAAGGAGAGTGTTAGAGATATGAAGGTTTGAAGATCTCGATCCCTGAACGGATCATTTTGTGTAGACGCTCCAGTAGCTAGTGATATGTAGTGCCAGTAGTTAATATGTAACCAATAAACCTACGATAAAATGATAAATAAATATATATTATTTAGAAATGTATATATTATTATATTATATATATATGCGATAAATTCATGCTTTATCGTTTTGCTCCATTGAATCAAAGAGGATTTAACGTCGTGTGGCTTTAGTTGACAATGAATAACAGAGAAAGACCCTGTTTTTTTTGCCCCAGTTGGTAAAACAGTCAACCAATCAGAGCTTTGTGGGCAACAGTGGTGGACATCATCTTCCTGCGCCGCAGTAATAAAACTAGCAGGTAGCGCAGCTTCTATGTCGACTGAGGATGACGTCGGCGGGACAGATCGATCACCAGGTACTGCTTGGTTAGGGCAAGACAAATTAACCCCCCTCCCAAACTCCTTAAAGTTGACAATATTGGCTCTAAAATATATAAAAAAAGTCTCGCCGTGTGTAATTTGTGTTGTAATTGTAGAATGTGAATGAACCCGGGACATTAAAACCCCCATATTCCCTCGGTGATGGTCCTGAAAATGCATTCAAGAATGAAAAGCAGAAGTAGTCATCATGGTCCCTGCCAGTGGTCAATTATTTTACTACACGGCTTTTTGAATATCCGCTGAAGGAGCGTCATTAGTTAACTGTTACAGCAGGCAACTAAGGGAAGATTAACGAAAATCAAGAAACAGTCTCACTATAAAGCTTTGATAATGTACGTATGCTGTTTGTACACACCTCCCAGGTGAAACTACGGGGGGCAGCAGTAACATGCAACATTAACATTAATGCAGCAATGATATTAAATCCAGAAACATCAGATATAATAGTGAAACACTGACAGGGACCATTTTACTGCACAATGAGAACCTTTGCAGAATTATTAAATAAGCAGGATGTTAGAATTCTCACTGTCTAAAATGTGATTTGTGATTGTGAAGCAATCCATCCTAAATGTTTTATGTATATTTCTATTCATCGAGGGTGACCTGGATCAGACAACTGATTTAAAATAAAAATCGATGATGGTATTTAATCCCAAATGTAACTAGTTGTTTAAAGCTGCCGGTGCCGAGTTCCTTCTCACGTGTGATTTTGTTGTAAATGAACTCCCACTTCAGTTATCCAGTTACCACAGACAGACTCTTGTAAGTTGCATTCTTCTCTATTACCCCCCCCCCCAAACAAAAAACTCAGTTGGAATTGTAAAAATATTAAGTTCAAAGTAAATGTATTTTTATGACAACTGCATTAAAATACGTGTTGAAAATGTGTCTTTGTTGCACTGATTAGTCCTCTCACTGAAAACACGACCTGGAAGTTAATTTAGTCTTCTAACAACTATTTCGTCACCGACAAAGTGAGAGAGGTACATTATAAACTCGCACATTTAAATATTATAATACAAAAAAAATAAAATAAGGAAACAGTATTTTCAAATACTGGCACAGAAACAGTTGTACATGTTCTTTGGCTCGTTCTCCGTACGCTGTGCGGGACTAAAGATCACAAGGTGATATTTACCAGAGGCATGTTTTTATTTGAAATCTTCTCATCGGACACGTTTCAAAGTGCCACCCACTGTGACATCACTTCCTGACAGGCATGGGAACAGTAACCATGGAGGAGGGGTGGGAGTGGCTTAGCAAAAATCATCCTTGTGTGACATCCCTTCCTGTTGGAACAAATTGGCTTTGATCCTTTGCTCTAACATTCCGACTGTGATTTCATGAACGTTATAAGTTCAAGTCATCTCACAGAAATACTACATTCAAATCTCTGTTACGTTTAACAAAACACACAAGAAATGAATATCCAACATTACACACGGGAGCCTGACTTTCACTGGCAAGCGATTTTGGAAGGATACATTCAACGCAATAACAGGATCAGTAGCCACAATGACCAACTTAAGCTACGCATTGAGCAGCTCAAAGTTGAAAGGAAAGCTCTGATCTTTCAGAATGAGATGCTCACTGGTGAAAAAGGTGATCTGCTCTTTCAGAATAAGGAGCTAAAGGAAGAAAACAGGAGCCTGAAAACAACTCTGGAAAATGTCAGCAAAGACCTGGATGCCGAATGCAGAATTAAAGGGGCTTTGCAAGAGCAGAACGACAGGCTGCAGAAAACGGTCAAAGACCTAACTGAGAAGGTCAAGCACTGGGAAGAAGCGTGCAGAAGAGCGGGGTTGTTTTATAACAAATGGCATGACAGTGTTTTTAACTCCGTTCAGTCAGAGCCTGAGGAGGAAGCCAAGAACATCGAAGAGTACGTGAAATATCAGGCCTGGTTCGTCGTTACCAAGGTTAAACCCCCAAAGTCTGAAGAGGTGAAGGAGCAACAGGAGAAAGAAAGAGAACCTCCCAGGCAGGCAGAACACAGCCTCTGCACTGAGGTGGCCGACTTTGGAGAAACCCTCCACAAAAAGCCTTCTCGCTGGAAGAGGTTCGTCAAGTTCTTCACCGTGGGATCAAAGCAGCCGAAGAAGAAGAAGTAGGAGTCAAAACCAGACGGCGACAGCGGCGCGCCAAAGTAGAAGGAAGGGGGTCCCCTCTTGTGCGGTCCTTCTCAAGGTTTCTTCCAATCCAGTTTTTCCTTGCCCGCTTGAGGGGTGGAGTCCACTCAGAAAGAGCCTTTCTGTGTGGAGTTAGCATGGGTTTACCCCGGCTGCTCCGGGCTACCGCCATCAAAAGATCAAGCGTACAATAATATATATGGATAGAGGTGTATAAAAAAAAATATATATACAATTTCAATATATTACAAAATTAATAAATAGTTAAATAAAACAAAGAAAAATAACCGCATTTATCTTGTTGTGGATTAATCTAATATTCCTGGGTCATGAATGTGTATTAGTTTTGGTCATTAGATATTTGTTTTGGTCAGGGAAATTTAAATCCCTGTTGGGACGCGTCCTTTATTTTTATGTCTTCTCAGCCTTTTGAGGCTCCAGCTGTTGCCATCCTGTGTCCATGGTAACCGTGTACAGGTGGTGATAGTGGAAAAAGGCACTTGTTCGCATGCACAGACTCTCCTCGGTGAGAGTCTCCACTCATCATCTCCAAACTCCGACTGTTTGAGCAACGACGATAAGAAGAAGTAGAAGAAGAAGAATTAACTTGATTTAATGAGCACTTATTCATTCAGGAGCTGGTTCCCTCAGCTTGTGTTTTCAGCGTGCTGCCGGCAGGTTTTCCACTACTTGTCTTATTCTCAGTGGACTGTAGGTGAATTTAGTCCTTAAATCAGTTTCGTCCAAGAACGTCAGACGACAAACAGATGAGTCAGCTTCTGGGCTGGAGATACTTTTGGGACGACGGAGGAATCGGTTTTAATCAAAATCTAAATGAATTAGTAACATTTATTTTCACTTTGAAACTTGTCAAATGAGAAGATTTAAGATAGAAACATGTCTGGCATTGTCGTACCATTTTCAGTGTGCAATGATGTTTGTTGCTTTGCATCTATGACACACTTTGTCCTTGTTCTGGTTGGTTTATTTTATTTCTAAAGATTAAACGTCTCAATTAAAATGCAACCGCAGGGGGGCACAAGCCAGTGTCTTCATGTGCCAGTCCCAAGTCTGGATAAATGCAGAGGGTTGTGTCAGGAAGGGCATCCGACGTAAAACACATGCCAAACTAAAAATGCGAATCATGACAATGACTTCCATACCGGATCGGTCGGGGCCCGGGTTAACAACGACCGCCACCGGTGCTGTTGACCTACAGGGTATCGGTGGAAACTGGACTACTGTTGGTCGAAGACGAAGAAGGAGAGGAGGAAGGTGTGTTCGTAGGCAGAGAGAGAAGAGGAAAGCTAAGAATGTAGGACTGACAGTAGGGACTTTGAACATTGGGACTATGACAGGGAAGGCTAGAGAGTTGATTGACATGATGCAGAGAAGGAAGGTGGACATACTGTGTGTCCAGGAGACCAGGTGGAAAGGTAGCAAGGGTAGAAGCTTAGGAGCAGGGTTCAAGTTGTTCTACCATGGGTCGGATAGGAAGAGAAACGGAGTAGGAGTTGGCAGAGAAGTATGTTAGAATGGTGCAGGACATGTATGAGAGCTGTAAGACCGTGGTGAGGTGTGCTGTAGGTGTGACAGAGGAGTTCAAGGTGGAGGTGGGTCTGCATCAAAGATCGGCTCTGAGCCCCTTCTTGTTTGCTCTGGTGATGGACAGGCTGACGGATGAGGTTAGACAGGAATCTCCATGGACTATGATGTTTGCGGATGACATTGTTATTTGTAGTGGGAGCAGGGAGCAGGTGGAGGAGAATCTAGAGAGATGGAGGTCTGCTCTGGAAAACAGAGGAATGAAGCTTAGCCGCAGTAAGACAGAATACATGTGTGTCAATGAGAGGGACCCAGGTGGAACGGTGAGGTTACAGGGAGCAGAGGTGAAGAAGGTGCAGGACTTTAAGTACTTAGGGTCAACGGTTCAGAGCAATGGAGACTGTGGAAAAGAGGTGAAGAGGCGAGTGCAAGGTGGAGAAAAGTGTCAGGTGTGTTGTGTGATAAAAGAGTATCAGCAAGAATGAAAGGAAAGGTGTTCAAGACGGTGGTGAGACCAGCGATGTTGTACAGCTTAGAGACAGTGGCACTGAAGAAGAGACAAGAGGCAGAGCTGGAGGTGGCAGAGCTTAAGATGTTGAGGTTCTCTTTGGGAGTGACGAGGATGGACAGGATCAGGAACGAGTCCATCAGAGGGACAGCTCATGTTAGATGTTTCGGAGATAAAGCCAGAGAGGCCAAATTGAGGTGGTTTGGACACGTTCAGAGGAGAGACTGTGAATATATTGGTAGAAGGATGCTGAGGTTGGAGCTGCCAGGCAGGAGGTCTAGAGGAAGACCAAAGAGGAGATTTATGGATGTAGTGAGAGAGGACATGAAGTTAATTGGTGTGAGTGAAGAGGATGCAGAGGACAGGGTTAGATGGAGGCGCATGATTCGCTGTGGCGACCCCTGAAAGGGAACAGCCGAAAGGAAAAGAAGAAGAAACGTCTCAATTAAAGTTTTTGTTATTATTTGATAACCGATAATAAACCTGTTTGTATAGGGGCAAGTAAAAATGGACTTAGGGCAAGTATATTTCAAACCTTTAACATTGAACCCTGAAAATATATTCAGACAAAGTGAACCAGACATCTGAAACGCTGGATCGTATTTTTACAAAGTGCAATTTCTGACTGATTTTGACCTTTTCAAAATCTGTATAAAAAAGGAAACTGACTTTATCGCAGTGCGTTTGGGATTCTTTCGTGGTCACCAAAACTTATAGGCCCCATAGTTTTGCATAATTTCCCAGAAAGTAACTGATGTCTAGTCTAGAGTAGAAGACTCCTGGAGAGGACGATGTAATTTGGTACTAATTTGGTACTAAAGAGTTTCCCCTGGATGAAGCTGAAGGTGTCGATACTGTATAAACTTCCTCATGGGCTCACTTAAGATGGTTTTTTTTGTTCCACAATGAAGAGGTGAAAACATTTGATAAAATTCTTGGGGAAATGAATTAAGTAACTTTGGCCAAACAACAAATGCGGGCTCGACTGTGGGCTGTGGGGAGCCACTTGCTGCAGTTAGTCACATGACGAGGGACTAACTGCCGCCCTTAGTGGCGATAACAGGTCAGTGCACCAAGTGTGGCCGCTGCCTCCGTCCCCATCACAATACACAGCTCCCTCCTCAGAGAGCGGAGCTACCTGTGAACCGGCAAGCTCTTAACAGGAGCAATATTAAATATGTTGAATAGCTTGTCATGCGGACGGGGGCTTACCGATCGGCCCGTTTTCCCGCTGACCATTCAGACAGGCGAAGTTAAACTGTCCAATCAGAGGGCAAAAGGTTAAGGTTACTAAGCATTTACTTGATTCCTCCACACATATTTGTCAATCTCGATGAAAAAGAGCTTTGTGTAAGGTTGCTTGACAGGTTTCCATTTTGAAATCAAGGTGCTGTATGCCAAGGCATTTCCATTGTTTGATATGGATGGAATGTGTAGGCAAGATATGTGTCCAATTAATTAGTGTAAATAATTCGCATGTCGTAATGATATGTATTGATTTTTCAATAGCCTGAACACCGAGAGAACGATATCGCCAATACAGTACTACTACGACTAAATTAAACAAATTGTCAATATTTGTGTGCTTCAAATATAGAGTGCACCTAGTAATATGTGTAAAACACGGTAGAAAGTCATCTGCGCAACATATATACGCGTTTCCTTTGCGTCTTTCGATGAGATTACATGTACCAGTTTCCACCAAGGCAGAGCTGCTGCTGGTTCGGAGCCAGAGCCTCGTTTCAAATCGGTTCTTTGTCTTTGTCAAAAATTATAAACGTGTCTGTGGACATACTGGAAAACAACGAACAGCTCCCGAGGGGCCGGTTGAGATACAGCGCTGTAACTTTTGACAAAGATGTAGTAACACAGTTCTTGCGTGCATACAGACACAGTGTACTCACGCCACCAAAGTACTTGGCTGTCATGCTCATATGCATATGCATATGTGAGGGAGTATGACTTGGTGTCTAGAGAGCATAAAGCTTTGTTTTTGCAAGAACACGGCCGTAATAGAGTGTGTTTATTTCATTTTATATTTAGACTGTCTTTATTGGGATCTCTTTTTGCCTAATTGGGCGCGTCCACACTTTGCCTAACCTCTATCATGGCTTTATGAGAATGCCGATTTATATGTTTCTTTGTGCATGTGTTTTACTGGACTGAGCCTTGAATTGGTGTGCAATTATTTGCACTTGCTGTGTGTGTGTGTGTGTGTTTGTGTGTGTGGGTGTGCATGCTCGCTGCAGCATGTGGTCAGTCTGTGGTTGCGGCAGTGGGAGGGACGGCAGGGCAGGCTGATAACAGAGTCTGAAGGGACCTCACATCCACCACCACTATTTTTACCAGGCCCAAAAGAGGAGCAAGGCTTGTTGCAGCACACACTCGCACAGAGAGACACACACACACACACACACACACACACACAAGCAGTAAAACGTCTGACTAGAAAACAAGGCATACAAATGCGATTTGATATTTTTCATTCTTAGCAGTGCCACACTACGTTTTTTTTTTTTCCTCCTTGAAGTCGCAGCCCAAAGCTCTAGACGGGGGTTGATGTGCTACTATGGTTATAAAGTAAAAAGAATATTAGGAAATTAAAGCTGCACTTATGAATATCGTTCTATTAATAATGGATCAAATTAATATGTCTAATGTGAAAGGTGCTGCTTGCCAGATATGAGATACTAATGCTGGCTTAAAGTGAAAATGAATGACAAATAGATTGGAGAGTATCAGTCTCCATAAAGTTAGGTAAGCAATGAGGAATTTTTCCTCAAGAATTGTATTTTAAAACTGTATTATTGAGTACACAGGCTGTGAAAAAAAAGTCTTAAAGGAAACTTACTCAGATATTTTCCGTACTAAGGTCAGGGCTGTCAAATTTCTTCAGCCCATAGTTGCGTTTTTAATAAACATGGATGTAAACGATACAGGTTTAAAACTTTTACGAAAAATGAGCTCACAGTACACACAATGCGTTTTGGTGAGAAACGTTTGTTTGTTTACCAGAAAACTCCTGAGGGCACCTTTTTAAAAGGCCTTAAACCGTCTGAAATTAAATTCACTTGTAAATTTTCTGAGCGTGTAGTAGTTACTTTTTAGTTTAGAGTAATAATTCTAATGATACATTTCCTATAGGTGTAGTAGCTGTAGACTATTTGAGGCATTATTATGGTAATCAGAACAAACACAAAAAGAAAACAAAAAAATCCACTTTAGACATGAAAACAGTCCTTTTAAATTTGATTAATAAGAATGAGCCTCCACCAGGCCTCTGTGCTCCCGTCCTATCGTCTCCCATTCATTTGAGCTTGATCCAATCCCAGCATCTCCTCCCACATGGGGTGTAGTTCGGTACTCTGTCTTTGGGAGGAGGAACAGGGAGGCAGCATTTTCTATAAATATTCTGGTTTTCTCCATGCCGGGCTGGATTGAGCCGGTTGAGCCTTCCATGCAGGGACTTCCCAACCCGGTGGATGAGGTGTAGCTGAGCAGTGGCGGGAGAAGGAATGAACACATAGGGCTCTGCCCCTGACACTGGAACCAGTCCTGGCACAACCTTTTAATGAGCATGCCTGTGCTTCTGAATGAGTCAACCAATTTCTTAACTCGGTGTAATAGCACTGAACATAAAGCATACCAACCACCACTGAGAATCTACTTTGGTTTGCAAGCCTGTAAGAAAAAAACAACTAAGTTAGACAATTTTGAGAAATAGCCACGTCACCTCGAGCAAGATTTGTTTTTGTTGAGTTTAATGCTAGATTAGATGATTTGTTGACCACCAAGTCAATAGGTACCACCTTCATATTAGTACACCCACCAAGGCTGCTGACATAACTCTGCCCTCGACATAATGTCGTGTTTGGTCGTAATCCAGCAAGTTAGAGAGGCCAGAACGTAGCTGATTTTAGGCTTGCCAGGCTCCAGACTTGTCGCCACTCCAACAAAATTGCCCCGCACTCAGCAATAAAACCGATGGGATGTCACTGGTCCAGCATAGGTATTCAGTATTATTCTAGTCTGGTAGCACTATATTGAACACACAGGGTGTTGGGACAATAATTTACTTGTCCCTTGTCAAACACAAGATGCATCAAGAGATCATTGTGTCAGTCGGTCAGATGTGTACTTTTTCATATTGAAGTTATACACAGGTGAGCTGTTACTTGGGAACAGGTGAAAGCTCCTACTGAAATTGGAGACATATTCTTGGATTTGTCACATGAGATTGAAAGAGGTTTATGAGAAGCTCAGGGAATATTGGCAGAGGCTGGGTCATGTGGATCCTTCAGATCCAGTTTTTTGACAGTGGAATCACTTGGAAAGGAATCTTTTCCAGCGGTGGCTCCTTGTAGGTGGAAAAGCCCTCAGAGAGTGACAGCGAGAAGGAGAAGGACCCAGGGGTGTGGAAGCTGTTTGTATGAGCCAGCGGGTGTTGCCTGGGCGTGGCGACTGCAGGAGAAGAGAAAGGGGCAGGCCAGGACTCAGCGGCCAGGCTTGGTGCTACGTGGTCGGCCTGGTTTTTCCCCACGTTTCCTTCCCTGCACAGTGTAATGAATGGCTTCCTACTGGTCTGTGGCCGTGGCCCCGGCTTAAAGAGTATACTTACCAAGGCCCAGAATACACACCCCAGCCAGCCAGCCAGCCAGCCAGCCAGCCAGTGTCCTGGCCTCTGAACACTCCCAACCACCAGTCCACCTGCTACAAACTGGCTCAGTCACACACTGTCACATCAGCCACAGTGAAACGAATGATTTAATCTTCAATTGGAAACATACTTTTGGAGAATTCTTAAACATTTTCTGTCACCATTACATACGGGAGAATTACTGCAGGCGTTTACGTATCCTTTCAAGTCACATATTTCCAACAAAGGAGCAGGGGTCAACTGACAGGAGGAATGTTTGTCTTGAGGGTGTAGCATGTTTATTGAGTGGTTACAGGATACTTCCAGTGCCTAGCACTTGGTAAGATTACAGTGTAGTATTAACATGCTCTTGTCTCTGGCTTTGACTCAATATTATGTTTTCAAACATCTCTTTTTTTTTTTTTTTCCTATCAATTTTGGAGACCCTGTCAACACCCACCCAGACTGAAATCTGCGACTGACCATGCAAACAGCCAGTTGCAGTATATCTCAAACAAAGACTTAACCAGAAGTCACATGTAAAAAAAACATTTACTCGCGTAGGTACATATTTACTTTCGCTAAGATTTCCAACTCTTCCCTGTGGATTAGTCACTACACAAACAGATTCTGATGAATAAACCAAACATATCAAGTATAAGCCCACATAAATGAACATTTCCAATCAGGGTTTTCCCCAGGAAGTTGGTTTGTGTTGATCACAGCCGTTGAAGTCCAGTCTGCAAATTAGTCAATACGAACTTTGAACTAACGTCAACGTGATACAGACTCTGTTGGGTAACATGTGTGTCCAATTGCTTAAATGAAACTAACATCCGCCTGGTATGGGACCCGCATCCTCACAGATCTCATCTCCTTATCAATTTAGATACTAGATGACCGTTTAAACAGTTGCCTCACCCCTTAAATAAATGGCCTTTGCTGTGTGACGTAGTGCATTAGCTCATTTTCCCTCAAGATTAATACGCCTAATATTATAGTGGCAAGGCATGGAGCCACCACTCTAAAACACTTCAGGAAACCCTGCAAATAAAGCATAGTAATATTTATACCTGGAAAAAACAAAAGTTGTGAATCATTCGTGAAAACTGCTATGCT
>CM022471.1:23053799-23074181 GCA_011952105.1 Coreoperca whiteheadi
GAAACCCTTCCTATCGTTAGCTTTGTATACTGTGCTGGGCTTTAACCACACTCGTTTTTTTGATGCACTTATGCTTTTTGTTACCTTGTGTTGTTATATTGCTTCCATTGTCTTCCTCAAATGTAAGTCGCTTTGGATAAAAGCGTCTGCTAAATGTAAATGTAAATGTAAAACAGGGATTCTTTCATGATTTACTTAATCTGAATTGGATCTTTGGTCAAATCAGAAGTAAATAACAGTGCGGCGTGTTTCATGATGTGTATGTAAACACATATGGATCACATGTTCAGTGTATATATAGAAGATCATTAGTATGCAAAAATGTTTCTATCCATGCGGCCCATCCTGGAATATACTGGGCAAGAGGGAAGTCTATAACAAGGTAAAACACATAGACAGGGAAACGTGTTCCCAGCTACTGGCTTTTCAGAGTTTCTAATTCACCTGACATGGATGACATGCATGGCTTTGGACTGTGGTAGAAAACTGGCACATCCAGAGGGAATCCTGTTTGCTGTGAGCGTGACCGACCACGCCACCCAATGCACATAGTTTAGGCGTGTTAACATGCCCAGGGTTTAAGCCTTTTGGTTTCAGCTCCTTCAGTGGGTGACCACACACCCGCATTTCCGTCAGTATCATGTATAACCGTATGTATAAATGTAACAGATGATAGTTGTCACGTGTACAGTATATCAATTCAAAGGTGTGTATTTGTGTGTATGCAGGTGCTGTTTCTGCTGCGCTCCTACCAAACTGACTCGCACAGACCCCTGTCAGCGGGAAATGGCATCGGCGGAGCCCTCCATCAGCGCATGTGGTTCGCCTCTCGGTAATCCTATACACACACACACACACACACACTCACACACTCATGCACGCACAGATAAGCATCGCTATCCCGCTCTTCCAACCGGCTCACCAGAAGAATAGCTCCTTGTCTCACCGTTCATCCCCTCCCTGGCCGTGTCCGCTTCATGTCCTGCCCAGGCTTCCATTTCAAAGAGACCGCCTGCTGTCCCATCCGCAGCCCTCCACCCAAACCCCCCCACCCCTCTCCCCCTTCTACCTCTGGCCCTCTCGCTCATGGTGGAGGCCTCAAGATGGGACACAGATTACCCTGTAGGCCCCCTCCTGCCTGGCTGAGGTCAGGCCCGGGTCTCCACTCTCCCCTTGGCTGTGGCCTAAAGCAGATAACACAGGGTCGCTGGGTTAGCAACACAAGCTCTGCTAGCTCCGCATGATTACACTGATGAGCCTTTATTAAGATGACGAGGTGGATTCTTGCTCACCAAGGCGCGCCCACTGCCAGTCCGTTTGATCGTGCAGCACCGCAGAGCCCGGCGCCCAGATCTAAGGACAACACAGGTCAGAGGACGTCTGTTTTTTGGAAAAAGAAACCCTCGTCTCTCTTCCAGAACACCACTAATTTGAAGCGGCCACCTTCCAAAAAGGATGGAACGCATTGTTCGTCTGGTGTGAGTCAGTGGTGGGTTTTGGCCTCACGCCGTCTGTGTGTTGTGTCATTTTGGACATTCTGGCTCCAAGAGGGTGTCAACGCTGTAACGATGACTGCAGACACTCGCGTAGGTAACTGCAGTTGACGTTGGCTTTGTGGTGGCACACCAGGCGCAGTACCAACCTCTTAGAACATCTCCAGTGTATTCTTTGGACTGTGATCTAATGATTCGACTTCTTACAGCCTGTTTTATAATGTTACCTCACATTCATACACACCGAACCCACTTCACAGGACTCATCCCTGCCCTAATCTGTTCTCACTTAAGCCACACACACACACACACACACACACACACACCCAGCCCTCCATCACGTGTATTGTGTATGTGAGTGTGTGTGCTAAGTGTGCAGAGGATTTGTGTGAGGGGCGTGTGTGTGTTATTAATATTTGAGTGATGAAAACGTGACATCAAGCTCACACACTGTCTCCCTTGTTTTCCCACACCCAGACACACACACACTTGTAGCGCTGTGGGTCATACCCTTGATTGAACCCGCACAAAAACTGAACACACACTTCGCACTGCCCAGAAATGCTACTCCACTTACACACAAGTCATAGGTAAATATAATATATTTATGTCAACATTCACAAATAATGTAACAGAAATAATTCTACCTTGGGACTATTGTGATACCAAAGAGTCGTCGGCTACATAGTAAATCAATGATTGTATAGTTGCAAATAGGGAGGAAATAATTACAACTGGTTCCTCTTTTCAAGCCTTTGCTTGTTTGTGTGTGTGTGTGTGTGTGTGTGCGTGTGTGTGTGGAAACTAAGTGAATAACTCAAATCTATGATCATACAGCTGGGGGCATCTCATGTGATGGTCCCACATTCTCGGCTTTGAGGATTCCCCACAAATGAAAACACTCACAAGCACACATCATCGTCCGATTCTGCATCTTTCCCAGTAATGACAGTAACCTTTGGGTTAACAGTAACTCTGCTCTATCATGCAGTCATGGCCACGTGCACTAAAAGGAATAATGCTGAAACCACTAGTCAATGAACAAATTAGTTGATCGACAACAATTCTTATTTTTTCTTATTGTATTTCTTTAATATTTAATTAATCGGGAATGCATCACTGCGATAAAAACAGGTCAAGATAGACGGACCGAACATTGAATTACACACAATTAAAATAATATAGATAACACAAAATATGCCACAAAATCAGAATTAAACTTAAATGCCATTTACAACATCATGAAATAAGTTTCTAATGCCATCACGTAAAAGATTTCATCTTAGCAACAGCCGTAAGAATCAACTAAAATCAATCCACTTAATGACACATCTGAAATATTCCAAAACATCGGCAGCCACAATTAAGATAAGAATAAAGATATAAATGACTAACATTTCTGAGTCCAGCTTCTCAAATGTGAGGATTAGCTGCCTTTGTTCCCTGTTTCATAATGTTGAAAATGTTATATTTTTGGACTGTTGGTCTTTTTAAAACAGTAGATTTCCTCGTCTTGGGCTCAGGGCCTTTTATAAACTAAGTGATTAGTCAGTTAATCAGAAATGAACAGCAGGTTAATCGATAACGCACATAATCATTAGCTGAAGCCTTATCTAGAAAGGTTTGGGTACGTCCAGAATCTGACTTGCCCTTGCTGACTGGTGTAGGAACTGTTAAAGGGAGCCGTTATTATAAAAGCTTCCTAAGCACAAACTTTGTGTTTTGCCAAACAAGTTCAAATCCAGAACTGAGTCTATACGTCACCTTTCTGAGGTTAAACTTATTTTCTTGTTTTATGCGCTAGATGAAAGGCGAAACTAATTATCTAAGGTTAGTTTGTTGAATGGAATATCTAAAAAACAAACAAAAAAAACCCCACCCTTTTTGGGGGTTTTTTGTCTCTCTTTTCAGACAAAATAGCTGTGTGGTGACCAGAGGAGCCTTTCTGGATGTGCTGGTGTGTCTGTGTGGGCTGAAGGTCAGGCTTCTGCACGGTGAGTAGTTGCAGTGGGGTTGCTTTGTTGAGGACCTCCCAAAATACACAAATACAATTCTTTTTCACTTTCTGATGAATCTGGGGGAATTCCCGCACCCATGTGGTGATACGCATTTGGGTTACCATGGTTACCACGGGGATCTTGCATAAATATACTACATATGGCCTACACAGATGGCTTAACGCCGCATTCTTGACAGTTCAAGATCACCAGTTGGATTGAATGGTAGTTAAGTTTTTTTTATTCATGCTAAGCTCACATATGGCACAACGGCACCTGATCTCACCTGGAAGCAGACTCAGACCCTCCTTTTCAGGCAGTATCAGTCCGGTTGTTTAGTCCGCACCAGATTTCGACTGACAGCTTTTACACTAGCCCAAAAAAACCAAACCAACAGGCAAACGCACCAGCGTTTATTTGTAACATTAACTAATTGGCCATAAATGTTTCCTTGGTTTTAGTAACTTTACGTAACCAAAAAACATACCAAAGTGTCCAAAGAAACTTCTGAAACGACTCCTGAAGCATAATCTACTTATCTGCTTTCCGTCCTTTTGCTCACTGAGTTCCAAATACTTATGTTTTTGCCAAAATATGGCTCAACACACCGCTTCTGTCTCACGAGCCTTCTTGTAGTTTGCCGACTGCACGCCACTCAAACGGTCACATCCTCTGAATAAACGAGACGAGGTCGAAACCCAGTGTGCAGCGGGGACCGTGTGTGGCCAATGTGCTCCTGAGGACATAATGGAGGTCTGCCCGTGCCTCGCTGTAAGGCTTCGCTGATGCTGCGTCGCTGTGTCCCCGGCGCGAGGGCGCACGCGCCAAAAGTGACGTCATTGGGCCTCTGGTGTCGAACGCGTACGCTGCATAAATCGTTGCGGCGCGTGGTCATGCACCTCTCAAGTCACGAGACCATGGGCCCACAGCGCATGCAGGGCTTTTCGTTTCGAAGTGGACAAGTCTTTTTTTTGGGTTTGGTTTTTTATTTTTCTCACTTTGTTGAATACAAACGTTCAATCAGGCATCTGTAGAACATGACATTAGACTGCCACAAACCCTGATGAAAGCAAATAACTTAAATTAAGAAGTAAAGTAATACATTTTTACTATAAATATGTCTCAAGGATTTTAAAAAGCCAGCCAATTCATGTTCAAATGCTTTAAAAACAGGAGATCTTAAAATGTTTCATTAGAAAACATTTGTTGTTCCAAATTCTTGACATCTTTCTTTTCATGGATCGTACAACAGCGATAAAATCTGTCCATGAACAGATATTAGATAGAGTTTACGGTTAATTACAATTCTTCCTCTGCACTGAGGAGGTGTATAGCAGACATGGATGTTTAATAAGACCTGGGTAGGATTTTTGCAATGAAAAATCCCCTGCTGCCCAAAAAGCATTTTCCCCATAGGCCACCATTATAAGAGCCATTTTTTGGGGTCCAGTATCCAGTTCTAAATATATAGATCTATGATAGCAGAGTGTGCAGCCATGTTTGGTCTATGGCATTCTTCTGCTTACACTCGTTCACTTCCTGCTTCTTCACAGGATGTTTCGTTTGTACGCCCCCTGGCGTTTCAGACAGCACTGCACGTTGAGCATAAACGCACAAATCAGAATGGAACTAAAATATTACGAGTACTGAATATTTCATTCCATAACTCTGGATTGATGATGATTACAGGTCAAGCTGCGCTGCATCCTTTTACTGTCTCATTTTTTTTAACAAATAGGAAATTGAGCAGAAAAAAAAATCAAATTAAAAATGCGCTAATAATAATAATAATAATAGAAATAATAAATAAAATATATACTTCATTCAAATTGGAAATGTTACTATATTAAAGTCTGATATTGAGTGGAAAATATTTAAATGTTGTTGGTCTTGAACGTGGCCTTGAACGTGGAAATGTTTGTTTTCCCTCTTGTCTCCGTGATCGGGATTTAAATGCTGATGTCAGCCAGTTGCCGGGGAGTTTATCGGCTCAGGAAACAGCAACTGGGTTCCCTCCATTTGCTTTAAATTTGACTTTGAGTACAACGTCTGAACAGACGACTCCGCAGCGTTTGTTGGCGAGGCTGTCCGCTGCGCTCCCCATTTAGACCTGATTTGTTGACAGAAGTCAGCTCCATGCCTCGGGTACTTCAGAGAAGACCTCTGGTGTGTGTGTGTGTGTGTGTGTGTGTGTCTGCATACGTGGTGTGGCTGTGTGCACATGTGCGCAAGACCGGTGGGGGTCTCCGCAGTGGAGGAATGTGAAACCGGAGGCGAGCGATCGCTTGACAGATGATGGGATTTTGCCTGTGACCCAGTTTATGTCGGGAGTGCTGTACGGAGAGGGAAGAAGAGAGAGAGGCGGGGGAGGCACTTATGTTTTCGGTCGGCCATGTGCCGAACACATGTTCGTCTTGACCGTGAAAATACCGAGAATTTCTCAAAACAAGCCTGTAGATTGAGGAGCCGGCCTGGCTCTGCTCCTTACATAACTGAAAGAGCTCCCTTTAGCTTGCACACCTTTAATGCCTCTCTATTATTATCATCAAGTCTGTCCGTGGTTCCATCACCCTCCCTCTGGTGTTGTTTGACTCCTCCGTTTGTCTGTCTTTCTAGATCTCCTTCCTTATACCCGTCATTTCCAATCTCTCCAATCTCTCACCCTTTTCCTCTTGTGTAATTGCACTTTTCAGACAAATCAGATGTTGCGTTAAAAAGCCACGGGTTGGGCAAGTTCATATGAAAGCTGCTCTTAAGAGCCTTTAAGAGTGCCTGGCACCAGGGGTAGAGGAGGTGAACAATCGGCTTTTTCAATATTACTTCTCCTTTTTCCCTTTTAACTGGCACCCTGCATTAAGTAGGAACTTTGCATCTACCAGCCAATTCCTCTCAGCTCTGAACACAGGTCTTTGTGTGTGTGTGTGTGTGTGTGTGTGTGTGTGTGTGTGTGTGTGTGTGTGTGTGTGTGTGTGTGAGTGTGAGTGTGAGTGTGAGTGTGTGTGTGTGTGTGTGTGTGTGTGTGAGTGAGTGAGTGAGTGAGTGTTAAAACACATTTCTCTGCTCCAGCCCTTTGATCCATGCGGACTCATAAAAAAAAGCCCCCAGTGTCCATTGCTTCATCTCTACCTCCGCCAGTCTTCTGTTTCTCTGCTTTCCAGCCATGCCAGTAAAATGAGCGAAAAAAGTATGGCCGAGGAAGGTAGGAGAAAGAAGACTGACACAAATAGAGAGGGACAAAAGCGTTAGTGAATTTTGCTGGAATGTCATGTGTTTCTATTAGTTTGGCAGCACATGCTGATGGTAAAATAGGATGTTTAATGAGTCACTATACCTCGGCCCCTCTGGCTGAGAATCTGGAATAAGCATTCATTAATTCCCTGGTAACTCTTTATTGTAACAAGTGTGTCTGCGCTGAGGAATTCTTAAAATCAGAAATGTCACGTTGGAAATTCTGCTAAAGTATTTCAATATTTTACTCTTTTTAAAGTAGTACTTGTTAGTGTTAGTGCTGGCATTAAACGGGAACTGCATTGATTTTACACATCAAAGTGTGTTTCCAGGTGTTGAGGAGTACTACTGCATGCGTGCCAAAATGTGTATAAAGCCTTTTGTGGCTCCAGAGGGGGCTGCGCAAAGTCCGATAAATGGTCGGTTTGGGCCGACGACTCCAACTTTGACCGAGACTTTTGTGTCTCCCTCCTCCACATGTCACACGTTTCAGAAACACATTTAAGTTACTGTTTGGCTGTAATTTGAAGACGTTTGCGACCAGGCCAGCATTTTTTTTTTTCCTGCTTGGAAAATGGACCATGCACCTCATCGCTACGTCACGTCACATGTTTCGTTGCTCCAATTGGTCGTAGGTCAATCCAATTGCGCCCCCTAACAGCGCTGCCCATGTTGATGTTTTTTCCACGTGCTAGAGCCATTTTTTGAATTTCCAGGGTCGAGGCACTTCAGCCAAACCTTGGGGGTTTAGTTCCTCTTTAGGCTCATGTGAGGCTTCAGCAGTCTGAGTTTTTTATAAAATCAGGTGGGTATCTCCATCCTGGTAGTGCATGTACGGTAGATGTATTGCAGGTTTTCTTCCCTGGTGTCCAGCACCACCTGACCATATCCTTCTGCAACAGCTCAGTAAGGAATCACTGTCTGGAGAAACCTTTGACTAACTCATACAGCTGAAGCCTCAACTGAACGTTAGAGTGCATTTTTGCACAGAACAAGGAATGATTCTGCCCCCCTTTTCTTACAATGTTACAATTTGGATACTTGAGCCCATTTAACTTTGTGTTTTTTTGGGGGGGGGGTATAAACCAACTGCTACAATTCGATGCAATTCCTCCTCCTTCTATGAAATACTACAGGATCCTCCAGTCCACGCATTACGCCTGTTAGAACCATGGTTCCCAACCTGGGGGTTGGGTCCTCCAAAGGGGTCACAAAATAAATCTGAGGGGTCAAGAAGACACAAACATTTCTGCCTGAACAGAAGGCATTGCTTGGTGATAAAGTGTCACAAGCCAAAAAGGTTGTGAACTGGAGGAGTCAGTGAATAAAATTCAAGCCTTTTAAACATATCGGATGGAAGTACTGAGTTTTTATAAAATGTAGTGTTGATCTTGATATTGGATTAATGTTTTGGCACAATAGAAAGCAGAGTTTCAGTCTGGCGTTATCTGCTAAAAACAGTTTTCATTTGCACTTCATTGGATCCTGTAGATGCACTGCCTTTGTCATATTTTTTGGGAGACAATCTGCAGCATAATTTAACAGTCATTTGGCCAGTGGTAAGTAAAGTGTTTAGGACTCTACCAATTTGCGTTTTAGACCATGGGAGTGAGGACATTTTTGGAAAGTGAAGACATTTTGGCCGGTCCTCAGTTTTCAAGAGAACTTCAAGGAGCTGTTTGAGGGTTAAGACTTGGATGTTACAGTTAGGGTTAGGTTTTTGGCATTTAGTTGTGATGGTTAGGTTTAGGGTAAGGGGCTAGGGAAAGCGTTAGGTCAAAGAGAGTCCTCACAAGTATAGAAGTACCAGGGTGTGTGTGTGTTCGTATATATATGTATAAACAGTGTGTGTGTGTGTGTATGTATGTATATATGTCTGTGTATATATGTATTTATATATGTATGTGTACGGACAGAGCTTTTAGGGTAATTACAGGGAGGGAAAATTGTAAAGCTCCATCAACATAAGGAGGTCAGCGCTCTCACACTGTCAGACCAACACACACACACACACACACACACACACACGTAGCGTCTGAGGTTTGTTTTTCACAGTTTGGGTAATGACGGTGGAAGCTGATGTGAAATCCAGCTGTGTGCTTGCGTGTGTGAGCACGTGCAAGTGTCTAGCCAAAGTTCTAGCTTGACACAGCAAAGCGTCTCCACTGCCAGCATTCAGCGGGCTACGGACAGTGCTTATGGAGAACCAGTGAGCTTCCTGGCACACTCATACACACACACACGCACACGCACTCACACCTACGTTCAAGTACACTTTCTTTTATGATCCTATGGTATATCAGTGCAAACCAAACTCTTCATTTACTCCACGCAACACGCAAGCACACTTACACATACCTTCATCGTCTGTGCTCAAGCACTGCATGACTTGTTCAAACATCACACGTGGCCTTTCGCTCTGTGTACGTCTGTTCCCCAGTGAAACGCTCGGTGTTAAAGTGTTGGTGTTGTTGAAGTGGATCTTGGCGGCTCAGTCACAGTTTAGTTTGGATCACAAAGTGTTCACTGAACCAGCGCGCCAAATGTGGAACTGTAAGGTTTGACCAGGATTGTGATTGACCAGATGTTATGGTTACATGTAGTTTAAATATGTGACCTGTGCTGTAAAAAAAAAAAAGGCCATCAAACACATGTTCCTTTCTTCTGCTCACACATAAACCCTTACCTCGCACACATCAACCTTTGCTCGAATCTCCCCTAAACATACGAACCACAGATGATATGAATCTAAAGTATATTTGTGCTCAGAGCAGTGGTACAAGCAGTTATACTGAATGGGAGGCATCAGTTTCCCTGTTTTCTCACTTTGTTGAACTAAATATGTTTCCTGTATGTTGCCACACATCCCTCTAGACATGAATGTGACTATCAAACATAAAATGTAAACTTTGATCACTCTGGAAACCAGTTTACTGCAAGCCCTATCAGTGCTTTGATGAAATGATTCGCTGCTCAAGCATAAATCGAATAGGATTCAGATTAATGACTTCTATAATTACTTCCAGACACGTTCATGTCAAAGCAAGACTAGGGGTCTATTGCTCTGTGAGGCTGCACAAGCAATTGTAAGATGTCAACCTGGGCTTTGGGGAAGTGTTATTTGCATTATTTCGCTGATCAGATGATTTGTGGATTTGATTGAGAAAATACCAGTCAGATGAATCGCCAATGGGTGAGGAAGAAAGTGCTTGTTGCAGCCTTCAACTAAAGTATTGGACAAATTAAAATGTTGACCTAATGCTGGCACCGGATCAGAACATTTAAAGTTGACTAGAAGGAAAGTCTGGAATCACCGAAGTCTTTGCAATTCATCCCCTGGGGACCGTGAGTTTCTGAACCAAATTTTATGGCAATCCGTCCGATGTTTGAGATATTTCGGTCTGGACCATAGTGGTGAACCCGCCCGACTGACGTTGCCATACACAGAGCCACACTAGCTTGGTTTAAAATGTAGTGCAACTTGTGTTTTCCCTCTTCAGCCTCAGACTTGTTTTTGGCTGTGTTTTTAGCAGTCAGTAAATCTCTGCAACAGCATTTAGAACAGTACACGGGAACTCTCCACTGAGACCTGCACCTATACCAACATCTCTGATGCACAGTCTGAATGATCTCAGTTTGCTTTGCTCGCATTGTATTCACTGAGCCCATCCCAGAGTATCCCGAAATATCAAATAGTAATTACAGCTTAATGGAGTCTGGACACAGTCCAGCTGCAGGTTTGCGCACGAGCGGCAGAAAGAGACACAAGTGGGACACAGATTTAAATAAACACAGCTGTGGGAGAACAATGGCTGTTTATGATCAGACATGAAAAATCACATTGAAATGGCTCTCACAGGAACGCCTTTCATTTGCTGAGGGAATGCCTGACTACCCCCCCCCCTCCTCCACACGCTCTATTTTAATAAAGGCCATCATAAAAAACAGCTTTGCATCCTGACTAATGATGTTTTTCCTCCTTTTCTTACTCTTATTTCCTCCCTTTTCTCCTCCCTTTTTCTTCTCTTTTTTTTTCCAGTTTTTGACCCTGCCCTTTCTTTCCTCTATTCTTTCTTTCTGCCTTTCTTTTTGCTCCCCCTCCCTAATGAGTGCATTTGGAGTCAGTTAAAAAACAAAGTCTTTTTTGGACCTCTTTGCTTCTTGGTTTGCTTCCCTTTAGTGTTTGTCTAGAGTTTAGCGTGTATCTTTGTAAGAGTCAGGTAGGAATCAGGACCGTAGCATTACAGTTGAATGTATCGGTGTGTGGTAGCATTCTGTGTCTACAACCCTTCGACACGCATACGTACGCACTCCATGTTTCTCTCGACTCCACCACAACAGACAGCCGTTTTCCCTTGGACACGCTCGTCATTCTCCTTCAGTCAACCTCCTCTCTCTCCTCCCTTCATCATCGGTGTCATTACTGGTCCCCTACCGCCCATTATAACCATTAGAGTATGCTTATTTGGCCCCGGACCCCCCTTTGAGGATCAGGTTCCATAGTAACCTGGTACGTCTCCACAGTAACCCAGCCCATCACTGGAAGAATGCGGCATTTCCCGCTCTTTTGTCAGGCCACGTTTTGAGCGGCTCTGCATGGCCAGGGTTTCATAAGCTTTCTCTGTGTGTGTGTGTGTGTGTGTGTTAAACTAATTGAGTTGGCTGTCAAAGCAGGGTCTGTCTGGAGTCTTGGAGCAAAACTGTAGGGAGGAGCACAGCTTTAGAATGGCATTGGGTTACTCTATAGTTGCCCTTGCCTTTGGATTATACTTATATTTCAGAGGAAGTGTGTTTGTGTGTGCGTGCATGTGTGTGTTTATTTGCGTGTCCATCACTCCCCAAGAGTGTATGTTCACAGGTGGCTGGGTTGGCACAGCCATGGGCATTTCCAAACAGACACTGACGCAGCCTTTCCTATAAAAGTCAAAATAGAAAGGAACAGAGGACACTGGCTTCTTCAGTCTGGCCTGTTGTCTGCATCTGTTTGGTTCACAAAGGACTGTGTGTTTGTTTGCTTAGCTTGTAGAGAGGTTGGACTGGATACATCTGAAGACGTTAGCCACTGGGAATATTTAAATAAACTTAGATGCTACATGCAAGGCATGGTAGTCGGGATGCACTATAACTGAATTAATGGAAACAATGGAAACAGGGATGATTCAGCTTCAATAGGATTCAAAAGAAAATAGAAAAGCTGCGTAGTTTAAGCCCTTTTCAGGCATGGAAGGTGTAACATTGCTGGCCTCACCGATCTGTTAAAGTGTTGGCCATTTGGCATTCGAACGTAGTTCTCTATTAGATGCCGTAAATGTTTCGTAATGGTTTAATTCAAACGTGACAGAGCCACCTTGGATAGAGCTGTGCTACTCGAGCAATATTTAGCACCTGGTGCACGAGATTAGACAGGGAGACACTGCGGGAGAACAGTGGTGAGTTTGAAAATAATGATGTGAAGGAAGAAGAGTTTTCTGTTCTCTTAACTGGCCGCATCAGTAATAGGCTTTTAAAACCTATTTAGCAGTTGAATGAACCGTTTATCTCCATGGCCTACTGAATGATCATCGTGAGCACGAGGGAAGCCCCCCCCCCCCACTTCTTACTACACTTGTAATAAACCCTTTTGACCCTTCATGAATGTTTTCTTCAGTGTCATTATTTATTCCATGGAATTTAGAATTGTGCTGCCTATTATAATCAATCTGACACCGCCTAGCCATAGGTAACCGTGACAAGATTTTAGTTTGTGACTCGTTTAATTCCTGTTTGCACATATGTTGTTTTTTAAGTGTTTTGCTGGATCGTGATTATGTAACCAGCTGACATGATTGTAAGCTGGAAATGTCTAAAATGACTGGGGACCGTGGGGGCCTGGGGGTTGATGGCACCAACCATTGATGGCCCCGGTTTTGCTTCCAACCAGGAACCTTAATTACATGTTCATTCCCCTACTTTCCTGTCATCTCCCTACTGTCACCTATCTAAGAAAGCCATACCCCTAAAGTACCTTTTAGGGGGGGATTAGAAATGATGATTACATAAATCATCAATGTAACATTGTCATCGCATGAAGGCAAACGAGTGTATAATATATACTTTATGATATCAACCTAAATCAAAGATTTAACAGACATGCAGTATGATATTAACAAAAGAATGTTAAGTTAATAGTAATATATATAGAGAGAGGTGCCTCTAAAAATGATGTAAACAGGAGATAGAGCCAACACGCTTCGCTTGCAACTTCTTTAAGTTTGTTTCAAACTTTAGTTTTAAAACACTAGGCAGACGATTACAGGCTTAAATCCTCAAATATTAATAAACTGCCAAAGTTTGTGTTTTTGCTACTATGCCAAACTAGCACCACCCAGTTTCAATATTGAGTTGTAATAAAAATATCATATAAATAACCACCCTCATCCTGTGTTGCCCTCTAACGTGAAGACTCTTGTTTTTCCCAGATTCAGAGGTCGGTGATCTCCGTCAGGAAGCTCTGTCCGTCCTGATGGCCTCAGACCTCGTCACCCCCGACGCTTCCTCCGCCACCGCGGGGCCCGGCCGCACCCAGTACCTGCTCAGCCTGGCTCGGTTGGCCCTCAGTGCCAGCGTGGAGATCCCTGAGCTCTGGGGGGCCCCTGAGCTCACGAGCCAGCTCCTGCAGTGTCTGCTGCGGTGCCAGGAGTACGAGGTGCGGGAGCTGGCACTGGAGGGGGTCCTGAAGAGGTTGCAGGAGGAGGAGGAGGGGGAGGGGGAAAAGAAGAGGAGACCTCAGTGGCTGGACGAGACCAACCTGTCTAACCTGACCAGCCTGGCTCTTCACGAGACCCTCCCCCAGTGTCTGGCCAAGGTGAGACCACACACACACACATACACACAGAAACATCATAGGAGGTGTCTTTGTTTGTTTTTTGTCTGAGAGCCTGTATATGTGTCTTTTATTATTTATGGATGGATGTGTGTGTGTGTGTGTGTGTGTGTGTGTGTGTATTATCCCGTGTTCATGCTGTGTGAGTCTGTGACAGGCCATAAGCAGTATACTCTCAGAGTCCTGTCATCACACAACGAGGAGCCCTTCCCGAAAAATATGCTTTTCCTATTCACCACAGTTTTCGCTGAACCACAGGGACATTTGCTGCAAATTGATTAAATGTCCAAATCCATCTTGCAGAGGCTTGCGTGAGAGGCTAATCAGCCGCAGGGGGATACGCCAAGCACACTGGCAGTGAGCTGACTCCCTCGCTCACTTACACGCACTCATGAGAGGCTTGGTAGGCTTCCACTCTAACAAGTTTTGGAGAGGAAAATGCAGCCTATTTCCTGTTTGGGGACAGAAGGTCTTATTTCAGCGTGGTCATAAAGCGAGGACAGGCAGCCAGCCGATCTGCTCTGTCCTGCTCTGTTACTCCTGTCGTTAACACTCCTCCGGAGCTGACATGACTCGGCACTGTAGGGACTTGATTGGCTGTATGTTTTTGGGGTTGTTGTTTCTGTTGTTTGGTTGTGTGCATTCCTCGCCAGGCGCTGCTTTACGGGCCAGCCGTTAATGTTTAAAGTGTCGGCCCCGTTAAGTGGAGCCTCAACCTGCGCCAAGGACACGCCAACCCACCGGGCCAGTTGCCATAGCTCGCTCTGGACTCCAGTGAGGCATTCTGGGAGAGCAGCAGGAGCAGCAGTAGGCCAAGGACATAGTGTTGGTCTGCTATTCTGCCCGGTGATGATGCATCCAAAGTCTGAAGAAAACTAAGCTGTCATCACCGGCCCTTATTCAAGATATATGTGTTAAAGGAAGCTGCTGCATTAGATGACTCGTATGGGAAATTAACAAGAAAGCTGGTAGCCTTAATGGCGCTTAAAGTATGACATGTCACATTCTTACGTTTTTGAAAATATTCAGTACATATCAAAGAAGCAAAGGTTAAAACTTATATTCAACACTATAATACAGTTAGAGTTTCTTGGGTTTGTGTACTTTGTGCACTCTAAATTGCCACATTTCCGTTTCCACGCCCGAGAGATGCCACAGAGACGACCCCTTTCATTCCTGTCAACACAATATTATTGATGTACAAATCAAATTAGGAAATAACACATGGGGTCCTGTCCCAATACTCACACTGAGGTATTTGCCAGTAGTCAAGTGGCTACTTATGTTACTTATGCAACTACATATACATGTAATCCTTGATTACAGACATAGGTAGACAAAAGCAGCTCCTCATTGCTAGCTGACGATAGTCAATTTTGCCAGCTGAAATGACAAATGTCACTGGCACTGTTCTTACATTGCAGTGTACAGCTAGTTAGTCCGTGACAAGTGAAAGAGCATGGTTTTGCATGGGGGGCTGCTTTGGCCCAAGACACCAGTGAAAAGCAGCAACACCTTGAGGCTGTCGAGGCTAAAAAGACAAAAAGAATCAAGGCTAGACAGCACCGCAGTGCAACCTGGGTAGAGAGTTAACGTTTGTTTATTAACGTTTTTTGTGTGTGTGTAGCCGTCACTGTTTATTTGCATGTGACAGCTATGAAAGCCTACATGCGTCTACGCCTGAGTTGGCATGTTTTCCTGTGACTGTGTATATTTGAGGCAGGAGCCCGTTAAAGCAGGTTTGTTAAAGTCAGAGGCAGTAGAGCCGGTCGGACCAGCTGCGTCGGGGCTAGCAGTCGAATACCTGGCGGACAGGCGGGGCGGATGAACGGCAATAGCTGGGATTTAAACTGTGCACGTTTTTCAGTCCCACAATAAAGAGAGAGAAATGCAGTGGCCAAGTGAGTAATGACTTTGGCTTGGCATTACTGACCCAATGATAGATTCACTCTGATTGGAGTTGAGAAGAGCCAATAGACGCTGTGAAATATTGTCTGAAAAATACATTATATGTCGACCACAACTTCCCTGACGAGTGTTAGAACATTTCCCAACGACTTCACGCCAATTTATTTGCAGTATCCGAACAGCAGCGTTAATGGTTTTGTTAGGCCGCTTGGGGACGGCGAAAAACAAACTGAAAGCACAACGGTGACATGATGTCACATTAGAAAGTTGTTACAGCAAACGTTTCAGAAAAGGCTTGCCTGTTTGTACGTCCAGCAGGTTCAGAGTCAGTCAGGACGGAGGTTTACCTGGCTACCTTGTCTCTGTACTGCTCACATGCACACGGATGTTTACGCGCAGACATTTGGTGCACCCGCCCGCCCCGCTCTCCACCCGCACAGATCCTATAAAGCAAGCTTTATTTTAAAGCTCTAATAACTGCTTGGGTCCTTGAACGAAACAATAATCATTGAGATATGCGGGAGGAATGTCAACATGTGTTCTCGGCTGGATGTGTGGTTTTTAACGGGGGTCTCAAGCGGTGGAAAACTTTTTCTCTTTCCCTCCTCGGACACGGTCGGCTGCCTCCCTCTCTGGAGGAGTGACCGGGCAAAGAAAACAGCGTGGGGGGGGGGTTGGAGAGGAGGGTTAAGCAGCGAGGGGCAAAGGAAACAGAAAATCGAGTTAGGAGGTTCAGCTGAATGGGTGATTGAGAAGAAGAGCAGACAAAAGCATAACGACAGGGAAAGATGAATGAAAGAGGGAGATGTGGATGAGAGCGTGAATATGCCTGCGATTCTGCACTGCATCTTTGTGTGCTTGTGCATCCATTTAAATGCATATATTTGTGTGTGAAAGAGAGAGCGAGGCAGCTGTGTACCCGTGGTTAGGGTGTGCGTAGGGAGGATCTGACCGGTGTGGTAAAAATACCCTCGGGGCAACTTGCCAGCTGCACTGCAGAGAGGACACCAAAGCTGTGTTGATGGATGGCCCTGAGCTACGTCCCTAACCAGTAGCTGTGTGTGTGTGTGTGTGTGTGTGTGTGCGCGTGCGCATGTGTGTGATGGAGGTGAAAAAGAGGGACTAACTTAATATCTTATTTCATACTCCTGTCTCTGTCTCTGCCTCTCCTTCCTCCTCTCAGGTCCTCGCGGTGTTGTGTGTGTTGAGCTCCGGTAATGAGCTCCAGTGGAGGGATGGCGTTAAGATTTTGTCCCAGGAGGAGGTCCTGCTGCGCCTTCTTGCTCTGGCTCACAATTCTGCTCACAGGTCAGAGAAGACGCATGTACATGTACAAACATCATCCTCAAGTCATCTTAATGTGATCCCTCCGCGTCCTCTTGTTTGGGCCAAAGGATTAGGCAGTTATTATTAGGTATTAATCCATCAGGCCGAGTTTACATACCATACAGTGTGTTAGTCGAGGACACATCGTTTTTAGGTATGGCCACCTGTAGAATTGTAAGATGCACTCACAGTTATCAGCTGAGGCTGATGGAAATGTCAATAGTTTTGCAGATATTCGGTCAGAAACCAATGTATTGGACAAATTACATATCCATCCCTAGAGCCACGCCAGTACCATGGCTAAGAATACAGTGAGACTGCATTGGAAACGAAATGTTTCTCATTTTAAATGTGCTCATACACATGGTTATGTTCAACAAACATTTGAATTGTGTTTTCTGGGTCTTCTACACCATCTTAAATTATCTATCTTGAACATAGGCCCTGATCCCTGTGCACCCTAGCATACGACAGGCCAACACCTGACACTTTAATACATCTCAAGATAAATCCAGGAAAAGGCCCCGAAACGCTTCCTCGCTCCTGAAAACGTGCTGTCAAAACAGTCCCTAAGCAATCCCAGGCCAGCTTTCAGCTGTGATGAATGGAAGAGACACGACTGTACTACAGGGTCAAGATGCAGCCCTGCACTCTTCCTCCACCATTTCCCTGTTTTTTCTGGCTCCCTCCACTTGTGAAAGAGCCCTCACGCGGCTGTGGCAGGCTGGCTGGCTGTCAAGCCTTTATTCAGAGCCAGCGTCCGCGGAGGAGGGACACTCCGGTTCACTGACTGCGCCTTGAGTCTGCACCTGGGCCCACCTGGAGTTTACTGGCCCCTTTCTGCATGGGTGTATGTGTGGTTGCTCATGTATCATTGCAGTGTTTAGGTAACCCAATTGTCCACCAGCCGCAGAGACTGGTAGCTTTTAAAAGTAAAAAAATGTAGACATGGAGGAACATGGTGATATGTGTGGTCTCAAAGGCGGTCATCGGACCATTATTCCCACATTAGATTATTCCCACCTGCCAGGCTCAAACCATTATTTTTGTGAGAGTTTATGAGAGACTCGTGAGCCATAGGCCCCCTCTTACCACAAACTGATTTGGCACATACTGTTCCAGTGTTTGTGTGTGCGCGTATACTGTAAGCCCTTTGACACGCATTGACTGACAGACACAAACACCTTCCTTGACAAGCCACTGCTGTACTTTTCTCACCCCGACAAGAGAATACAGGCTTGAATGAGGATTGGATTACAAAGGCTTTTAGCCCCGTAAAGCCTTTTCCTGGCCACAATCTCTGGACCCGGGGATCCACTTTCCCTTTGGAGCGGCCCCAGGGTTATGATTAGAGCCAGGGAGGGATGAGATTGGGTTGCTGGCTGCCCTTGTCTGCCGTGTGATTGAATGGCACTCGGGCTTTTGTGAGCCATAATGTAGTGGTGAGCACCAGCACACTTCTTTTGTGGATTGTAAGTCAATACAGTTGACTGATTTGTGTGTGTGTGTGTGTGTAGTTGACGGCGCTCTGTCATGTTGTGTGTAATCGTTTGCTGAGAAGCCCATTGTCATTTTCAGAACTTCTCACTGCACTAATATGTCAAATTAAAGGGTTGGTTTACCCAAATTGCTAATAAAAAAAACCCCTTTACTCACTGACTGTACTTCTAAGCACCCCAGATAAAATTCTGTTTGCCTCCATTGTATTTGGGTGGGCAGTGGACACCTTTTAATATCCACTAAGATGAAATATATTGTGCTGATGATATATTGTGGTTACCAATTTATAGCCCCAAATTACAAATCACTAATCTGCCTCAAACGGCTCTATCTTTAGACCCTTGTTTTGGATAGGGAAAACCTTTTCCCCAAAGAAACTTTTACTGGGAACAAAGAGGGAGCGACAGAGGCGAGATCCCTCTTCCAGGACAGACGTTCAAAATAAGCTCACCAAGTTATTCTCGGGCATTTGGAGGCTGATATCAGGTGTTTCGTTTTGTGTTTCAGTGTGGAGCTCCACTGTGCTGCCGTGACCCTGGTCTCTCAACTGGTGGCTCAGCTGGTGGCCGCTAACCCTCGGGTAAAAACTGACTATGTGCTAATAATCTCTAACCTGGCATAGCAAAATGAGTTGGCAGCCTTTGGTTTAAATTACAATTCCAAAAAATGTACAGGAAGAAGATGTTGGTTGGTACTGCCACCCACCAACTGTCCCTGCTAACTAGCTTAGCACACTGCTCCCTGCGTTCACTACTGGGCAACCTTTTCACTCATGTAGTTCTGTTTTCACCCTTAGTTGAACCTTAATTTCAGTGTCTCTTCCTTGCGAGTGGCAATAAAACTTCCCACTTCGTCCTGCAGCAGTAACATAGTGTAGACTTTCTTTTCCCACCAAGAAATCCTCATGTGCGACCAAAATAAGAATACCGAGAGAGCCATCTGAGTTTCTTTTTTCTTAATATGTTAAAAATGTTAATGGGGAAACATGACAAATGCGGATTTCAGAGATACAGGACCGACACGTAAGCCGGCGCTCATTCAGATCATTCTCTGCGACAGAAGTAACATAGCTGAAGGAACTGATTCACTAAAAAAAATCCTTCCGCGGACCCTTTTTATTATGAGATATACATATTTTTCTGATCAATCTGTCATCCAGGGTGCGAGTGCAGTGGCCTGTCCAGCTCAGTGGGGGGCGCTGGTCTGCTCGTGCTGTAGCGAGGACCAGCCAGTGGAGTTGAAGCTGATGGCTGCCAAGGTGTTGGTGAACTGTACAGCCACTGTGCTGGCCAGCGCTCATCTGCCACTGGGTGAGTCTCCGCTATGGAACCTAGTGAGGAAATGTTTACCTCCCCGGCAGTCGAGAGAAATACTTTGATGTGAACAGAAATGTGTGCAAGTTAAAATTTACGTTGCCAGAAGTCGAAATCTTTCAGAAATCTTCATTTTCTGCAACAAAAGATCATTATGTGAATCTGAAAAGCAGGCCTCGAGTTCGAATCTGTGTGTATCTACCTGTGTGTGTGTGTGTGTGTGTGTGTGTGTGTGTGTGTGTCAGGTCTGTCCACTACAGTTTCTCTGTGGAGGAGTCTGTTTACGCTGCTGCAGGATGAAGACCAGGAAGTCCGAGATTCAGCCTCTGACTTCATCCTTAATGTGCCAGCACCTCTGCTCTGTCCAGGTACACACTTACTGCCAAGATGGGAAACAAGTCCACACACACACACACACACACACACACACACACACACACACACACACAGCCACTCACAATTATCACACACTGGCTACTATACCATACGTGCTCAGCACATATACACAACCAGTGTTGCCACAGTTACTTTGAAAAGGTAATTACTCCTTTAAAAAGTAACTTAGTTACTTTACAGATTACTTGATTTTAAAAGTAACTAAGTTAGATTACAAATTAATTTATTAGTTACGTTCAGCCCCTGCCGAAAACACCCCCCCCCCCCCCCCCCCCCCCCCCCCCCCCTTCCTTTTTACCACCCCAAATTTTTTATAGAGAACCGCCTGTTTTTTTTTCCCCCCCCCCACAAAAAAAAAA
>CM022471.1:23077971-23091076 GCA_011952105.1 Coreoperca whiteheadi
CACCACCACCACCCAAATACCTCCAGACTAATTGGGTCTGAAATCAAACTCCACTCACCCTCGCTGGACCTCCAGCACTGTGACAGGGCAGGAATAGAGGGATCGTTTTATATATAGAGCACAGAGGGCTTTGGGTTGGACATCAGTGTGTAAGAGGGCATTGATTAGAAGTCTCATTGGGAGGGTAAAAGGGAAAGGAAAACGGAGCTCCACAGTAATCCACTTTTAAGAAGAATGTTATCCTGAAACATCATGACAAGACAAAAGGAGAATAAAAAGACTATATATATATAGTGTGTGTGTATATATATATATATATATATATATATATATATACTAATTACTGTAAGTCAGGTATGTTGGACATTATTCATTAATCTAGTTTAAATTAATTTACTATTTGAATAATGAGGCCTGTGTATAAACTTGAATTGTATTAGCTACTATCTGCTATTAATGGCGCAGGACTTCACACTCTGACGTCGACTCTCCTCCCATGTACATTCTGAAATATCGACGCCCTGTTTTTTTCTCCAAGCCCTCTTCAGATTAACAGTCAATAGATTAATTGTACAAATATGTACCAATTTGGATATCAAATGCCTGGAAATAGGTGGCTCTTTATAAATGTATACATTAAATAAATGCATTTAAAAAAATTTAAAAAGGATGTTGAGCAGTAAAGGTTTAAAAGAACTGGGAGTATTTCTTCTAACATCACGTCATATTGGTAAATAATGGGGGGGGGTATTTTTCCTTCCCCTGATTAAAGTAATTGTTCGACATTTTTAGAAATATGCTTTTTCTCTTTCTGCCGGAGAGTAACATGCGAAGATTGATTCCACACTGACGTCTGTACGCTAAATACGAAGCTACAGCGTTGTACTGTTGCTACCTTCAGACAGAGCCAGGCTAGCTGTTTTCTGTTTTTCCAACCTTTGTGCTAAGCTAAGCTAAATTAACCGGCTGCTAGTGGTAACTTTTTGTTTACTGTACTGAGCAAAGCATATTTCCCAAAAAGTGAAAAACTATTCCTTTTTAAATGACGCAAACCTTCCACCGATATGTAACTCCTGAATTGTGTTAAGTCCCCAATCCTTCCTTCTGTTTTATCCACCATTCTGAAAAATTTAGTAGTGGCCTCACACACTTTGCTGACACGCCCATGTTTTCCAGGCCATTTGCGGTGAACCATTATCACCCAACTCACCTGACATAAACTCCTGTGCTTACTGTTAAGCCACCAAAAGCCTGCGCAGAACACACCATTCATGTGTCCTTTCCCCCCAGCTCATTCATTTACAGTGGATGATGCAGATGAATGGAAGTGAACGACCTGACAGCACACTCATTCAACAGACCTCGTCCTATTTTTTTGCACAACACCCACTGAACCATTAAACCCGGCGGTTGTGTTAGTTTGTGCTGTGTAAAAAAACAACAACAAAGTGAGTCATTTGAGTAGAAACTGTAAGATACTTAGAAACTGGAGGCACCTGTGCTACGAGAGAATTACGCAACTTTTGATTTGCAGCTCTAACCTTTACTTTTGGAATAAATAGGCTGTTATTTCACCCTCCAGTGGGAACACACAAAAAGAAATAGTGTTTGTGCTGCTTTCACCATCTTCGACTGAAAAGGCAGCCGGGGGAATGAGATTCTAATGATTTGGTGGGCTGGTTTGCAATAAAGTCACATGTCTGCAGTAGTGACCGGTGTCTGCAGGCTGTGTAGAAGTGTGTGCACAGTGTGTCCATGGCAGTCTGCAGCAGGGACTCTTGATTGTGATGTGTTTTGAAGATAAACTAGGAGTGCAGAGTATCTTGGTGAGGCTATTTCACAATCTCACAGCGTGAAACAGAGTCGGCCTCATGACGCATCCTCTGTTATGGTGAAACCGTTATAATCAGACCTAGATCTGATAGGTCTGATAGCAGACCAGACCCTAGTAACATTTCTCAAGTCTGAATTGAATGAAGAGCTACTGCAGCACAGGCTTAAATATGCACGTCTTGTTTGTCTTATTTATTCTCAGACCCATTTCTAAATGTATCACTCAATTATCACCTCCTTTTGCGCAACGAGATTAAGCTCAGCTTAATAAACCACAAAACAGTGTGAGCGAGCCAATCTTACATTTTTGAGGAGATTGTCACGCCAGATCAGTCTTTAAATTGTTGGTGTTATGTGAAGAATTGGGGTCAGGGCACTCATTATGTCTTCTGTGGCTCTAAAGGACCTTTCCAAAGTTTAAAAATGTAACCCCGATGATGTCAACGGGGGGTGCCGAGGCATTATGGGAATTGTCGGATGCAGCATTTTTGGAGCTTTTGAACCACACTTAGGGACTGAAATTGAGGATATCGTGGCCTCTGGTGCTTCAATTTTGACCATTCGTTTTTGACCCTGTTACATATTCCATGTCTGAAAAGGGCTATAAACTCCACCCACCCACCCAAGAGCCGTGAGTCAAACAAATATAGTAGTAAGCTGTTGGTCACAAAGTCAGAGAGTTGACTGGCATCCCTTGTATAATCTCATGGGGTCAAAATCCACTCAATTGCTACTCTGACCTGATCAACAAACACAGTTTCACACACCTGCAGAGAACATACCGGCACACAACCTTCCTTTACCAAAAAAGTCTGTGAGAGCCCACAGAACGTTACGCTCACCTGTAGATCCTCTTAGTGTCACAGGAAATGACATGACTACAGGTGACCCTGGGGTTTCCATGATGGAAACAGATAGGAGCCGGTGTTGGCGCCCTATTGAGGCAGCCATAGACTTGTATGCGATCCTTTGACTGAACTAACCACTGACTGTGTTTCACGACGAGTGCTGCTCCAGTGAGCTCAGACTACTATTATTCTCAGACCGTTATTTCCACGGTAATCATTCACTAAGTTTTGCACCATTATTTCCCTGTTAACGTTTCCTGTTGATGTTTGTTGTTGCTCTTGGTCTCCACACTCCCTGTTTCTCGTCAACCAACAGAGGAAGTCAGGGCTGTAAAGTGTGTGTTTTTATTTCGCGCCGCTCTCTCAATCTCGCACGTATGCTTCCTGGGCTCTCGGCTCCCCGCGGTAGTGTCTGCAGCACGCGCTGTGTGTGGGTCACGTGCGACGAAGAAAGAGCGTTTCTTCGAGCTCGTGTGAAAGTGGATGTTTTGGGTGGTTTTCTGTTGTTCGGGTGAAAATCTTGGATTTGTCAACTGTCTTGTTTTTGTTTTTTGTTTTTTTTTTTCCCCCCACACTACCTGGTTGCACCTCTAAGCTTCATAACATGTACAATATCTGAGGGACCCGTACGTTGTGAGGGCACACCTGAAATCACCCCGGTGTGGGTGGATGAGCATAGGAATGAGCTCCCCACACAGTGAACATGATGACACCATGTTCACCATGGGGGCAGGATGTGTTTTCTCTCATTTCACTGTCCTGACAGCCCGCCGAAAACCCCCCACCCACCCTTTATCCTCCCCCGTCTCCAATGAGACATCTGATACCCCCCCCCAGCTGCAGCGGCTCAGGAAGGATTCAGCAAAGGTCTCTTCACTCATTTCATGTAATGCAGTGACTTTGTTGATCAGACACAATGAGGCTGCAGCAGTGGGCAGAACCTTGATGTTTAAAAACCAGCTAATAACAGTTTCTGCAGTGTACTCAGATCAGATTGCTGAAACAGGGAAGGAAGTTAATCCGTACAATACAAGATTAGATCAGTGTTGTGTGAGACAGCATGTAGTTTACTTTATTTTATTTTTTAGAAGGTTTTGGCTATTTTATATCTTGTGGCAGAGATTGGACAGCAGAGAGCTGATGAGAAATAATTGGCGAGCACGCGAGGTGATGCAACAAAGGTCCTGCCAGACTCGAACCGCGGATGTTGGGTTGCGGGAACGTTGGGCGATGTTGCAGTTCTTGGTCGGTGCATTAAACCCCGGGGCCACCAGGGCACTGCCACCTCTCGGTGGTTTGACAGAAACTGGCCCAACTCGCCAAAGGTCCACTTACTAGTTTGTTCCAGAGCTTTTAACCGTATCACAGAGTTTAGTTGACATGGACCTGAATCACAACAGCTACCGAGTTTGCATGTCAGTGAAAGCTTCAGGGCTCGTGTTGGGATTGTTTTTTTTAGGAGAGCAAAGTGTTTTCCCAAAGATTTAGTTGTTGTTTTTCATCTGTTTTGTAAGATCTTCCTGGAGCTACAGTATCTCACCACCTTTCCCAAATTGTTTTTGTGGCTGTGAGCAGAACATCCACTTCCTTTTTGCATTGCACTGTGCGACAATAGTGCACGTCAACACCAACCCGCAAACATTTTGACTTTACTACTATGCTTACTGATTTTTAGCCGTGCTCTGGCTCTAAGTGGTCGTTGCCAGTCAGTCAGTTGGTGCACCGCGTTGGTCCAGACTGGAATATCTCAACAGCTATTAGATGGATTATCATTAAAGTTTGGACAGATAATCACGTTAGCCTCAGTGTGAATTGTATTAACTTTAGTGATCCTCTGAAATGTCCTCTAGCGCCATCATCAGGTCGAAGTTGTAATTTGTCCTTTGGTTTATTATCAAATACCTGCAAAACTAATGGCATTCCCGTCGGCTTTGGTGAACCTGGTAAACATTATACCTGCTAAACTTCAGTACGTTAGTATCACCATTGTAGCATGTTGCCATGCTAGCATTAGCATTTAGCTAAAAGCACTGCTGTGCCTATAAGCACAGACTCACAGAGCCACTGGCACGGCTGTAGACCCGGTCTTGTTTTGAGTACGCTCAGTGTTGTCACTATGTAGTCAAAACCTGCTATGAATTAGGATGTAGTACGGGGCTGGGACACAGCTCATAGTTACAGCCCAAGCCCGTAACTATAAGCTGTAGGCTGATTCTGGCATTGTTCCTCAGCAAAGAAGACAATGTGTGCAAGGTGAAGGGCTTATTATGGTCCCCACAGATTTACATATAAAGCACTTTATAAAAAGGCGGTTGCCAAAGTCTCCAACAAGGCAACCAAAGATCTTAGTTCAGTTTACTTTTTTTTTTTAAACTCTTCAGCAGCTCAGAATGGTAAAACTGTTATACTGTTTCCACAAGTGGCACAAGGTTAAGTTTTTCCCTCACACTCCTGCCCTGCCCAGCTCAAATGTACTATAAGAGTGCCAGTGGATGGCAACTGCAAACACACACACACACACACACACACACACACACACACACACAGCCTCACCCCATCTTACTCAAACCCATTCATTCACCAACTGGCGCTGGTAAACTCACAGTCTTCCAGTGCAAACAATACCTACTTAGGAACCGTCTTGCCAGCACACACACACACACACACACACACAAACACACACAGACTACACACACATGCCAGTAACAGCGTGAAAGACAATCCCCTTGAGAAATCCCCAAAAGCTCGAGGAGGGAAATCGCGTTAAGCGATGTGTGAAACCGCCATAGAAAAGTAGGTAAATTTAATACAGCTAAAATTTCCTATTATGTTCCTTAATGTTCGGCGGGGGGGCTGTAAAGGCTTTACATCAGAGGCAGGCAGGGCTGTCCCAGAGAGAGGCGGCTTCTTGGTAAAGAAAGGAATTTGTCACTCAAGCTCCTAAACTCTTAAATCTCCTCTAATACGGTACAATCAACAGCCTCTAATGTTCACAAACCGGGTTTCCCTCCCTCCCTCAGACGTCAGGCTCTACTCTGATTTTACACCTCTCTGAAGAGGAAAAACAATCTGGGTTCCCAACCCTGAGGCTGTGTGTGTGTGTGTGTGTGTGTGTGTGTGTGTGTGTGTGTGTGTGTGTTTTATATGACATGCGTGCTGATGGGGTCCGTATACCGCCACCCTCCCTACCGATTCTCTCCCCATGGTGGTTGTGTTTTGGCTAGTGGCTCTCGAAGCCTTTTGAAGTCCCTGGTGTTATCTGGGTGTCAGCTGTGGTAAAGGATGGTCAAGGTGGGAGAACAACACTCTCACACACACACACGACGACTGTGTCAGATAGTTGCCGCATGGCCAGCTGGAGTCGTTAAATGAAGTCAGACGTTATGTTTTCCCTCCGTACGAAGTGTGTGTCCTTGCACTCACTGTATGGGCTCCCGACATTTACCTGTATTCATTTAGCAGACGCCTTTATCCAAAGCGACATACTGAAGACACATTCAGTTCAGTATCTTGCTCAAGGATACTTCGACACGCGGCTGGGGGGGGGGCGGCTCTTCCACCGAGCCACGGCCACAACAGATTGCCATATGGTGGCAATCGCTATATGTGTTTAAAAAAAAAGTCCACATGAACGTAGTATTCACATGTAAGAAATCCATTCATACATCCATCCATTGACTCGTAGACAGGAGGTTAGGAGCAACGTTTGCACTCGCTGCGTGTGCACGCGCATGTTGGAATAGTTGCGAATCCACTCACACACGCCCTGATCGCGGTTGGTTAAATGAGTTATAGTTTTGTTTCCCGGAAGGCCGTCCGAGCCCAGAGAAGACACACATGCGCACACACACTCGCACGAAGTTTGGAGCCCCACTGTCGGCCCTGCATCATTTAAACATTGTGACTCCCCGAGCACTGACAGTCGCATACCAACATGAAACAAGGTTATTTGGGGGAAATCATATTAAGGTAGCAAATTGTTTACATACAGGTGCTCAGTAATCGGCTTTCTCCTCTACCGCCTGCCGTCTTTTTGACCAGTTCTGGAATATTTATCTCATATTTGATAATCCTGCAGCCTGAAGAGGGTTTTCTTTTTTTTTTGTCTCCCGTGTTTTTGGACTTGCGGTGCAGTGACAGGCACGCACACATTTTTTCCTTAGTGTGTGACTGCATCTGAATTGGAACAAACGTGTACTGTTCAGCTGTGGAAATCGACTTATTTAGAAATATTTATTTAATGGTTTTTCCTTTCATGCCACCACATCTCACGACACTCCGTGGGCCGGGTCTATGCAGGGTGGGAAATTCACTTTTTAAAATGTGAACATCTACCAGCCACCGACAAATAAGTTAAAATTCACCAGCTAGTCAATACTAAATCATTATTTTGTGTGTGAAATCTACCAGAAACTAATATTTGACCATTATTTGGCTGGTGCTAATTACCCACCCTGCTGTACGTCATGCACATCCACTCACGTAGAAACCAAATTAGAAACCTGTGTATACTGTACATGGCCGAGAAATCAGGTTTCTCCAAGAGAAAGCCAGCCGTGGTAACCAGGTTTCTCTATTGTTTTTTTAGCCTGATAGAGGCATCCAGGCTCTCTTAAACATGATTTTTAAAACATCAGGTTCCTGTCGACTGCAAGCAAGAACTCGGTGTATGCATGCATGTAAAAGCACTGACAGCAGGTTTCAAACAGTAACAATCATAATCCTATTAGAAGAGGTTAATGCTAATAACTCCCCAAAGGAAAAAAAACAAACAAACTTGGAGCCGGTAGCACTTAACCACTCTTAAGATCAAACGTAGCGTAGTCATACTGTAATTTACATATCGCTGAATAAAAACCCACAGAGGCTTTACACTTAGTAACCGTCAGGCATAACGGTCAGCTAACTTAGCTTACTGACAAAACGAACATTAGTCAGCTAATATATGAGCCATTGAGAGTGAAACGAGATAATAAAAGCACATGGTCGACACTTCTGATCTGACGCGTGATTAAAATGCTGTTCTCCAGCGTGTTCTGGGTCTTCCCCCGGGGTCCCGTACTAGTTGGACGTGCCTGGAAATCCTCCAGAGGAAGGCGCCCACCCTGATCAGATGCCCGACCCACCTCAACTGGCTGCTTTTGACGCAAAGTGGCGGTCACTAGTTTGACGCTGCTGGCCAGCTAGTAATTACTAAGAACTAATGAATGACTTTACGCACAGACTTAGTGATAGTTTTACAAAACAGCTGGTGCAACCCAGTCCTGCACTCTGCACCTTCGTTTCAGAAAACCTTTGTCTCCACGTTTGAGATCTTTGCTGGGGTTTACCCCCACCCCCCACCCCTGACCTCTTACCTCATTATGAGCTTGAGCAGAACCTTAGATCCCAGGGCAGAGGTCCTCTGGTCGTTCTAAAGCTGAACTTTAGACTAAAGGTGAAACAACCGTAAGTTCAGCGACATAGTTCTTAAATAGAAGTCATGTGGGTAAGGGTGGGAAAACAGAATCACAAAGCTGTTTGGTGATTTGGAGAAAGATGATTCGTGGTCTTTGAACGTGCTTGTTTTTTTTTTTTTGTTCACTCGTGTTCTGGCTGCGTTCATTACTGCTTGCTGTGCGTCTATGAACAAGCTTGGTATGCCTTGAATGTAAAACACTGTCTACAGACTTAGTATGAACAATGCGACCTCTTCCCGTCCGCAGATGTGGCAGGTGTGTCCGTGTGTCCTCCCGTAGCCCTGGACGCGGGCGTGGGGCTCCTGTGTCAGCTGTTTGAGCTGTGGGGGCGGGCACCGGCGGGTGTCCTCGCCTTGACAGCGTGGCTGCTGGGAACCGAAGAAGGCAGCGATGAGGCGGTTGCGGACGAAGCCTCCAGTCTGGTGAGACTCTGTCATGAAACTTAAGAGACAAATCAGTTTTCATGGGGTTTGTCTTCCTGACCCCGAAGCAGGTCAACATATTGACATTGGTACACTGTGCAGCATCACAAACAGTAAAAAGGAAACACTGGGACATATTTGCAAGACAGTAGACTAATTTCCATCGAGTGAAACTAGTGACCGATAACCATGGTGACTGTCACGGTTCCATTTTTTTATGACTACAACAGTTCATTAGCTGCCAGGGTGGAACAAATAGGACGCTGGCCCGCAAGAACCAATTTGATTATCTTTTCTTTTTTTTTCGGGCACTTTTTAGCCTTTTATTTGACAGTGACAGCTGCAGAGATCGACAGGAAACGCGGGACAGAGAGTGCGGGGGTGACATGCGGCAAAGGGCCGCGGGCTGGAATCGAACCCAGGCCGCCGCGGTGAGGACTCAGCCTTAACGGTTCCCGGGACGCCCCAAGACACAATGTGTTTTGTAATAACTACAGTTATTTTAAATATTATTACATGAGGCGCATGATTCGCTGTGGCGACCCCTGAAAGGGAACAGCCGAAAGGAAAAGAAGAAGACTAATGCTGCTTCTTAAGGCACTTGGCAACAGTTGAGCTAGTGTTTAAAGGAACAACATATCATTATCATTATGTGTTTTGTAATAAAACATTGGTTGAAATAATATTAAGCCTGTGATATAAGTTGGTTGGTTAGTGTGGAATCTCAGGGAAAGATAGCGCGGTGTTTTATTTTGTTGCTCTTGTTTTGTTCCGCTCACAGTTGCAGTCAAAATAACTGAGTTCTCTTAAGCCACCAAGGTTTCTGCTCGCCAGCCGCTTTGTTTAGCCGCCTGTTTAGTTTTTGTTCTTGTTAAGTTGGTTGTTTGTTTCTGCTCAAGACTTGGAAGACACCCTGTTAAACAGCTGAGAGGCGACATAAAGTTGAGCAGAGTAACAGTAAATGATGCCTTCTTGTGGCTGATTCCCTAAATATCTTAAGTTGTACAGTGCACGGTTCTGTATTCTTAAAGCTGCACTAGTCAGTATTTTTACACTAACTAACTATGGTGTAATGTGCAAGGTGCTGCTCATAGTGACAACCCCACAGAGAATTATTTTGCAGTTCACTGCAGTTCTACGGAGCGTTTTAGCCTCTTTGAGCTCATCGATTTGGTTTTCCGGCCCACAACTTTATGTTTTGGTTCCCTCTCACCGTTCTCATCAAGTCCAGTTCCAGCAAGGCAGCTGTTTTCAGAAAAAGAAAGTTGTGATTATTTCCACGTTACGACCATCTACACACCTGTCAGATGTGTAAATAGGCAACGGTTTGCAAACAAGTTCATCATCTCAACTTCTCATTTGTCTATGTTGTGTTTACAGCTTGTTCTTCCGCCCCCAAGTGGCCAAAATAATACTGATTCAAATCAACATCCAGTAACATGTACCCCCGTTTCACTTGTGACCAGGATGAAGAGGACTTCCTGTTCGAGAAGGGGGATCTGAACCTGTGGGCCGAGCCGGTCCAGTGGGTGCAGCTGCTTCACAGGCATCTTGGCTCCCTCATCCTGGCCTTCAAGCAGCCCCAGGCCCCAGGAATCGCAGGGCCGGACCAGCTCCACCAAATCCACACACTGTGGGCTCAGGCCCAGGCCCAGGCGCTCAGCTGCCAGCAGGCCCTGGACTCCCTCCCTGCCCTGCCCCAGTTTTCCTGCCCCATGGAGCACGCCCGGCTGGTGCTGCGGCACCAGAGGGCCACTCTGGCCATAGACGTGCTGGAGAGGCTGAGGTAGAGGAGTCAAGCACCACGGTTCCTAATATTAAAGTAAAGGAAACGTTATCAGATAAATAAACAGCTTCGATGGACCAACACGTGAGACCACAGACTGGCCTTGTGGTCAAGTCTTTTTATTACCAAATCAAGGGAATGAAGGAAACAATAGGATGTTTTTTACTCTGAACGTATCTCTTCCGTTGTCTTACAAATGTTGCCCTCATTGATTACCAGATGTGTTTTCGGTTTTGCCATCACTTTTACGATTCCTGTTCCTTGATGTCTTTTTAATTAAACATGAGAAAAGACATAAAGTGGAATGTCTCACTTCTTTAACGTTAATAATTCCGCAAAGAGCCAGGGGAGGGAAAGAAAACAGACAATAATAATATTAACACTGTGGGAATGTGTGCGCGGAGAAGTCGGGCAGTTGTGAAGCCACAACAATAATTCCGCCCGAGCGTGTGCAAAACAACACTCGATGCCCTGTTCCCTTATCAGTGGGAATGTGTCACACGACAAACTGCAACAGTGTCAGTATTGAGTACGCAGACCGTTCTGCTTGCCCCACGTCTACCCGGGATTTAAGGCTGGAACAAAACAACTCCGCGCCTAAAGCTTCCAGCGCTAACTTCAATGGCGCGATTGTGCAGCAAACCGAGCTTTCTGGCCGAGGCATGGGACTGGGAGAGCGAGCGTTTTCTCTGACACGTCACCAGAGTTGTATTTCAGTATATGCTTTGACTCGTGCTATATGTTTATACGAGGTGTTATTTTCCTGCGATATTTAATTTACTGCAGGATTCTTCCCATTGGAGTGTGTTTTTACGCTTCCCTCTACTTTTCCTGGTTATGTAATTAGGAGGACGGCACAATGGACCACTGTCCTCTCTGTGTGTGTGTGTGTGTGTGTGTGTGTGTGTGTGTGTGTGTGTGTGTGTGTGTGCGTGGATCCATGCTGCCCTCTCTTACAGCTGGAGCCTTCTCCCTCCCTGGTAGCCATGTTCCCTGTTACAGTAAAACTGATGTAATGTTTTGGAACAACTCAACATCCCCCAATAAAAACAGAGCCGTGTGATGGGAGAGTGGTTTCTGCGGACGAGGACATGTTCAAGGGATTTCTCAGGAGCCTCGCTGTGTCTGTCCTTCACATTAAACTATTTATCACATCTTTCAAAGCGCAAATAGTCCTGGGGCAGCCCTCAGCCTAATTTTAGAGTTGGTAGTAGTAGATTCCAAGCTCTTATGTCACTTGTTTTTCGCCTATTGCTATTTTCCCTTTTTTGTGTGTGTGTGTGTGTTGTTTTTTTAAACTCCCTCCCTGCTTCTCCAACCAAACCATTCAGCACTCAAGAGGAGTGTTGAATCATGTCCCGGAAAGAAAAATCATTTTTATAACCACTCTTCCAATTATGATCCTATATGGAAAGGACTTAATGGCTACCAGTGTCGCACAAACCGGCAATTTCTGTTGATATGTGTTGCACGAGGTTTTTACACCCTCCCTGACCAAAAATATCTGCCTTGTTGCGGAGCCCTGATATAGAGAGCCCCGTCGTTCAGCTGCCAACGCTGCAGTCTTTCCACTGTGGTTTTTTAAAACTTGACATAACTCCAAGAGCGGAGTGGAGTAGTCTGACATTTTCATGTGAACATTCTGCCATCCTGGGAAGCTTACATCATGCTGAGACGGGGGGGGGCGGCCGCACTCCTTTGACTTCACAGAGGTGGGGTCTGTAGCGACTGGGTGGCTTTGTTGAAATGACCAAAACATCCCTAAACATGGATGCTATTTTATCCCCTCGGTGAAAAGATGAGGCCCAAAAGACAATTAAAAAAAAATATATATATAAAAATCTTGACATTATTACAGCCAAATCAATGTACCTGGAAGTCTTGCTCCCGCTGTGCCCGGCAGGTGGCGCCCCAGTCTTTCCCCAGTCGGGTCCCCCTTCGCTCTCACGGGGGCAGTGTTGCTCCGCCTGTGCCGCACGGAGACCGCATTCCTGCAAGCCTGGCCTCTGGCAGAGGGGGGGGGGACACAAGCTAGGGAGGAACCTTCAGAGGAGGGGTTTGAACAAGATTGAACCAAAGTGAATCCGTTTAGTGTTAATGACCCGGCATGTTGTGCTTTAGGAGTGACGGATTTCTGCTCCGAAGGTATGCTCAACATGTGGAGGTTTGGCCGCGAAACATCTGCAGAAGCAGGTCACGTGAGCGCAGGCGGCATTAGCTGCCCCGTGTTTCCACGTGCAGTCGGCCGGAGCCGGAGCCGCCGCGCTGTGGAAGCTGATTATGCAACCGGCGGATTCTAAAAATTGCGCTGCACTCGGCCTGGACTCCTCTCCGCTCATTCTTGTGGTCTCACCCCATCCGCAGAGGGGGGGGGCAAGAGTTTCCTTCCATTACAAATGCATGTCAGCTTCCAAGTGTGGCGGTCCAGAGGCTAGAGGGGTGGCCTTGTCGCTGGTAGGCCGCCGGCTCGAACCCCCAGGACTGTGCTTGCTGCTGCTGCTGCTGCTGCAAACCATTTCCCTTTTTTAAATTAAATGCAGACTTCACCGAGCTTTTGAGCAATAAGGCACCCAGCAGCCAACGCACCTCTTCATTAGTGTGTGTGTGTGTGTGTGTGTGCGGATGATTTGCTGGAGCGCAGCCCGCATGCACAGCAGACGTCACATTGATGGTTCGGCGTTCTTCCGCAGCGAGAGTCAACCCAAGAAGTTGGTTGTGTGATTAAGAGGGGGGGGGGGGAGTTTGAGGGGTGTGATG
>CM022471.1:23093825-23112435 GCA_011952105.1 Coreoperca whiteheadi
TAGTTTTATTAAAACAAAGAGAGAAAAAAAAAGGAATTATATCAATGCTTTGCAAAAAAGCTCAGGGCAGCCCCCTCTCCCTCTTTTTTTTTTTTTTTTTGCTCTATCAGGCAAGCCACACTTTTCCTGGGATTAGATGTGTGGGTAACATGACTTGACAAGAAGAGACTGTAAGCGGTTTTCAGATTTCCTCCCATCCTGCCAAGAATATGCCTTGACTCAAAGTAACTTTCTTTTTTTTCTTTTTCAAATTGTTTGTGTGTGTGTGTGTGTGTGTGTGTCTTTTTTTTTTCTTTTTTTTTTTTTTTCTTTCCTCTGAAAGCTTCAACTTCATTCCAGATCTGTCTTCTCCCAGCGCCACCCAGTGGTTCGTTTGGTTAGTCTAGCTTTTTGCTTGGTTAAAAGCGCTCTTGAGTTGGGTTTGGTTTTTTTTTGGGGGGGGAATCACTGCTGATGGTTGAGTATATATTTTTATAGCTGTTTTTTGAGTGATTTACATAGCTGTGCATAACTGGCTATGGACTATTTAACTTATTTATTATCTTGTGAAAAAAAGTATAGGCTACATTGGTAATTTGTGTCCATACTGTATTTATCAAGTATGATGAAGCAATAGATCTATATTCTTTTATGTTTAAATTATGATCGCCATTATTAATCTGCATAAAGTGGAGTGTATGTTCTTTTCACAGTAATATATATATATATATATATTGTTTTTTTTCTCCTTTTTTTTTTTTTTTGTAACTTCACTTGTTTATTTTTATTGTAAATGAGTAAAAAAAAAAAATCTTAATTTAAGAGAACGTATGTGATATTTATTTCATTAATTTTGTTTCCTTGTTTACGTTTATTTAAAAAAAAAAAAAAGTTTGCGTGATTGCTGTTTGCTCCTGAGGTTGTGTCAGTGCTGTAGAAGGCTTTCTTTATTTTTTATTTTTTATTTTATTTTATTGAGGATCCCTATTTAGATGTTCCTGTAGAATGTATAAACAATGTGGTTGTACAGACCGTCCAAACCTTACTACTTTTTTGTTGATCTAGATCAGACTTCAGCGACAAAGAACCCAAGTCAATAAATTAACCAAAAAGTATTTTTGTTTTCTCTGTTTGCACGAGGCCACACTGTGATTCCAGCCACGTGCTAAAGAATGTAGCAATCCTTTTGTGCCCCAGTATTATTGTGTAGTGCCTACGGGGTTCGCCATCTTGACATGCCTTTAAAATTAACCAAATAAAGTATTTTTCCTACACAGGCATCTTTTTATACACAGGTTAAACTGAATGTAGTGTTGGATTCTGAAACTATTTTATTTTTTTAAAGGTTGTTACCACTCAGACACTCTTGACAAAAACAACCGTAACCTTTTCTAAATCCCCATTCCTCTTGTCATCTTGATTTTTTTCCTTTTGCTCTGTTTTTTTTTTTATTTTTATCTTATTGTTTTCGTTCTTTCTTTTTTTGATATTGAAATCTAGTCTGAGTCTTGAGTTTGCTGGAGTGGGAAGTGGATGAACACGTTTGGTTTGTACATAGTAGGTACAGGGGGATGCGCACTATGTACTTTTGACTACTTTATCAGAAGTAAAGCTTTTTGAATGTAACAAAAAAACGGACAAAAGGACAACGTGAGTTGTAATATTTTTTTGGGGGGGGGAATCAGTTCACTACAAATTGAGTGTGAGACTGTTAACTTTGTACTGTACATTTTTTTTTTTTTGTAGTTCTCCCAATAAAATTAATTTTGAAAAGGTTTTAGACTGCCAGGCTGTGATTTCTTAAACATTTGAGGATGACGATGCGGCAGGCGTGACCTCTAGGCGTCCTATCAAAACCCACCAACTGCGGGTGTTCAGGAGCAGAGCTGCAGGGAGTGGGACGCTTTCTGGTTCTCATGGAAACGCATCACATGTTACAGCGCAACTGCGGTCTTCCTCCTCCAGTGGGAAAACGGGAGGCAGGAGGGACAGAGCGTGGCCCGGGTGCAGTAGAGCCCCAGCCGCCTTGTGACACTACTTGGCTCGGGGCCCTCCGGGGTGGCTTGTGCAGCAAGTATTGGCCCCTTGTCCTCCAGTGTGTATATCCAGTAAAAGCACTAACCAGCCAGTTTTCCAGAGAAAGGCATGACCCTGAATTCCCGTCTCCTGCTGAACAAAGGAAGAACTGAACTGTGGGTGGGCTCTGGTACAGGAAAAAATCGCATTCTGAAAGTTCATTATGAACACAAATAAGCGGCACCACCCCAGAAACGGATAGCCCTGAATAAACTACGTAAAAATGACATAATCTGTGATGAGCGATATGTCTGCACGGTCTAAGGAATAAGGTCTGGAATTTTAAAATGGCAAACTGTGTAGGAGCCCCGGGCCGCAGGACAGTTTAATGTGTGGGTGGCTCGGGCTGTGAGTCTGTCTGGATCCTTGCCATCACGATTAGATTTTGATCTCTTAATACGCCGTGTATTATGATCCTTCAGTTTGACATAACCGGCACTAACAAAAACACCTCCATCCTCGGAGAGGAGCCACTTGAAGTATATGTGACGATTAACCGGCGGTGGGAGAAGTAGACACATCCGTCACTTAAGCAAAAGTACCGTTACTACAATAAAAAGAGACTCTAAAAGTGCTGCATTCAAAATCCCAAGTAAGTGAAAGTACCCGTTCAGCAGAACAAGGGCCTTGAGTGACATACTTCATATTTCTAGGCTACATATAAAATGTTAAGATTATTAATTCAATAGTATCTTACTGATGTAGCTGGTCACGGTGAAGCTAGTTTTAACTACTTTATATTATACAGTTTTGTAGCACAGTCCAGTGGTTCCCAGTCTAGGGAAGAATCACAGGAGAGATCTAAAGGGGTCGTGAAATGGTGAACATGGCCGGAAAAAAGAAAACAACATACACATTTGTATTGTATGTTCTGGAGGTTTCTCATGTTTTTGCTTTTGAGTGAAATGTTGGATACTTTGAGAGACCATCTGAGGAAGGGTAATGTCTCCTTGGTGGAGCTGCTTCACAACTCGCGACAAAGGAGTGCAACTGCTTTTTTGCAAGGGCACGCCGAAAAGGTTGGAATCCTCTGGTTACATTTTGAACAATGCGTTTGATAAGCTTATCGCATATGCTTTTAGTGTCAAACTCTACCCCAGAGTACCTCAGAATTCTACCTAGGTACGGTACTTGAGGAAATGTACGTTCCACCACTGCGATTGCTAAGCCGCGTGTTCGATGGGTTTGCAGCTGGTGTGACTGCCCACGGGCGTGACAAATCGATGTGCTTCGATCCCATCTGAATGATCCTACAGGTTGCTTCACTAATGAATCTTTCAAAGGGACCCATCAGAAACCTGCAATTGTGAGTGATATCACTGTCTGTGTGTGAGGTCAGACAGGCTGCCATGGATGGATCAGTCTGGGAACTGAACACCAGCCATTAACCCATAACTGATTAACTCCGCAGCTGTAAATGTGTTTCTGCTATCAGGCCACTTGAGCGGGTAAAACAGTGGGACGGTGGTGAATTTTGCAACTCACCAGCCTGTAGGAGGGCAACACACAGCCATCCCCTGCCCTGACTGGCGTGTCATAATCGGTCACGTCTAGACCAAATAAAAGCCCTGGCCTACATTTTAGTCTGAAGCCGCTGTTGTTGTGGTGCCTCGATATCCAGGAGCCTTTTTAAGAACTGTTTTGTGCAGCCCGTTCTGTGAAGTTATCAGTGGTTGCAAAGGCATTAAGAAAATAAAGGGCCCAGGAGTCATGCGGTGCCTGGAGTTCACGCCAAGATAAGGCAGGCTGATAAAGGCACCGGCAAATATTTACTGTGTCCTCAGGGTTTCATAATGAAGTGTTTATCAGAGCAGAGCCAAAGGGCTGCACAATGAGCCGGGGCCTGCCAAGTAGGATCCACGTACCTGTGACTCAGTGTGTGTGGGAATGTGAGTGTGTGTGTGTGTGGCTCTCTGTGTCAATCAACAAACCCACATACAGTATAATGCTTGATTTAGTGTATAAATGTTCATATATGTTGTGTCTATAAAAGATGAACGTGTTCTATATAAGGAGAGGTGTATGTAGTGGTGTTCGTGTGTGTGTGTGTGTGTGTGTGTGTGTGTGTGTGTGTGTGCGCGCGCACAGGGGTCTCGCTGGTTAATGGATCTGGAGCTCCTACAATGAAAGGAAACGCTCTCTGACTTGTGATTAGGACAGGAAGAGTCCGACTTCCTGGCCACCACCCATTTCCACCTCTTCTTCGTCCTGCTGTTTTTCCTCCTACTTCAGTTTCCCTTCTCCTCTGTAGTGGCCGAGCTTCTAGAAGTTACTATTTGTGTTCCACAGTTGCACTGGGAAGCTCGGCTCGTCCTGGCATTGTTTTGGCATGCTAAGCCTGGGGTCAAAGAGTAATAGCGCATGCTTTTTAGACTTTGTTTTGGCCTACATGGGTGCCAGATGGGTGGCGGTTTGCCAGACAGAAAGTGCAGAGCAGAGGTTATTAGTCATTTTTGTGTCGCAAACCCCCAATTAGACTCAGATAAGGCCTTAACCTTCCACTTGATCCAATTTCCCCCCAGGTTTCGTTTTTGTTGATTTAGTAGCTAATGATGTAGAAGATTACAGAGATTTAAGTGAAATCTTCCCATCTTTAATGAGGTATAATTGCTACTTATAATTTAAGTGAAAGTAAACAATTTCTCATTCTGGCAGGAACAACCCCCCCCCCCCCCCCCCCTCATTAATGCTGGTTTCAGCAGGAGCAGGCAGCCGATTTCAGCGAACAAAAACACTGTGCGCCACCTAACCAGCACCAAATGGCAAAGAGAGACAAAGTTAGCGACCTTTAGAAGCTAAAGAGCCAGAGGTTTCCCTCAGTAGTTGGTGGAGTCCAAAACAGAGCTAAAATTAGAGTGCTACATATTAGCTTAGCTTAGTTTTACCACTCGCCGTGCTGCCTCCTAGGGGCCGAAAAATCTATCAATGAGGATTTAAAGGGAACTCCAACGTGCTATCCTGTATGTAGGTTGCTGTTTGGCGATAGTTACAAGTCTTGATTTAAGCTAAATTCACAAGAAAAATGAACAGAGGAATGATATCCGGTTTCTGCTCCCATCTCTCCACATACAAGACTCACATTCACGGCCTATTTGGGTTCTTGGCAGAAAATCTAATCAAACTGGTAGCTGACACAATACAGTAAGTATTAATGTAAAATGAAGTTGTTTGCAAACTGCTGCACTTTACCATATTTGTGACTGAAAATACCATCGGAGCATTTGGTGATAACAGGAAAAAGGTTTTATAGAGCTATGAACAGTGAGAAGCTACCCACCTTTGTAGCCTGCACAAATATTTCTGATGCAACTTCATGTCATATATCCGAAGTACGAAACTCTTCTGAACGTCTGAAATATATAACCTTTTTTTTTTTTTTTAGTTTTTCCCGACCATTCACCTCAGGATGGCCACTGACGGGAGGTCACAGTTTACATTAGCTCTCAGTTTACCGCTGCCTCTCTCGTTGTGAGGAGCTAATAACGTAATCTTCACTGCACTTTCAGGAAGCAGCTGAGGTGACCTTCCGCGAGCCAAGCCACGGTGCACAGATGCTGAATAAGGTCATGTTGTTTGCCCAGTGTATTTGAAGTCCGGGGATGGTCAGAGGCGATGGGGGGGGTGCGGGCTGGACAGCGCTGAGATGTGCGGGGTGGAGAGAGTGGGCTGAGGCCGGTTCACGTTCGGCCGCCGCTGCTTGGTCCGCCATGTTCCCCTCCCCTCAACGCCTGCCGAGTTGTAAATATTTACAGAGCGTCTTGTGAGAGGCCTGAGTGTTTACCGCCAATGCTTGTGGCTCCTCAGCGCTTGTGTGCATGAGTGCGCATGAGTGTGTGTGAGCAATGCAGTCGAGATGCTTCTCTTGGTGCTCGGACAGTGTAAACTCTCAGCTGCGTGCGTGTGTGTGTGTGTCGGATGAGGCACTTCCCCTTGGTCTCTCCACAGTTTACTAACACTGGCCCCTGGCTCTTGTTCAGGCCCCAGCTCTGAGCTCCATCTATGAATCAACTGTGAGAGCCAGCGAGCAGAGAGGCGGTCGCACCTCGCTCTACCTTCTCTGACCCCTGCAAATGACAGAGAGAGAAAGATGGGAGAAGTGTTTGTTTACCTCGCCCCACCCTGCAAACGAGGCTGCGGCGCTGACATCACGTCTTTGCGGGTGGAACGTTCTCATAAAACATGTTTTTCTTTACTCCTTTCCCAATGTAAACAATACACAGGGTGTAAATGCCATTAAGGGCCCGGCACCGCTTTTAGGCAAGCAGCTCTGTATAAGGATGTTTCCAGATTCATGCAGCCCAGGCTGAGCGCTTGGGCGGAAGTTTCACTGTGGTATGGTCAGTGAGGTACACACATATGCTAACCTGGCCTGCGTCTAATCCTGTCTCTGGCTGCTTTATTTTAGAGGTCAGAATATTCTTGGCTGCCCTTTAAAATTTACAATTTACAATACAAGATAAGACACTGTTCCACTGTGCACAGGGCAGAAAACCTCCTAAATCCTTAATCCAAGCATGAAAAGGCTAATTATCTATTGGCAAATGAAGGTTAAAAAAATGAATATAACATACATGGACTGTGTTCATCATGTAAAAATAGATTTGGCAAACTTTGCCTTCCCTCGCAATATGTTTAGCGTTCTCTAAACACTTCTCTACAATACTTTTCTTCCATTCCTCCTGAGCCATATGTCTAATTGTAATGGAAGGTAGCGTGGAGATTCTCAAGTTGTTTATGGACACCTCACCTTATGTGATTTCCATTGCAAAAATAGTTTTAAATAGAACATTATCAAACTTCTGGGTGGGAGCTGCATGTATGAAGAACATCACTTATTGCTCCACGCTTATAGCAACAGGCCTTGTAAAATATGTTTCAGCATTAAAGGTGACTTTAATTTGTTCTGTGCAAAGGACAGAGGACCCTGTACAAAAATGCAAAAAGCTTTCCAGCTTGCGTTGGTCTGCATTCCTGATGTATCTCTCTACACTGCCCGCTGCTCGTCCTGTGACAGAACCACAGACTCTGTTTGCAGCACTTCAGTCAGCTTCTTGTTTGTTGCTTTTTTTGACTCATACGAATACAGCACATTAGCTTTATGAGGCCGATTCAACTGCACATATGATAGTCCTCCTCTGGAGAAGTCTCCTTTTCCTCAGTGAAACCCCTCTGGGGTACAGCACAGAGTACAGAGTACAGTAACTGTTCACAAATGAATCCGACAGCATCCTGCTGATTACTGAACTGCTTTCTTCTGGAGAGACTTCTTGATCTAAGAATTCGTTTAAGTTTCCTTTGACTAATTACGAAACCATGCATGCCTACTGAGAAGTATAACTATAGCAGAATACTTAATACCCTGTAAGTAAAACTCAATGCGCTGATATACCGGGGCGTTGAGCTGGGACGAGCTGAGCAGAAATAGACATATGGCTCAGAAGGAATAGTAGAAGAAAAGTATTGCGAGGTAACGCAAAATTCTCGCCGTGACCCTTAGGGGGCTCCGTACTTTTCTCTCGGATCCACTTACAATAAAATCTGTCCCATTTGTTCCCATTACTTTATTGTAGAGCTGCAGAAAGGCGACAAATTAAAGGGAAAACCTGAATAAATGGGTGAAGAAGTATAACAAATGCTTCCATACAGGGCCCGAGGGGTCACTGAATTAACTAATAAGTATGAAACTGATGTGAATGCTATGACCTTCACAGTCAGATCTCAACCCAGTCGAACCCCTTTGGGAGATTTCGGGGTGACTTGTTAGACAGGGCTCTCCACCGTCATCCGTCATCAAAACACCAAACGGGGGAGCATCTTTGTTCCTCACCCCAGGTGAGTTCAGAGAATCGCTGCCAAGGAGCACTGAGGCTGTTCTTGAGGCTTGTGGTGGTCCAAAACCTTATACCAAGACATGTTGGTTTTTACTTAATCTTTTTATTTATTTGTGACCCATTTGAATATTATTATTTTATATTTTATTGTTTTTATTTCCTCTTTGCTTGTGTTCTTTGAAAATATTCTCATTTTATCCAGATGCTTTGGGTTCTTTAAACATATAATGTAATGAAAAGCAAGGTTTCTCTTTGAAAGTGTGTAGTTAAGCTTAAGCGTGGGCTTTAGAGTTACTGTACCGCTATACGTGTTAGTCTTACTCGTATTCTGTATTTCATTTTTTACCCTTTTCTTTGTACTTCTACTATTTATTGTTTTAAAGTACATTACTGAGTAATGTCAATTACGCAGCAATAGCTATCTAAAGTTTGCTAACATTAGCTAACTTTAGCCACCAGAAGCTACTGCTCATACCAGACCAAGTACGAATGCAACGGCAAAAACTTTTCATATAAGAGGAAGAATGTGTTATTTCTTCTTTATATTCTCATATTCTCTCTTTAAATGCTAACACATAGTGTATCAGTACTAGCACAAGAGTCCTAAAATCAGCACTACTAACTAACATTAGCCTCCATAAGCTAGTGACCATGCCAGACCACCTACGGCTGTAGCAGCTAAACCCCAGCGTCTACTGAACTGAGCAATGATGTGTTTTGTTGCTAACAGTGTTGGGAGCAATAATGTATTGCTTTTTGCTGTAATGCAGTAATATAACGCGTTACTAATACAGATTCGGTAATATTATACCCGTAAACGCGTGATACGATGCATTATAACCCGAAATGAAGTGGTGTTTTGGTTTTTTTTAAAGAATTCGCCAACGCTGCGAAAACATTTTGGCGCCAGAGGAAAAAAAAATCCGTGACTAAAAGAGTAACGTTAATTCCTGTCTCCCATTATTTTCAGTTTGTCACATTGCCCTCCGCTGGTTGTACGGTGAGCTGCAATAAACTCAATTTCAGCATTTTAGAATGCCACGTCACACTTCCGCGGTTATTTGGGTGGACGTAATGCAGAAGCAGTGTAAAGCGTTACAATTCAGAGACAGTAATATTGTAAAATAGCTAATTACTCTCAAATGACAGTAACTGGCAATCTATAATGTATCGCATTTTGGAAGTAACTTGCCCAACACTGGTTGCTAATGACTTCAACTTTTCATTCTTCAGAGAAACAATCTGTAATTTGTTCTTCTAAAGCGCAAATAGTCTCACATTAAGAGCTTGGCACCGTAATAGAAAGTGAAAAGTGGGGCAGTAGCTCCCGGAGTAAATGCCTATCTATAATATCACTGTGTCAGCTTGCAGCTTTGAAAACAGATGAGATTAGCAAACAGTTCAAGTACCCACGTAAGAGAGGAGCCTGAAAATAACAATCACTATCTCTGTGCTATGTGTGTCACTCACTCTGACTGCTCAGCTTTTGCCGCCCAACATGACAACGGTCTGAAACTTGCACACGGTGAAAAGGACGAGACGTGAAAGGGCAGGCGTGAAAGTCTCAGGCCCGGGTATTTGAGAGGCGCAGCTGTAAAATTTAACATGTCCTATCTAGCTCGGTAAGGGGCTTTACTTAGTCCGACTGGCAGCCGAGCTCGGAGGGCGATAGGGAGGTATCTGTGAGGCGAGAGCGTGGGGGCCGTGAAGAAGCGAATGCAGGGAGTGTGTGTTGGCATTGCGTGCGTTTGGCCCGCTCGCACTTTCTGACCAATGGCGTTAAAGACAGTGAGCCACACATGAGAGCTCTGCTGTGATGAATGAAGCTTCACGGGCAGCGCTGCGGCTCGAGAGAGCGGAGTGCGAGAGAAGGGACTAAGATGATGGAGTATCGCAATAAGTGGGGAGACTGACGTGAAAATATTGAATGGGGGCGTTTATTTGCAGAGGACTCGGCAGTGAGCATGTTCCTGACTTCTTCCATTTGCCTTATTACTCGGTAAACACTTTCCAAGCGTGGAAGAGAATCCGTGAGGTCAGTGTGCAGGTTTGTGTGAGTCCGTGCGTGCGTGTGTGTGTGTGTGTGTGTGTGAGAGTCAGTGTGGATGTCCGTGCACCCAGGTAATTACATATAATCATCCAAATGTTTATACTGCGCAAATGGCATAACTATGCTCAGTGAGTGGCTGTGTGGGACGGCTATAGCTGGTGTTGTGAATGGGCCCGGCTGCTCCGTGATTACCCAGGCTCAGGGCCAGGCTCAGATTGTCATGCAGCTAGACAGAGGGCCTGCTAACACTCCTTATGATCAGCATATCCATACGGCGCCACACAACATATCATAAAGACTGTATAATGTAGCCGTCATGCCTCACGGCCATGCATATCGTAGAGGGCCAGGGGAAGGAAGTGTTGTTCGTTGATACTACATGAATGCCTTTGCCCTGACAAGCCTCAGCCACAAAACTGTTTTTCCAGTTAGTGCAGTCGTGTTTCTAACTAATTTAGTTGTTTAACACATGCTTATTGTTAAACCGTGCTGCGATACACACCTGCCAAGTAATAATCATGTTCAATCTTTTCTTATGATGCATACTAGACTGTAGTACAGTACGTCGGTGTCATTGTATGACTCTCATTATGTATTTCCTTGCTAATTAGTGCCTGGTGTATTATTTCCTGCCTGAAACATTATGTTTTGCATTATTTCTGTTTAATCCGAGAACATTATGTTGTTCTCTGATTAAATAAACGGCACTTGGAAAGGTTTTGGACTGTTTATTTATTTTTTTGTCAGCTACACAAGCAGCGTGGTTCTAGAAAGGGCAATGTTGGTCTGTCAGTCCACCTCTGTGGTGCAGACTGAAAAATCTCAGCAACTGTTGGGTGGATTCAAATGAAATTTGTTAGAGATATCAATGGTGCCCACAGGATGGGATCCTAATGACTCTGGCGATCCCCTGACTCGTCAGTGAATGCCACCAGCAGGTCAAAGTTTTCACTTGAGTTCAGTATCTCATCTGCGTCTGAAGTCTATTATGTACTATATACGTTAGCTAAAATGTTTCAACTATTGGCTGGAATTTGTTACAGACATTTATGGTGCCCTCAGTATAAACTGTAATAGCTTAACTTTTCATATAAAGCCACCGCCAGGTCAGCGTTTTGATTCGTCCAGTACTTTGGTTCATCACCGAACTAAAGCCTCCGCTGTGTTTCGTCTTTGTGGTGGGGATTTGCTGATGTTAGCATGCTAGGGCCAAGATGGTAAACATGGTAAACATTAGACCTAAACATCAACATGCTGGCATTATCATTGGGAGCATGTTAGCATGCTGATGTTAGCCTTTAGTGAAAAGCACTGCTGAGGCTCAGCACAGCCTCATGGAGCTGCTACCATCACCATAGTCTTGTTTCCCTTGCAATACGTTTTTAGTGTCAATGTCAACCATTCACACCAAGTCAAGGCCCTACGAACCTTTTGATAGTTATTATTAGATGTTATGCATCGCTTGGTAAACATAAGACAGTATGAATACCAATGAACTTGCTAATGAATGCTCATTAGTACATCTGAAATGATAAAAAACAAGGTATGGAGGCGCCTCTGGCTCTCAGAGGTAGAGAGTTCGCGGCGCCTTTGTGGTTTGACCTGCATCTGGCCGAAAGTTAAAGGGGGCTAAGGGTCACCGAGTCCCGGATGTGGTGCTGGTAAGGATCTATGTATGAGTGTGTGTGTGTGTGTGTGTGTGTGTGTGTGCTAAGAGAGGAGGAGGGGTGTTGCTCGGTCTAGTTGCAGTGCTCTTACTCACGTCCATATTTCATATCTGCGGCTTTCAAACAAAAGCCGTATGTTGATACAATCTGCTGGCCAGCCAGAGGAAACGAGTGTTTGTGTGCTCACTAATGATGTTTGTATTTCTCTTTCTAATGTGATCCAGTTTTTTCCACTGAGCTCATTAGATTGCCCCGTTTCATTTCTCAACATAACCGCACGGCTTTTCTTCTTTGAGGTAGAGAGTTTCATCATATGTGTATGATGAAAAACACAGTCAAATCATGTCCTGTGATTCAGCATGAGACTTTTTTTTTTTTTTTTTTTTTTTTTGTGTACAGATGATGTTACCAGTGATCTGGAGGTGAGACTGCTCGGGGCTTACCTGAAACTCTTGTTCAGAGTGAAGTCACTAGACTGTGTACCTTGCGATTTGCAGTGCCATCAGCTAGTCACTGCCATTCTACACCGAAACTGTGCGATCAGACAGAACGAGAAGCACCTTTTAGAAGCAGTGACTGCTTCCAGAATCAACGTAGAGAGGTGAGTGGAGGCATGTTGACATCAGGGGGAATGAAGGAACTGAGGTAAAGAGAAGATGCATGTTCTTGAATGGGGCTTTATGACTGCACTTCATGAATGTACGAGATCAAAAAGCAGAGGAACCTCGTGGAGAATAAGACAACTGGAGTTTGAGCTGGGACACAATAACATACAACCGCTCAATCCACCCGAGATCTTCACGTGTCCTCACAGTTCCCAATAATCGAGACCTGAACCAGGACCCATGTTGGGCCAAGTGAGCCTTAGAAGTTCTGGTAAGCAGATGTAGTTACCTTTGGACAGAGCCAGGGTAGCCTTTTTATTTCAGTTTAATTCATGGTTTCACATATACGTCCCTTTAGATTGCTGAGGGGGGGAAAGCGACTTCGTCAGAGAGAGACCTCGATCAAAGGTAATTTTCTCCTTTATCTGTCTGTCTGAAAAATGCCATTGTAGTGTCAGAAGGTTCGGTAGATATGCGGCTTGTTAAAAATGGGTCCGATATTTACTTTGGTGACTATTTGGCGAAAGAATCCGTCATGATCTGTGCTCACGCTGACTTCTCCCACGGGCGTGAAGAGACTCAGGACCTGCCGATTGTCACCCAGCGGGGCGGGGCAGAGGCGAAACCCACATGACACAGGTGAGCCGTCTCCCTTCTGCTAAAACATCTCGATTTCCCCCCGGTGGATGGCTGCAGTATACTGTTGGTCCTCCATGTTTGCAGATGGGACGTGAGCCAAACTAAAAAAAAAAAAAAATCAAAGTACACGTCAAATACACATTTCCCCAAGATGGTTTCTGTCATTCTAGGTTGTACTTATCACGCTGATGTTTGTTGAAGTGCTCATTTTTCTGATAGGTTTTGCGCATGGCAATGGCAGTTGAATGTCATGAATGCTTGTATCTGTATTGGCCATTAAAAACCCATTCGGCCCTCACAACAGCTGTTGGCAAGTGTGTCCACGTGCAGGACAAGCAAACCCGCGGTGGCCTCACATACCGGACGTCTCGGCTGTGTTTGTACGCTGACGGAACGGATGTTTGGCAGCCTCAGCCATGTTCACAAACTCACTGTTAGGAGTTTTACTGTACAGATCTCTGACCTGCTTCTACCCCTCCTGTAAGCCCCCCCCCCCAATCCATCCTCTGCCGGTGTGCTGGAGGCGGATGCAGGTCCTGGAGCTGCAGCGGCCAGCCGGTCCTCCCATCAATGCGTCCTTTAAGGGTCAGTGGAGCAGAGCTGCAGCACAGACCACCTTTATCTAGCACTCTCAGGACACTCATTCATACGCCAGAGAGGGGGAGCTATCTGCAGCAACACATATACAAGCCAACACACACACACACTGAGCAAAGCCTGTGTATGTGTGTACTTGCTTACTCAAACACCATCGGGGAGCGAGAAAACACACCTCCTGCGCTCATTTGCAGACTCCGTATGTGCATCTGTCTGTGTGTGTTATGCATCTGGGTCTATGCGTACACACGTCTCTGTTTACTGTAAATAGAGATAGATTTCATTTAATAAACAAACTCATGTTTATTTGAATGATCAATCTCAAACTTGTGCTTGTGTGCAGCCATTCAGGAGTTTGTTTTTTTTGCTTTTTGGTGAGCGCCGGTGCGGCAACTTTCCCCAAGATGAACAGCAGACGCCGTCGGCTGTTTCCCATGGAGTTTACCCGGCAACAGTCACATTTCTCAATGGTGCATTTCACTCTAATAATAAAGTAATTGGTATTTAAAAGATGAGTCATAACCACCCATGCACATATTCACTGTTGAGTTTATTTGGGTTGGACACTCTCTCTCTCTTTCGCTCTCTCTCACACACACACACACACACACACACACACACACCTCTGTTGTTACTGTAGCAAGTGGAACTAACCTTAATAATCTCTTATTTAAAAAGTTGAATCACCATAAACACGCAGTCAGAATGGCCTCAAATCACCCCGAGTCCAAACTAAACGGGGAAGCGGATTTTACTAATAAGGAAGAAATGTGTCCTAAAACAAAGGAAAGAGGATTTTTGCTTATTTCTTTTTTTTTTGTAATCATATTCACTCATTCATAAATCGTGCCTCTTGAGTCATGCGACTCATTGAGATAGAAATCTGCCTCATTCTACCTTGATTTAAGATGCTAAACTGCAACGGAAACAAGACCAGTTTGACGCCCACTGGCAGCACTGTTCACGTAATCTAAAAAACAAACAAAAACAAGTTCTGATTTGAAATTGAATACAAGCTTGAACCAGAAACCAGCGCCACCCGAATTACGGGTTCATGCACGGCGTGACAACGGCAAATTTTGCATGTTGCAACGCTAACTGATGGCAGTAATGAACTAAATGACAGATGGCGGATCATTAGGCCCGGAGCGTTTCTGATTTGTGACCTAAATCACAATCTGCCTCGCTGTGTGTGTGTGTGTGCCACTATAGTACAATGCATCAGTTATTTACCCAGGGCCGGACCTTATGCAACATTCATTTCCAAGAGAGACTGTTTTGGAAACGCCTTAACCCCATTTACTGAAAGCAAGTCACAAGCGTCTCATCAGAGAAACTCAACGAGAGCGGAACAATGATAACTATTTTCCTCTCACTGTTATGTTGTGATTTACAATGTAAGCTACGTATTTTCATACTAAGAGGGCATTTCCTCTCCTTCTCCACTGAACCACCAACCCTCCAATCACACTAGGGCGGCCATACGTCCGGATTGTGGCCGGACAGTCTGGATTTTAAGTGTTAAGGATTAGTGTCAAGCCGGACACTAGGCTTGTCCTCCTTTTTTGAGTCGGGCTAAAAAAAACCCGCTCTAGAATCCCTGTTGGGACGCAGCAGCGTAGCGTCTGATGCCGCGAGATCTCCGGTAAAACAAATGATTGGCTGAAAGCGGTGTCAGATGAATATCTGATATATCATTGGTTAAAAACGTAAAGACACACTCACTTCTCTAATAGCAGGGTTTCAGTCACGTGATTATGATGACGCGCGAGGGCGGGAAGAAGGCAGATGGAGGGCAGGAAGTAAACATGGAGAATACGTCTATAGAGGAAACCGTTGCAGAAAGTCAGTATTGTACGGATTTAGATCCAGTTTCAAGACGTTCGCGAAGCAGCAATGTGACGTCACGTGAAACCAACCTATTGCTGAGCCCTCCTCAGTTGCTGCTGCTGCGCCTGTCAAGCTTTCCATTCTCGTACGGTTCATACGCAGTTTAAAATGACCACAGTGGCGCATTTACCACTTGAACCACTTGTCTTTTTTTTTCCATTTTGCAGAGGTAGTCAAAAGCAGGCTTCTCATTTCTAACTGGCAACCGTCACCTTTGGCGGCTGAACTGACAGCTGTTTACTGTCAACTGACTTGTTTAGCTGCAAGCTAGCCGGCTAGCGTTAGCGCCATGAGTTGAGGACGCCGTCTCACGGCTCACTCTTCAGCGTTTCCAGCTGATCGTTTTACGCTACATACGTCATGACTAAAAACATTATGACTGAAGACTGAGGCGAAAAGGTACGCGTCCCACGCAAAAAGTTAGCATCCTCACCAGTTGATGATCCGCGTATAAACAGAATGATAGAAGAAGCGTTGTTCTTTTATTGCAGTGCAGAACTTGATAGTCCTGGAACTGTATACATGATAAGGAAAAATGTAAGATATTTAATTTCCCCGTTTGGCTGCTTACACACTTTGGCTGGTTTGTATTTGCAAACAGTATGTGATACTTGTGTGAGAAAAGAGCAACAGCTTTCAGGATGAGGACTAACCGATGTGTATGGGACATGTAACGCTATCTCGGGTAAACGTGCTTGCGCTGCTGGAGTAAAAAAAACGTCCCTAAATTCCAAAAAAGAGCAGGACGGCGCCACTATTGTACCAGGTAGCAGGGGGCGAGCTAACGATTGCATCTTTCATTAGTGCAGATAAACGCACAGTTTAATCCTTTACTCCTGTGTTTTTTGCTTTGGGAAAGAGATTAAAAAGGACACCACCCTCTTAAGTCTTTAAATGCCGAGTCTCGCCCCGAACACAGCCACATGCGCACCGCTTTAACATGCGGAGAAATCCAAAGCTTGACAGGCCTGCCATGCCTAGTTGCGGTTGCTACGCTATGATTGGTCAATTCCAGCTGGAGGCATTCACAACCATATATCACTGAAATAATATTGGTGGGAGAGCACATCACACACTCCTCGCCTCATATCCACACAGCAATCCCCAAGGACTCCTGCTCTCCAGAGGAAATGAGAGGTCCGAGATCTCTCCGCTGATAAAGCTGCGGACCTGTCGCAGTGTGTTTACACAGCGGCACGTTTTCGCTGCCTCCCAGTGCCGTTGGCCGGGCCAGAACTTCCAATTTAAGTCCTTTTCCTCTGCTGCTGTTTATTAGACGAGTGTTAGATGAGCTGCAAATGAAAAGAGGTTTTTCCTCCTTTTTTTTTTCCGTTCCCGGAGACGTGTGTGAAGTCATTCATTGCCGAGTGTTATAGCCGCTCTTTGGGCCCCGCATTAATTCCTCGTCAAGCATCTTGACATGTGAATTCATATTCACAGAGGTAGTTTTCCAGCGCTGAGGCTGACATTTACTGATGGGCTATTTGACCCTCTCTTTAATTTAGTCCGGCAGGGTCGCTGTCAGAGCAACTGAGGCCAAGAGGCAAACCGTGTGAAGACTTTGAGAGCTAAAGAGGGGAGAACCGCTCAGGCGTTGATAGCCAAAGTAATCCTCACCACTTTGAGTTTCGCGTCAGGTTTTCATTCCATGATACGCATATGATGGCTTTTATGTGATGATGAGAAAGAATATATCAGCCAATAACAGCTTAATGTTATTCTCTGTGGATACGATGGATCTGATACAATTTTATTTCTTAATTATACGTAAAATTAAACAGTTATTGGTATGAAAATGTTTCCATTGTTCACAGTTTAACATCTTCTTAGCGTGTTTTCAGAGCTCTAATAAATTTCACAAATATACAGTGTGGATATTTTCCCAAACAGCTTTGATCTTAAAGCTGCACTAATCAATATTTTATATTACCAATGCATCAAAAGACCATGTGTATTAGGAAAGCTATGGTTGCATGAAGTGATAAATCCACAGAGAGACATCACCCATGCAGCGGTTCTCTGCAGAGAATTTTAGCGTCTTTCAGCTCATTGTTTGGGTTTTCATGCCCTGCAACTTGGTTTGCAACTCTCATCAACCTTGTCGCAACAGGCAGCTGTTTTCAGTGAAACAACTTTAATAACCCCACTGTAGTATGCTAAATGCCTAACACCAAACAACAGACAGGCAAAGTTAGCGATAAAGAGTTTTAGTGCCCCATCCTCGTAAATGACTCCTTTTTTAAACCCCTGCCAGGAATCCAATCCTGGGAAAAACCTTTATTTGTGTCGGGGAGTTTTCTGCTTCTACTGCTGCTGTCAGCAACTTTAGGCTAAAGATAGCGGTGTCAGTGTCAGTGACAGTGTTAAAAAAAAAAAAGCATATATCATTCAACCAGGTTTAAACACAATAAAATGGAGTCCCTCTTCTCATTATATGTCAAGTCAAGTTTATTTGTAAAGCCCGATATCACAGATAATTTCCCAATGGGCTTTTACAGGCCTTACTCAAGAGCTGGGCTTCGTGACCCAAGCAAGCAAGCTTTCTAGGAAAATAAGGAAACTCTCGGACAAAACCTTGGTACATAAAGGGAGAAAGGGAAAAACCATCAAAAGGAAATTCGAAGGCTGGAGGTGCAACAGGAGCTGTTGGTGGGAAAATGGCACCAAAAATGTAACCAAAAGTTGCAAACATGGGCGACTGCAATCCAGTTGGGCAAGTTTTGGTCCGCCTCATGTCAGGACTTTGCCGCCCTGCTCTACTCCCGGTTGCAACACTGACCTAGATTCTTACATAAAGATTCCTCTGTGTGCGTGTGTTCACGTGCATGCGTGTAACATGATCAGGGACACGGGCGGTCACGTTGCCGCTCTGCTCCAGGTTCAATAAGACCACAGGCCGACTTTGTCCAAGCTCGGCCCTATACAACAGGGCCTCGCACACTTAAACGCACACACATGCTTCGCTGTAGTTATTGACTCACTAATGCCATAAGCCTTTGCTCTGCGCACAGAAACTGTGCACAGGATGAAATGTACACGGAGTACTCATGTGACCTGGAAACAGTAGAAACCGATGTAAGAAATGAAAGTCAGTAATTCAATTATAGATCAATACAGTCCTTTGTTACAGTGAATAATCAGATTTCAGCATTATATATTAATTGGATTACATTTTACTCACAATCATAACAATATTTTAAATAGGTTATAGCCTTATGAATAGACTCAGTGGGACAAAAAGGAGTTATTTTAAAGACTAACACACAAACACACACA
>CM022471.1:23112460-23165857 GCA_011952105.1 Coreoperca whiteheadi
TTAAAGCATTTAAATTCCTCGCTCTTGCCCCTAGGTGCACACAGAGGAATCTCAGGCCCATCCAATAAAACAGAGTGTGTTTGTGCGACTCCTGACCACTCAGGGCTGCTTTTCACATCACCAAATACTGTACATTCCTCCAAATGGTAAACACATCCCCGTTCCGCTCACACAAACACAAGCTGAAGCGCTGCCGTGCTTGCGTGCGTTGGCGCGCAACACTGACTCATCTCTGGTGAGCCAGAGATAGCCGATGTGATAACTGTAGTAGTGAGTGTGCAAATGAGTGTGTGCGAACATGTGTGTCATTAGCGCCGAGCGCCGCCCAACCCTCACCTGAGGAGCCAGGTAGGGAACAGCTGGATCCGGGCAGCAACATCTGTCAGTCGCGTCAAACACACCCCTACTGTCTCTGTCCCGCCTGTGTGTGTTTGTGTGTTTCTGAGTGTTTGTGTGTGTGTAGTGGGCCCCCATCCAGCCCCTCACCCCACCCGAACCTCACAAGTGCAAGACCTCCAGAGGTCCCGGGATTAAAGTCATATCTGCCCCCAGCCAACAACACTGTTATCAGCTGGAGTGTGTTTGGCTTCCGCCGGGAATGAGAGCAAGGCCCTGGCAGCTGAAGGTTTAACTCAGAAGGAAAGAGTTGTGAATAAATGCCAAGAAGATTCTGATAAGATGGTCTGTTACAGCAGCCTGGGAGATCAAATAACTGTCTGGCTCTAATAAGGTCTGGTCAAAATATTCTTGCATTGCAGTTTACGTCTACATTTTAATCTGCTAGATATTTATAGTATCAGAGAACAGGGCCTCACAAAAGTAAGTAGATGCACCGTTTACTCGCCTCACGTGATTCAGTAATGATCTCTGTAGAATGCAGGTCAGCTAAATGTTCTTTCCCACACCGTGACCTTTGTCTGGCCCCATGACAATTCAAGGTAACGTGGATGATGTGTGACAGGCCCCAAACCCTGACTTAAACCCAGACGTCACACTGGCACGGTGTATACATACCTCTAAGTCAACTGAGCCACTGTAAAAAGTCTTACTTGTGAGTCAATTGGTTATCTAACCAGGCTGCAGTTTTTGCAAAGGTATCATGGGAAATAAGTCTGTCTCCATGTATCACATGCTGGTTCACACAGTTGTGCTCCCCTACGGCTCAATCACGTCACCGTGTATTCAACTGCTCTGTGAAAACAACACCGCATCCATTCAGTCTTTATCGGTGCATCAGCAGTCAGGGGAACACATGGCTTTCCCCACAGTGCTGCGTTCACTCTATCATATTTCCCTCTCTGTATCTCTTTTGCCTATTCTGTCCCTACAGCGGGAACAAGAAAGCTTCTATGTAGCGCTAGAAAATAGTTATTTAGGCCTCACGCTGAACAGCCTTTGGTATTATAAAGAACCTTTTTAGAAAGGGCAACAGGTTACACAAGTTATTTATTTGAATTGCCCTTTTAAATTAAAGATTATGGGTTACCTTAGCTCCATATATAAACCAAAGAACCACTGAGCCTCTCTTTTCCTGGAGAGATGTTTCGCATACTCAGGAAAACTGTTTTTACCTCTGGTTTCACTTGTTTTCAGTAGCGCAGGCCCTAAAAAGCCGGACTTTCATACAGTTCAGGAGCTATGTGGGTTGAGGGTAGATGTCTTGCTATTTGCCACCCTACTACCTATTGTTTTTTTGTGCTTTTCAGGGTGCACGATTTTCGACTGACTATTTTTGTTGGTTCTGGTTGAGCGTTCGTGTGGGAAAGGGGGAGAACGTGTGTTTGCCTTGTGTGGTTTTCCTCCGTCCGTGGAGGACTTGCCTCAGACTCCTTTACCATTATTATAGCCGGCAGAATGGGGGACAGAGAGAAAGAGCAGTTTATATTTGTATGTATATGTACATGTATATGTATGGAGCAAACATTTTAATGACAATGCACTTTAGCAGGCATTGTCATGGGCACGTTTCTATCAGGCACGTCCTGTTTCAAAATGATGCAGAAAAACGAGTCCACGCATTTGTTACTTGGAGGCTGGATTACTGCAGTTCCTTATTATTAGCCTGCCCGAAAAAGTCACTTAAGACTCTCCAGTTGATCCAGAACGCAGCGGCACGTGTACTGACAAGAACTAGGAGAAGAGATCATATTCCTCCAGTGTTAGCTTCTCTGCACTGGCTCACCTGTAAAATCCAGATTAGATTTTAATATCCTTCTCCTCACCTACAAAGCTCTTATTGGTCACCGTCGTATCTTAAAGAGCTCATTGTACCTTACTACCCCACGAGAACACTGCGCGCTCAGAATGCAGGGCTACCTGTGGTTCATAGAGTCTCCAAACGTATAATGGGAGCCAGAGCTCGGCGGGCTTCACCTGGAGCTGCTCAGTCGTCCCTCTGGATCCATCCTCTTCCCTTGGGTTTTACGATCTACACTTTTCATCATAGTTATACTACAGTTTCATCATTTTCATCACAATTGTATGTCCTATGATTTCTGGGTCCATCCTCAACACTTATGTTTAACAACCTACATTATGCCATTATAATTGTATGTACTGTGATCTTCTGTTGTGAATCTATTCTCTTTCCACGACATCTATTGCATGTCTGTCCGTCCTGGGAGAGGGATCCCTCCACTGTTGCTACTCCTGAAGTTTCTTACATTTTGTTTCTCTTTTAAAAGGGGTTTTTTTTGGGTAGTTTTTCCTCATTCAAATCGAGAGTCTAAAGGACAGAGGGTGTCGTATGTTTTACAGATTATAAAGTCCTTTGAGGCAAAATGTGAGTTGTGATATTGGGCTGTATGAATAAAAGTAAAATTGAAATTGAAATATTAGCTAATTTGTCTCAATTCGATCAGGCATGTTCATTTAAGTGTTTTTTGTGACTGAGACCTAATTATTCTCTCACTGATACAGCTGAACGTTATTAGACAATGTCAAATTGTTTGCCATTAGGGTAGTATGGTTTTGCTAATCATTGCTACTTCACTGTTAGCACATTTAATTTACACAAAGGCTAACATATCTAGTAGATGCTAGCTGTACGCATCGCTAGCACTTCCTTTTACTCCTAGCCACGTTTACAGCAAGCTAACTGTCACATGAAATGCTAACATTATCAGCTGGTTTAAGATTCTAGCCTAGTTGTTGATAGTTGATAGATTTCGAGAGCACAGCTACTAAAAGTGTCTCAGCAACTACCATCTGAAAAAACACTTAACACACACACTACAAACGTTCCTGTTTCTTTTTGGTTTTTAGGTAGGCCTATCTCTAATTTATGCAAATCCAATTCTGAACCTCAATGATGGCACGAGATGCGGTTTCCTGATCTGTAATGCAACTTCAAACCTCACTACCAATAATCTGACAATGTGTGATATTATAGTAGTATTGCTTTGGCAACCCATTAACAATAAAGCACATGACAATCTAGAGCCTGAGCGCTGTGCAGACTTGGCAGCTGAAATGCAATTCAAACTGCAAGTTAAGGTGTCAACTGTCATTGATTCCCATTTAAAGATGTTTTTGAAATTTAAGGGACAATAATGAGGTACTTAACATAAGAGAGAGAGGGGAAGAGCTGGGCAAGCCTCTGACAGGTTTAGAGTTACTGAGGTAACAGTCACTCCCAGCAGGTGGGAAAGAGGCCTGGTGTGTTTGTGCATGTGCGAGTGTGTTAGGGGTCGGGGAGGTCAGCGGGCGGTTGCCTGGATTCCTTCATGCTAGTATGTGGCTGCGCTGCTGCAGACCCTGTGTTTTTAACCGTGGCAGCTGCTAATCTCTCTTCCCGGCGGCCCTCTAACAACCTGGAAATAGACGTGTTTGTGCATATGTTTATGGGTGCATGTGAAACTTTGCCCTTCATGTGCACATGCTTGAACTTGAACTAAATCTAAGCTGACACAGCAAAGTCCTAATTAGCATGGGGATATATTTGCTTTTCCCTTAAGGATAAGACACATGATCTATGTGAACTAATGGAAACAAATATGCAGAACAGATGCAGACATCTTATATCATGCTCGCGTGACAATGGCTGCAGTTAAGTTGAAGTGTTTCAGTAACTCAAGTCTATTGCTCTTTTCTCAACCTTCTGATAACCATCTCATAACATATTGCTCATTAATCCAAACTATTTTAGAATCTAAAGAGTTTCAACAAAAACTATTAAATGAATCATTTAATTTAACCCGCGTCACATCTAACACTGTGAAAACTAAAAATAAATATAAACAAAAAAGTACTTATGACTTGAACACAAACTGTTCAATATATTATACTGCAGATAATATATCTATTTGACACTTTAATTTGTATTTACACTCTTTAATTCATCGCACATTAAATTAGACAACTCACATAATAAAAAGGCTACAGTTTAGGCTACAGGCACCAAAATATCATCTAATCGTGCTCAATTACCACAGCATTTCTGGCATCAGAGAATAACTTTCAGCACATAAATTACAGTCTTTCTGTTTCTTTACTGCTCGAAAATGGCATCAAATGTTGCTTATGTTGCTCTTCTTACCAACTGTGTAATATTTAAGGAAGCTACAGATGAATGAGCTAGCATTTACACCGTTGAAGCCTGGTCACGCCAGAGAGTGGCACAGAGAAACAAATCTGCGAGTCTTTAAGAAATACTTGGCTCTAGAAGCTTTATGAGTAGTAGCTCCTTGCAGTGCTAGTTGGGGAGCTACTGTAACTCGCGAGCTAACTGCTAACAGGCTAGTCTACCAGTAACATGTTTGTGCTGGCCAGTTACACTAGCTTCCGAGCTTCTCTCTATTTCCTCTGTTCTGATTACTCCCGCTAGCATTTAGTTCTTAGGATTGTACATCATTTCATTCAATAAAGAGCTGTTGAATAGGGTGAAAAGCTCTCTGACGGCACATTAAGTTCAGACACGGCACCGCAATGCAAAAACGTGAGGCCCCCGCAGCAGCTAACTCTAAGTGGGGCCAATTCATAACAGAAGTGATCTCATTGCACTTTTCCTATACTAAAGCAGGTCTAGACCGTAGGCTACTCTTTATACTATTATTCACAGAGAACCAACAATTCCCACCATTAGCAAGCTCTTGGCGCCAGTGGCGTGGAGAAACTTCCTTTTAGAGAGAGAGCACACGGTAGCATATTGCTAATTACACATATAATTTTAAAATAATAACACTGTAATAGTGGTGGAAATATATGAGTGAAATGATAATAGTAATAATAATCGTAGGTATAATAATGATAATAATAGTAATAAGACTAATAATAATCATTGTAGTAGTGGTTGTCGAGCAGAAGGTGCCTTCTATTCACAGATCCAGACTCTGCAGCTCCGGAGGCAGAAGTACCTGCTGAAAGCGACAGAAGGAGAGACGAGATGAGGAAGCACGAAACTACAGGAGAGACAAGATGGCGAGTTAGTAACATGCATTAATGGGATAATATAGATGGAGAAGGGGAGGAGGAGAGAAGTGCATCATGGGAAGTCTCCCGCCAGTCTAAGCCTATGGCTGCATAACTAAGGGATGGTTCAGGACTCACCCGAGCCAGCCCTAACTATGAGCTTTATCCAAGAGCAAAGTCTTTGGCCTACACTGGTGTCTGCCTCCCGAACCCGAACTGGGATCTGATTCCACAGGAGAGGAGCTTGATACCTGAAGGCTTTCTACTTTTGGACACTCTAGGAACCACAAGTAACTGTAACCACTGTAAGTGGATGTTGCAACACAGCTAATAAGCTATGTTAGCCTCCTCCATTTAGGACACAGGCAGTGTGCTATTGGTCAGCAGAGCAATTTATTTATCCATCAATTCCAATTCAAATATGCCATCCGAATAAATTGATACTGCTGTGAAATTACGCCATTTTAAATGCTGGTTTGAGCAGGTCTTAAAATTATTGAATAACTTGGGGGAAACAACAAAATTCAAGTAAAATCCGGGCTACCACCCCTGCCTTCTTCAGCTAATTACTGGACCTCCGTCACTTTAAAATTACTTTGCACGTATCTGACTTCAAAACGGTTTAGGTCTGTTTTCACAGGACGATGCAGGCGGCACCATGGGCGCCTGTGTCCGTGCTGTGTGTACTGTATTTATGCAACATCTTCTCCACATCAGCCTCCTTGAGGGTAAGTAGATAGCTGAGAGGGGCACCAGACTCAGCCCTTGTAGTAATACATCATTCAGGTCTTGGGTCAAATCTGAATTCCCTGGCTAGCATCCAAATTAAAACTCACTGATACAGTTACTTAACTCTGCCACTATGTGGGTCACTAACCTACTACACAGTAACAGGCAGGAGTGTTATTCCAGCTCTTTGCCCACAATACTGTACTCAATGTCTTTCTATGCTTGTTCAGCACAGACCATAATGACAGCCTAAGTATATATGTATGTTCTTCTCCCGCAGCCTCTCTGTTACAGGGCCTCTACATGACGTGCCTGAGAGAGTGGCATGAGAGGGGTGACTGAGTTCACGGTGCATGTGTGTGTGTGTGTGTGTGTGTGAGTGACAGAGGGAGGGAGGTAGAGATAGTCAGGACAACTGGGGTCGGCTGACCACACGGCTGACCACAGAAGAATTCTCCATGCAGGCTTCAGGGCCCACAGCTGATCGCAGCACATGGTAATTAGTTTACCTCAGTGAGCAGGCACACACACACACACACACACACACACACACACACACACACACAAGAACACAACCACACTCTTACAAAAACACCTCTTTCACACACATAACGTTCAAAGACTTTCCTGAAACCCGTCAGAAGGCGAACACGACTGGTCTCTCTGACACAGACACATCTTGTTGAGCTGCACACATGACACTGCAGTGCGGAAGTGGGTCAGGCAGTATTTGCAACGCGCACAGTGTTTGTTTTGACGTGTGTGGACACCAGATGGGTGGAGTCACCCAAACCAGTTGGTGTCAAACACTGTCAAATTTAGTAAAGTGCACTAAGTAAATGACATATTGTTCTGTAGAGCATCTGAGAATTTTTTCCTATCCAAAAGTTTTATTCTTGTCAGGGTGAAAAAGTATCTCAAACGACATTTTGACTATCACAGGAGACAAGCATTTTTACAATGATGTGGTTTTAAATACGTCAGCAATTTCACGCAGCAGAGAAAGATAGGAGAGCATCGACTCAGTACAGATCAATAGTCGCAACTAATGATTATTTTCAGTATCGATTCATCTGTCAATTATCTTTATGATCAACTGATTAACTGTTTAGTGTAGGAAATGTCAAGAAACTGAAAAATGCCCTTTAAAAGTTCTGAGAGTCTGAAGTGAGTCTTCAAATGTCTTGTTTTTTTCCACCTAACAGCAGCAAACTCAAAAGATGTTACATTTAAAATGATATAAAACAGGAAAAGACAGCAAATATTTGCCATTTTTGCGTGATTAAATGACTTAAACGATGAATCGATTATCAAAGTTGTTGATTTTCTCAGTAATTGACTAATTGATTAAATGACTACTGTGAAAGCGTTATCTTGGGGAAAGAAGAAAACATACCATCCCTCTGAAATCATGGCTTACATGTCTATGAAAAGATAGAAAAGAAGAAAAAAGGTGTTGGGTCTTAGCAGAATAGCATATTAGCATATTTTTGTGAAATGGAAAATTACTTTACTACTACCTCTGTAGCTGGGACTATTTTATGCTAAATGTCTGCTTGTTTCAAGTTAGTTTCGCTCCGAATACATCTACTACGGTTTGCTATGTAAATGTACTGCATGTGCTGAAGCTGGTTTGCACCTGTCTGTGTCACAGGTGATGTGTGGTATTAAGGTGTTGACCATCATATGACCGGATCACTGCACTATAATAACACAGCCACATGATCTGTGCGCACACACACACACACACTGGTTCAATAGGAAACATCACACCGCCTCTTTCTCTCTTGACTTTTCAGGCCGCACCCGCTGTTAAACTGGCAACCCTTGACGAGGTTGGATGCCATGGCAACCTTGACGCCACCCTCCTCTCCGCTTGGCGCGTTCTAATTGATCATGAGACCATGGAAACACATAAGAGGGAGGGCGAGAGAGCTAGGAAGAGAGGGGAAGAGATGGAGAGAGGGAGATGCACACAAAGAAAGAAACTGAACTAAACAGAGCTAGAAAAAAAGATGGGGAGAGAAGGGAAAGTCCACCATTTAGGGATTGAGTTAATTTAGATTTATTGAATAACTCTTTTTTTTTTTTTTAAACTACATTTTTTCAATTACTTTGCAAACCCCATGAAAACCGGGGTCCAATACTTCTGGGAAAGTTTCTTAACTTTGTGTGTGTGTGTGTGTGTATTTGTTGTGTGCATAAATGAAGATTGCAAAGGAAAGTTCATTTATGAATTATAAATTATGAGTTATGAATTTAAATCAGATTTTTTTCTGATGAAATGCAATAATAATAATTTTATACCTGTGGCTTGTTTTCCCTGTTTTAAACCAACCGCCATCCAGAAGAACAAGGTAATAACTTCCTTCTCAGGATTTCCTTGTGACCCACAGTATATGTGCCATGTTACTGCTGTGTACGATACGTTACCTACAGTCTGCCTGCAGTCTTACTCATATGAAAGTAACTATTCAATTCCACCGATACAGGGTAGAGCAGGATCCTTTGGCTGCAGTATCCTGTGATGAACCACTTGATGATGCATCTCACTGATTGGTCCATGTGGTCTTGTCTAGCTAAATGGGAAACACATGACACAGTGTGCATGCATTGCAAAACGCGGCTCTCTCTTGGCATGAAGGTGTCATGATTTTCAGTTCTTTGTACTTTTGAGCCTTTTGGTTTCGTGGTGTTCTGTGGAGTGTTGTTCTGGTATTGGTCTGTTTTATGGGTCGTGTGGCGTCGGAATGGCTTATTGCATTGTAGAGTCCTTTATTCTGAAAAGGTCTGTCTCGGGTATTTGGTTCTGTTAGTTCCTGTTTTACTTTGTATTCATCTGTTCCCTCATGTGTCTGCTGGTTTTGCTTCCTGTCCCTGATTTCCTGATTGTTTTCACCTGCGTCTCTCTGCGCACCTGGGCCTCGTTGTCGCCCCATCCCTGGAGTGTATATAGTCTGTGCGTTTCCCAGTTTCTGTGTGAGTTTGTCGTGATTTATGGAGTTGGTTCTGTCTGTTTGTCAGTCTTGCTTTGGCGCTAGTCTACGTTTGGATTTATGCCCACTACTCCAGTCTTTCTGTCTGTGAGGAACCTGCAATAAACGCTCCACGCAACCTCAATCAACCTCTGAAAGGTCTGCGTTTGGGTTCGGTTTTCCCTGTGCCAACATTCACCCTTTAAGTGTCAATGTATCCAACATTGACACATGTAATTTAAAGTAAAGCTCAAACCACCAACATACAGGCGCTTGGGATCACCAAATGTCTCTTTTTCATATTTTAATGCTAACATTATTGCTCACAATGTACAACTGAATTGGTTTAATGTACAAGCAAAGCACTCAAGCCTAACTCACTCACTCACTCACTCCTCTGTTTCCCCTATGAATGTAACTGAAAGCCACCAATCCTGTTGATCCTCATCATACTCGATAAACGAAGTCTGTCGTTAACACTGTGCCCTTCATTGTGATTGTCCACCGGCACATAAACACACGAACGGACATTAAGCTCATCACACCATCTAGCAGCCAGGACATCCACATTGCACTCATTACAGTGTGTGTCATCCTCATGTTGACCTTTGTCCTTTTTGGACCTACAAACTGAGCTAACGTGACCTGTCTGATTGACGTCTAATAGAATCCCGCACTGCTGTATTGCTCACCTGATGTGTGTGCGTGATTGTCACTCCAGACTGTTGCTAGGCTGCTCAGGAAGCACGGACCACTCACCCACACCCTGTGACCTTCAGCGTGACCCCGAGTGGCCCCTGGAAACACCGCCGGAAACGAAAGAAAAGGAGCTGTGTGTTTGCGTGTGAGGTGAAAATAATTATTCAATCTCAGGGGTCGGTTGCTATGTCTGTGGGGTAGTAGTGTCATTGGATTGAATAGTCAGACCCTGAGTACTTTTCAGTGCTTTTACAAATGTCATCTTAGCATCATGTGAATCTATGAGTGTAGCTGTGTTCATGCTTTTCTTTGTGTTCATCACTGTGAACTGTTTCATTCATACTTTGCTTATCCAGGCCTCCATGTCCATTTTTACATGGACCTATTTATAAATTGACCTATTGATCTGTATTTTCATACATGCGGCCTAATACATGCATCTGTGTTACGTTTGCATACTGGAAATTTGCATGTGAAACCATGTAGGGACGGAAAGCAGGGTTTAACCCTCAAAGCGCTTACTCATATTAGCCCACTAGGGAACTAGCTTTGTCGTGCATTTGCAGCTCTGCTGAGAAGCACTCTTTTATCTCTCTTCTCAGAAGATTCTGGATGGATTTATTTGAAACCGTATTCAGATTAGAGTGAAACTGAAAAGGGCTCTTGTGATATAAGCCGTTTGTGTCTTATCTGTTCCCCTGCTGGACGAGCTCTCTGACTCAGACTCTGGTTTCTCACTCATTCATGCCTGCATGCAACAATGCATAGTGATTCCTTGTCCCAGCAGATGGCTTTTCTATGTTTTTTAGGGTAATTGAAAACATCCCCTGTTATAGCCGCGCCGACCGAGGAGACAAAACTAGAACGATAAAACCAAACGTTTTCTGTTTTTTTTTACTTGAATGGAATTTTTGATAATACTGATAATTTATATTAACACAGGATATTAAAAATACGCTTGAAGCCAGCCACACATACTTATGCGTTCATTCCTGTATGTGTTTGTATGTTTGTACCTATACAATTACTCAAGTACTGAATTACAGTTGTGAGGGACTTTTAGTTTACTTGAGTATTTCCATTTTATGTTACTTCATATTTCTAACCCATTATATTTCAGTAGAAAAGGGACTTTTTACTCTCCTACCTTTATATCACAGCTTGCTTCCAGTTACTTTGAAGATTAAGATTTTACATACAAAACATATGATCAGTATATATTTTATGATGCATTCTTAAAGTGAGTTTATGTAAATGTTTTGTGAACTGACTCAGTAATGTCAGTTACACAGTAGAATCTACTTAAATGGTTTGCTAACACAAGCTAACATTAGCCTATATAAGCTGCTAGTCATACCAGAATATGTAGCCTAAGGCTGTAGCAACAAAACCTCTGCGTGTATTGAAGTGAGCAGGAGTGTGTTTTATTTCTGATGAAATCAATTTATTCCTTTGCAAGTTGGGATGTTTTATTTGTTCTTTCAAAACTTTCATTGTCTCACTTTAAGGTGAGCTCAGGCAGAACGGGACTTTACACACATTTTTCGTTGAAGTTGAGACACAACATGTAACAGGATATAAATGTATTCAAATTAACTCTACCTCGATCATCTGGCTGCTTACACTTAAATCAGTAATCTAAATAATCCAATAATATTACACATATAATGAATACAAATATACTATACATACACTAGTAAAATGCAGGTCTTTTAAAAGTTCTATTAAGAGTAGATGGAATTTCACTAAACTTGAATGAAGATCAGTGATGCTCATGGAGAAGAAGGGAAATAAAGAGCACTGGAGATGATTAAACTCTTTATTACAACACATTTACAAGATGACTGCATGTGGTGTCACCAGCTCTTCACATAGGTTGGATTAATATGCTGATGGATTAAGCTTTGAGCTGACTGTGTCTTTTCAACCAGCAGCTGTTCTACTCAATAAAAAGATGCACGACAACACAATGCAAAGTAACACATCTGAATGTGACAAAGCACAGAAATACATGCAGATGCTGTTGGCTGTCACCTTGCATGTTTTTGTACGTGTGTTTGTGAGTGAGGCAGATTTGACACAATTCTTGATCCATATTTCCTTCATGTCCTTGTCCGGTCCCCTTGTCTGTGGCTACAGAGGCCCATTTAGGACAGAAAGCCCTGGGGGAGTGGAATAACAACTGGATAACTGTATCTGGTTGTGGTCAGACCAGTCATAACCCATAATGCAGCGTGAGGAACATCTCTGGCCTGCGGGGTAAATTGTTATGAGACAATTCTCTGGCTAATGCTATTTAATATGGCGGGCAGCTGTCTATCTGGGCGTCTACCTGCCTGTCTGTTTGTCTGCGTCTAATATTACATGTTTTCTGGTGCTGCATACCTGATCTTCTGGCTTTTTATGGAAACTCTATCCTCCCTGATGTGACTGCTTCCTCGTCTCAGGCCTCCCAGTCATGCCTGACTCACTTTATGAGCCGTCCCCACGGACAGCCAGGCCTTCATGCTTCACGTAATGCTTTGTGTATGTGTATTGGGAAAGTTTTACTCATTCTTAATTGCTTGTGAATGTGCACCCAGGCACGTCTTGCGGTTTCGCAAAAAAGGTTTGGAAAAGTGTTTCAGGACACTTAAGATTCATCAGTGTAAGATATCACCTCTGTTTTTAGCGCTGTTTGCACGGAGAACGTGAAGTTTCAGGATGCACATTTTTCCATTTGAGCATTCAGACAGTGTTTTGTACACGTTTATCATAATCACACAACTGCATTGCATGATTCAAAGCACATAAACAGTCAAAGAAAGAACAGATCAGATGATTCTGATTGACATTATGAAGTAAAACACACGTATCTTGCACAGTGACTGCATTTGGGTCAGTATGGCATGACACACACACTCACAAACCTCGTACTAGTCTTTTGACGTTTAGCTCAGTCCAGTATGTAGGCCAGCTGATAAGAGCAGTGGCAGTAGATAAGTATTTATCAGACAAATATATGGTTGTGTCGAGAATACTAATTTCTAACTATCAGTCAATGTAGTCCTGGTTAATGACACTCTGAGTTATATAAGAGTTATCTACCCTGTTAAATTCCCAGAAAGTGAGCTGAGCTATTATGAGCTGGCAGCTTGATTCTGAACCTCTACAGTATGATTAGAGGTGACCTGCGCCAGTACAGTAGAGCTGAAGTTAGTTGTGAAAGGCTGATCACTTACAGTCCAGAGTCCAGGGCTGATATGAGAGGAAATGAGGGCCGAGTTTAGCTTTTTAACCTAGAAAAAAAAGTTAGTTTATACAGCAATATAAGTCCTAGCTCAGCACTTCAACATGAAGTCAAATGCACATAAAAGTCACCTGCTCTTGTGGTGTCTTTGCAGTTTATCAGGCTTGGGTACACACAAGTGCATGAAGCCGTTTTGGTTAAAATCTAACTGATAACCTTTGCAATGTCAGCTTCTATTTGTCCCTGTAGACTCTACAGAAACACACATTCAAAAACAGCATAGGACTTAATGATGGGAAACTTAGGAGACAAGATCATCAAGGTCAGTGCTACTGGCTATTCTCAGAATGTAAACTGATGTAATTTAAATATACATTAAAGACAAGTTGTGTTGTAGACACTTCCTGTCTTTAAGCAATTTTTTACAAAGCACCAGCATCTTCAACCTCGCAGTGAAAAGTCCACAAAAGAAAAGAAATGAAGTAGAACTCATGAAAGTGCAACACATTAACTTCATAAAATAAAACAGTGGCTATATTCTTGCTAAAACAATATAATAAGGATTAAACGTGGCTAATCGAGGGTAATAATACAACTTTACTCACCAAATTAATTGCTGAGATTCAAGGATACAACATATGACGTAGTTAAAAAAAAACCTGTGTGGTCAAACTCAATCGGAAGAAAGTACAAAGGTTAATGTTAAAACTGTTACCCAAACCGTTCCTTGTAAACATCCTTCAACGCTTGCCGACTGACTTCCTGATTCAATTATGACTTACTGTAATTGCCGTAGTTGTGTGGAGACAGTTGCTTTGCAATGAAGGATGATTACCGACAATTAGGATGTGCTCACTCACACCACATTATTTAGAGGTTAAACCATGAGTGTTAAACTAATGTGTTGGCTTTCTGATATAAGTAATTACTTTGGCAAGTATAATGTCATCATAACTGATAGACATGGCCAAAAATACAAAAATAAGACCCAAGCTGTAATAAACCAGAAGTGCCCTTTTATACATACAGCACCAGCAGTCAGAAACATGAAAAGTCTGCCAAATGGGGTCATGGGGAGAGCATACCTCACCTAATCTAACCTGATCGGCCTCCATGACGTAGCACCGCCACTCCATCCAGTATTCAGCACCATCTGTGGTCTTCTGCCATTGCAGGGCCTGGCTGCAGACAGAGCACACAGTATTTTGGGGGCAGGAAGGACATGGATAGAATAAATTGGGTTGGAAAAAGTGAATGAGTCATGTTTATTAAAAAAGGTGCATATTGTAGATTTGGAGGTGCCCTTGGTCTAGACACTTGCTGGAGCATCTGATAATGTAACTGCTCAATATTTCAATTATTTAGTTAGAAAAAGGACAGATAAAATGATGAAATTAGAGAATTCACTTAAGAACGATGTTAACGATGAATCATCCATGCACGCCAATGTTAGTCCGGGAGTTCCACAAGGTTCTGTGCTTGGATCAATTTTATTCACCTAAGCTTCATATTATTAGGAAACACTCCATAAACTTTCATTGTTATGTAGATGATACCCAATTCTATCTATCAATCAAGGCAGATGAAACCAATCAGCTAGCGATACTTCAAGCTTGCCTTAAGGACATAAAAACCTGGATGACCTTCAGCTTTCTGATGTTGAACGCTTACAAAGCGAAGCTATTGCACTTGACTCCAAACACCTTTGAGAAATTTTATCTAAAGATATAATTACTCTTGATGGCATTGCCCTGGGCTCCATCCCTACTGTAAGGAATCTCTGAGTTATCTTTGATAAGGATTTGTCCTTTAACTCCCACATAAAACAAATGGGTTTTCAGTCACGTAACATTGCAAAAATCAGGCAAATCCTGTCTCAAAAAGATGCAGAAAAAGTAGTCCATGCGTTTGTTACTTCTAGTCTGGATTATTGCAGTTACACATTATCGGGCTGCCCCAGTAAGTCCCTTAAGACTCCAGTTTATCCAGAATGCTGCAGCAAGTGTGCTAGGAAAACTAGAACTAGTAAAAAGGAGATCATATTTCTCCAATATGATCTTCTCTGCAATGGCTCCCTGTTAAATCCAGAATAGAATTTAAATTCCTTCTCCTCACCTACAAAGCCCTTAATGGTCAGGCACCATCGTATCAAAAAGAGCTAATAATACCCTATTACCCAACTACCCACACTGCGCTTCCAGAATGCAGGGTTACTTGTGGTTCCTAGAGTCTCCAAAAGTACAATGGGATCCAGCGCCTCCAACAACGTGAGATCCAACATGGCAGAGGTACAGGGTACACATCACCACTCACAAAATGTATCATATGGACTTCACAGACAGCAGCGCCTGCACAACACCTGTCCACCTGCAATAGACTTTCCACCACTTTCATGCATTCTGATTCTGCACACAAATGAAGTAGTTTTGGTTCAGGTTCCAGTGTGGGTTCTGGAGGCAGACACCATCCCCACATTTAAGAGCAGGCTTAAGACTTTCCTCTTTGATAAAGCTTACAGTTAGTGCTGGCTCAGGTGAGCCCTGAACCATCTCTTAGTTAAGCTGCTATAGGCCTGGACTGCTGCAAGACTTCCCATGATGCACTGAGCTCCTCTCTCCTCCTCTCCCTCTACATTTGTACAAATTCTCATCCCATCCTCTCTCTTGCTTTTGCTTTCACCTGCTACTACAATTCTTCTTCTTCTTCTTATTATTATTACAATCATTATTGTTTTTATTAATATCAATGTTATTACCACTGCTATTACTGTTACTATTACTTTACATCTCTATGTGGAACTTGTATTGTGCTGCTATATGTTGTCTTTCCTTCTGCTCTCGCTCAATTCAGTTCAAGTCATTAGGGCTTTACTGACATGGGAAACAGATGTTTACATTGCCAAAGCAAGTGTGAAATAACAACATGTACCTTAACAAGAACAATTTGGGCTTTCTTAGATATATATACAGATAAGTAAAATCTTCTTTTCCTTTCGGCTGTTCCCTTTCAGGGGTCGCCACAGCGAATCATGCGCCTCCATCTAACCCTGTCCTCTGCATCCTCTTCACTCACACCAATTAACTTCATGTCCTCTCTCACCACATCCATAAATCTCCTCTTTGGTCTTCCTCTAGACCTCCTGCCTGGCAGCTCCAACCTCAGCATCCTTCTACCAATATATTCACAGTCTCTCCTCTGAACATGTCCAAACCAACTCAATCTGGCCTCTCTGGCTTTATCTCCAAGACATCTAACATGAGCTGTCCCTCTGATGTACTCGTTCATAAGATGTAATAAATTTGATAATAATAATAATCAAAAATTTAGACTTACAGTTAAAAAATACAAATACAAATAAATGAGAACTAAATAAACAAATCCCCCCCCTGTCCCTCTCCCCTCTCCCCATCTGTTAAATGGGAGTGTTTCCTTGCCGCTGTCGTCAAGTGCTTGCTCATGGTGGGAATTGTTGGGTTTCTGTAACTAATATTATAATGAGTACGGTCTAGACCCGCTGTATACGAAAAGTGCCCTGAGATAACTTCTGTTATGATTTGGCACTATATTAATCAAACTGAATTGAAAACAAAAGAGATAAAGACAGAGGGAAAGAGAGGAAGTGACATCACCAAAGATGAACATTTCACACCTGTTTGTTACCCTGACTTGACTGACTACGACCATGTTTCTATGGCTAATGTTGTGTGGGATAGTGAAAAGGTGAGTGACAGGCACAAACTAACCAAACTAAAACAGGCTAACCAAACATTCAGTTGATGCTGTGTGTGTGTGTGTGTGTGTGTGTGTGTGTGTGTGTGTGTGTGTGTGTGTGTGTGAGAGTAGGTGGGGGGTATCTGCCCCTCTCTATGTGAGTACGTGTGTTTGGCAGTGGTATGTGAACGAGTGTGTATGTGCGTCAGTGTGTAGCGCCCTGCTGACAGCAGTGTCCTGGCTGTGATGTGGACGGCTGAAGGCGCTGACAGGCTCCTGTTGTTTCATGGTCCTGCTGGGGGTTGTTGGGGCAGGCCAGGACACAAACGCTTCAGCCTGCTTCCCTTCTATCCCCATCGTGGCTGAGCCAGTCGGTTACATATACGGCCTTTCGCTCCCGTCACGTCTTCAACATGTAACCCTTAATAGTATTTGGTAAGTATGTGTTTTGCCGTTTTTGCACCAAATCTGAAATATCTCTTGGCGTTGAATAGCTTTGAATCTAAAGCTGCGCAATTAATATTTTTATTTTAGCAAAGGATTAAAGGATTTGGGTTCTGTGAATAGTGTCGCTCATAGTGACAAACCTACAAAGTATTAGCATCCGACTCGAGCATTCTAGCATCTTTCAGCTCATTGATTTGGTTTTGAGGCCCACAACTTTACTGTTTTGTTTTGTGTCTGTATTGTCGCCTATGCTCATTGCGCAGGAACACCATGCCACACAGCGTGCACAACTATGGCAAGCATGGTAGGTCACAGTTGTGATGGCGGCATACAACTGACAGCTTGGTAATCATTTTACGGTTCTGCTTTGTTTTCTCCTCCCAATTAGTCTGACTAAACATTCAAACATTCAACGTTCAAAGATCTCTTCAATTAGTGTTTGCAGTAAAGTCTTAACACAACCAATGGATATCTACCAAAATAAAGCCAAAGTTGTACTAAACCCTAGCTTTACTTTAATCAAGATTTTTTAATTTTCATCCTACCAATAGGTGTACCAGGTTAGCCAAAAGCTTTCAGGAGTGATTTGGATTGCTCTGACAAATGACCTATGCTGTTGTTTACATATAAGGACATGTTGACTAATTTAAGGTTTTTAGGTGGCGTTGCTGCGCCTTTTTGTAACATTTTGTAAAAATGTATAACCTTTTGTCTCCAGGGAAGATTCCCCTTATGGTCTCCGATCCAGTAGCATATTCACAGCTGGGAGCAATTTATTCAACAGGTTAACTGCAGTTTTCACAGTTTGCTGGGTAAAATCCTCCCACACTGCCCTGAAATTAGTTTTCTTGTCAAACATCAGAAATATAATTGCATTCTTGTGTGATATCTAATCAACATGCAGCAGCAGGAGGGAGGAACCTCCATCTTTACAGACGCAAATGATGGCTGATGCTATCCTTCATAAAAATGTCTAAATCTGCAAACCAATAGATTAGTCGTACGTGTACCCCATTTGTGCCATTGTTATCCAAAGTATTCTGTCCTGTGAACCCGAATGTATATTACCCTTTGTCCTGCCTGTCATGTTTATGTTTCACTGGTTGTTGGACGTTGTAAATGTCAAAGTCCTTTCCAGGTTGCGTGACGATAACAGGGAACTCAAATCTTATTGATGGATGTGCAGACGTGTTCTGTGAAGAGAGGAGGGTTCATGTCATGGAATAAAAAACACATGTGAAACGACATTTACATAGAAAGGGTGGACATGTGATCACAGTGGTAGCCTGACTGACCTGTGTGAGTCTGATGCTATGTGTGTGTGTGTGTGTGTGTGTGTGTGTGTGTGTGTGTGTGTGTGTGTAGGGGTAACCCAGCCAGTGAGACAGACAATAGTCTTTCCATATCTGTCATATCCTGTTATGCGGAAGAACAGTGAAAAGAAACACACCCACCCACAAATCCACACACAGAAATGTACTGCACACATTTATGATGCTCTTAGCAGAGAATGTTGACTTTGCATGACAAAGTTTTTAATCTGTGTTTAGCCACACTTTATGCCAACATTTCTAGTTGATTTTTCATTTCTAACTTTTTTTCATCCCATATTTACGGTCACAAATGTGTCCATTTTATGATTTTTTTTGGTGTTTCTTTATATAGTGAGATGATATAAAGATACCTTCTGCAGTTCTTTCAACTTACTGCAGTAGTTTGCACATTAGCAAAGTAAACTAATACTGCATACAGAGAGGTATATCCACTTGTGGATTTCTTGTCATAAATCAATAGACATAGGTACTCCTTTAAGCGAGCTGTCATCGCATGCTGTCATCCACAACTGTCCTAGAGTCGGCAATGGAGCGGAAGGATGGAAAAAGAAAGAGAGGAAAGAGAAATGAGGACGATGACAGATGTTGAGGACATCACCCCTGACTCATGAGATGAGACGAATGAGCCAAAACTGACATTTGCCACTGATTTAGATCTGAGGTTCGGTTTAAAACTTTCTCGGCGCTCCACTCTTTCCATTCATTCCATTTTCATTCATCATTCTCCAGTGTTTTTGGTGAGAGAGAGCAGGACCTTTGCTTTACTGAAGGTCACTCTGTCATCCCCTCTTTCAAACTATCTTTGCGTCTTTTCTAATTTTGTTTTTCGCCACAGTTTTATCTCTCACTTCCTCCCTACTGCCCTCGGAGAGCACAGTGTATGATAAGAAATATGCTAATTATAGCAAACTAGGCTATTGGGGCCAAGGACATCTACTATAATAAATACTTAACAGCAGACATGGGCACCGACACATACTCATACACACATATTGAGCTACCCTGTTGTGGCTATCTCAGCAGAGATTCTTGGCGGTGTTGTTTGAAAGAGGAGATAGTGGCTCTTAGAAAAGCTAAACTCAGCCTGTCATGCATGTGTGTGTGTGTTTATTTCTTTATGGATCCCTGTGTTATAGCTGTTGGTTGTAAAGTGTGGCAAGTATTGGATCCTAACAATTTTCCTTGTTCACTATACAGCTGGGATTAATCTGGAAGTGTTAATTAGTAAGTATGTAAGTAAGTAAGTTGACTGTTAGGTATAGGCCTACCTGCTTGGTGTATATGTTGTCTGTGAGTGAGGTGACATTGTAGTGAAGTGTGTTTCTGTTTGGAATGCAGCCCAGGAGTCTTTGAGGCCATCTGGATTGAAGATTGACCTGTCATACCTGTGAATGATCTACAGCCTGCTGGAATCTAACACAGACACACACACACACACACACACACACACACACACACACACAGAGCAGTTATCGTCCATAAAGTCTTGCACAGAGGAACACAAATCCGACATTGAGTAATATGCACACACCTATAGCATACACAGACAGACACATGCATGCACATGCAAATACGCAACATACATGCACACACACATGCTTCAACTAACACTCCCCACACACAACTCTGCTGATAATCTCTGTGACCTTCACAGTGGCGGCAGACACACACATTGACTTAATACAGGTACAATTACACAAAAAGGAATACTGTATTATATCCAGATATACACAGCTCTGTAGAACACTAACAGAACTACAGGGAAAGTGCAAATGTTGATTGTTGTTGATGTCATTGTTAATGTCATTTATAGACACAGAATGTGCTTTATGGACACTGTTGTAAAGATCATAGCTATCAGATATCTCCATTATGTACGATTTTTCATGTACAGTGGTGATGATGAGCGGTGGTGCATTGTGAGCCAAAGATTTAAACGAGAGGCTCTGTGAGTACATGACATAATAAGGTTTTTCATTTTCATTTCATTTCATTTGGAGGCCAGATTGTGTGTTGAAAGTGATAAGCTAATCGACATATATACGCCACAAGCACAGGCGCTTGGACCGCTGAGAGGAGGAGGTTTTCAGGGCCGACATGTACAGTACAGAGTTGATTTGCAGCGGCTCCGACCAGGACTCTGACAACGAAGACACGGTAACGTAACGAGGTGCTTTTCTAGCTGTGTTTTACTCCTTGCACCCCGGGGCTGACCCCGCCGGCCCGCTCAGGCCTCTGGAGGTGGTCACTGACTGATGCCCGCCCTCTCTCTCGCTCCCCTGCTGCTTGACGCTCCTCCTGAACCCGCCGTGTCTTCGATGTCAGAGTCCTGGTCGGAGCCGCTGCAAATCACCCCGGTACTGTATTCTATGTCGGCCCTGAAAACCTCGTCCTCTCAGCAGTCCACAGCCCCTGCGAGGGCGGTGTAAACCACACGGCTAACTGCTGAATAGGATCTCTGCCATGATGCAAATGCAGCTGCTGTGACGCAAGAAACAGTTCAGACTCAATCTGACAATAAAGTAAAAGCAGCAGATGCTCAAGCAGGTGGCGTCCTAACTGAAGGCCCGCCTTGATGAGAGCAATGACTATTCTTTTATAGCCTTCTTTTAATGAAAAGATGGTGTTTTACCACAAAAAAGTGAAGTTAGGTCAGTTTAAAAGAAGCTATGACCCTTGAAGGAGTTGTGTAATACCCCAATAACCAACAAATTATGTAACTAAATAAGTAAATAGTAAATAAACAAATAAATAATCCATAGATAAAATCCTTAATAGGAAAACTGCCCAGTGACCTATTATATTTACATCCAGACATCTGATAGAAGCCATGACTGGAATGCCACCAGTAAAACCAGTGAGGGTCCACAGCAGGTCAAAGGTCACAACATCACTGTGAGGGTGAGAGGAGGAGGAGGTCAACGAGAGAAACAGAGGAGTGTGGCAGGAGTTTGTAGGCTCATGAGTTTGTGTTTCCTGGCTGCATGTTTTTGTGTGTACTGGTGCGTTGGTGAGGCATTGGTGTGCATGCATGCGTGTGTACAGTATGTGTGTGAGTGACAGTGAGAGAGAGAGGGCAAAAGACACAAAGCAGCTAACTAAACACCAGCAAAAGGACAGAGCTGGGCAAAAGTGCAGCCCTGCTCTAGAAATAGCATGTGGCCTCACAGTGGAGAAACCAGATGGGCGGTGCGCACGCACACGCAAGCACACACACACACACACACACAGACACACACACACACACACACACACGCACGCACGCGCGCGTTTACTTAGGTCAGCTTTTTCCCAATTGGGGACACAGCTTTTGTCCCCCATTGGAGAAGCCGTCCCCAATTAACTGGTCTTTACTCTGAAATGTGTCACCAAAGGTAGCCTAAGTCAGACACACACAAACACACAAACAGCATACCAACCATCCTGGCCTGGTGTGTGTGTGTGTGTGTGTGCAGGTTGTGTTTTGACAGATGAACTGATGATGGCCATTTGAGGTGGATCACGTCTAAACCAGTTACTACTATATTTTTGGATTTAAATTAATAATTTTTATTTTACTGTAATTTTGCAAATCTGGCAGGTAAGTAGTGCATGGGAAACTGCACTGAAAAGAGAAAGATTTTGGGAACTGAGCGGAACCGAGTGGAACCTTGCGTGTGTGTTTGTGTGCATGGTTTACGCCTGAGTGGTCATTTCAGTAGTCACGCTGGCACTTTACATCCCCACTGCATGCACATAGGACGTTCTAAACATAAGCATTGCAGTATGTAATATAGACTGGAGTAGTGACAGTGGAGTGTGTGTCTTTGGCCGTTTGTTCAGTTTCAAGGACGGGTTAAACTCTGCTGTCTTTTTATAGCATCAGCAAATCAGTTAGTGCGTATGTGTGAATGTGTGTGTGTGTGTGTGTGTGTGTGTGTGTGTGACAGTGAGGAACTTAGTGAATGAGAGAAAGAACTTGCGTGTGTGCACGTGTTTGCAAGAAACCAAGTGCAAAAAGACACTTGTGATACCATCAATTCTGTGATAGTGAGAGAACTGGGAGGGAAAACGTTGTTGTTGTTTGTGTGTGTGTGTGTGAGAGAGAGAGAGTATGTGTTTTGTGTGTGAGCATGCACACTCTTGCATGACCTTGGGCCTTTCAGCACAGCTTTGTGCCCTGCTGCCAGGGCAGTCGTCAAAGTCTGTGAATCAGCCCGTGTGTGTCTTTGCTTGTACACACACAAGTGTATTTTTCCGTTCAAGAGTGAAAAAACAGACAGCACCGTCGGAGAAGAAGATGACTCACCTGACCCACATTTCTCACATTGCACTTGCCTGGGAAACAAACATATCACTGTTATTTTCAACACATGCGTATGTCTACTCTGGAAGGATATACTATAGATTATATGGAGGGCCTGTCAGGTGTTCAGGTATTTAAGGTGGGTATTCTGTGAATAGCTAATTGTGCCTCTGACCTTATAATGTAGACAATGCATCTAAATTGTTTTTCTATAGCAACTTGGTTTGCTAATATGCTGGGCCAAATTACACAAAACTTTGGATCAGACACCAAGGGATGCAGTTAGCTTGCTACCAAAGCTAAACACCATTTTCAGATTCTTCTCAAGCTATTGAGAGGCTAGTGCTACAAGTGTGCTCCTGGTTTTGCTTAGGACTTTTTCACAGCAGACATTTTGACTTGGCACAGGTGCAATTAATAATAATTATGACGTTTCCATTGCCATTAAATGCCCCAGGAAACCATGCCAGCTAGCCAGCATGCACAACATTAGAGTCCGGATAAAAGAATTGAATGCAGCCATCATGACAGAATGACTGCTTGTCAATCAACTGAGTCACTGCACCCATCTCTCCGGGCATTAGTCCAACTGAAGCTCCGCCTCTTTAATGAACCCCTTTGGCCCAGGCTGTGACTAACATGAAGGCTTCGTCTCAGGTTGTTTTTCTTCGGCGTATTCTGTTAAGGAATCGTAGACAACTTTTTTGTTGTTGTTGTTGTCTACAATCACTTCTTGAATGTCCTGTCAGGTTCCTTGTTTCAGCTGCTGTTTTTTAAAAAGACAGTCTTGACATGCGTATACAGATCACAGGTTCTTACTGATTTATAGCTGTGTGCCACCTACCGTGTGACAGATACAAGCATTGTATGTGTGCATTGTGTGTTATTAAACTGAATAATACAAATCAAACACAGCCAACCGCAAGTTGATACGTGCACCTTGCGATACACACCCATTCTGTGTATTTCAATAGTTGCTCTTAAAACACTGCTGTCTGCTCCATGTTGTATCTTGTAGACTCCAGTTCTCGGCTAAGTAGAGACCTTGGATATTGTCACGTGGGATGAAATATAAGCGGCTGCAGGTATGTTCCTATCAAGGCTCAGCAGTGGGTGAGAACAATGTGGTTATTAAGTTGGCCTGATCCCAGGAATGAAAAGGAAACCCTTGTCAGTCATCTAATTTTACTGCACTTGGCTTTCAAAGTGTTGTTTTGCGTGTTTTTGTTGTAGTCAAAGATGTCAGGTCATGGGCTCAACTGGGTATGGCGAGATGTGGAACAAATCATACTCTAACCAAAGTGAGTTATTAAAAGTTATTTTTGTAGCTCTGGCCATGGTCAGTGGCGGAATGTAAATAAGTACATTTACTCGAGTGCTGAACTTGAGTTCAATTTTGAGGTACTTGTACTTTACTTGAGTATTTCCATTTTATGATACCTTCTATTCAACTAGTTTCAGAGAGACACATTGTACTTTTCACTGCATTTGTTTGGCAGCTGTAGTAACTAGTTACTTTGCAAATTTAAATCAACTAATAAATTATGATATGTTATTATAAGTTAAGCTAACCAGCAGTATATAAAGTAATTGGACTTGGCCCCACCTTTACCAGCTGAAACATGTGATTCTGACATATCAGTGCATCAATAATCATAATCCAATAATATAGTTTATATGATTCTGAAATGGGCCATTCTGCATAATGAAAACTTTAACATTTGGTACCTAAAGTATATTGTGATGCTAATGCTTCTGTACTTTTATTTAAAGCAACTACAAGGAACTTTAATTTTGTGTTGATTCGGGCGGCCCCTCTGGACAAAAGCGGCAGTGTTTTGACCACCTTGTGACGTAAAGCTCTTGATCTGGCTAGCGTGTGCCTTTGGAAGTGAGTGAAAGAGAGACGCAGCTTCCAGTCTGCATGCTAAAAAATCGCCTGATTTCGTGGGGAATCTGACCCAGGGACAGGCATTTAGAATGACTATATAGAAATAGCCAATCTTCTCACTGATGGCCCCGTTTGCTTATGTAGGCCATATAGAGGCATCAGTATTAAAGGTGGGTTATGCGATTCTGGAGAAATCCAGTACCACGACAAATGCCATGATATGCAATGAACAACGACACAGCAAGTAATGTAACTAAGGTTAGCTAGGCTGTGGTATGTACTCCTTGTAGTATTTTTAAGTAAAATTTATTTCTAACAGGGTTTTTCTACACTGTGGTATTGCTACTTTTACCTAAGTAAAAAGTCTGAATACTTCTTCCCCCACTGGCCATTGGTCCTATTGGTTTCGATAACATCAACATAACAACAAGGTTATCTAAACCGATAAAACCATTGGCCAGAACTACTAAAATAATAAAAGCAAAGTTGTGCTAAACCATAGTTTTCCTTTAAGCCATACTGTTCCCTCTAAACCAATGACTTATTACCTTCACTCTGAACAAATAGTAACAGACTAGGAGGCTGTCATATGATTCATCCTTTGTACAATATGAAATCCAGATTTCAGAGATGTCTTGTGATGGAAGTCATGAGGAAGATGCATTTGAGAAAAATGAAACACACAACATCAAAACTGTATTTGTGGGTGAACTGTGACAAGTTCCAATTTTTCAAATGTTACTTTCTTCTCTAAAATATCTCACTTTGGAGATTTGCTTACATGGGGTGTCCTAACTAAATGTGGTTTTTTCTCATGAATTTGCTAACATGCTGCTTGGCCACAGTTTCACAGTTGAGCATTGAAAGTGTTGATCTTCTTCAAAAAATAATCTGTTTACGGGATAATGACATTAAATGCAAGACTTCTAAAATATATTCTGTAGCTACGTTTCAAACGGCAATTTTTCTATAAAGCCAAAGCTCTCTGTTAAATGGGAGCAGCTTTCCCCGGGAATCCTTTATGGTTTGGTGAACTGACGCCCCTGTGGTGTTGCATGTGGAAGTTCTTGCATGAAGACCTTCCAGCCAATCTGTCTGTCCGCCTTTCTCCGTCTCGGCCGCTCACATAAACACACTGCCTACCTTCCAAACGCACAGCTACTCTCACACCCACACCTTATACGCACAAACTGGCGCTGAGCGCTACACGTAATCACACTCAAACCGACACACACACACACACACACACACACACACACACACACACACACACACACACACACTGGCTTTGTGTGTGACCAGTGTTGCATGCCAGTGAAAACAATGACGGTTTGTGAGAAACAGACAGGAGCCAACCTATCCTTGATATGACAGGTGCAATAGCAAAGCCTATCACATTACTCCTGCAATCATTAACTACTTGTAGCCCACTTTGTGTGTTTCTGCGTGTCTTTATGTGTGGGTGCATGCATGGTTGTCTCAGTCAGTCCACCCAGTGCCTCTATGTTTTCTTCTGCAACAGGTCATTGCTTTTGTTGACTAATGACCTTATCAGGCCTTTGTACACAATGATGTCATTCCCAGGTGTGTGTGTGTCTGAGTCTGCGGGTGGTGGATTTCTAATTAAATTGGGGCAGATATTAATAAAAACTGTATCTTTACTGCACACAGAAAATCATATTCCTTACTACTGAGTTGTACTTCGGCGTATGTGGTGTATAGTCGCTTTGGCTCAGAGGTCATTCATACACTTGAAATATGTAACTGCACGCCAGCCGCAGTAGAAGCCAAACATATGGATTGGGCTTCAAGCGCTGTGAGGAAAATTTATGTGATCACATTGTAAGTCTCATCACATCATATCCATCTTACCGCTCCCTAAAAATATGACTCACTTTTTAGAAGAACATGACAAGGCATGTTCACTGTATCAACACTCTTATCACCCAACAGAGAAAAATGCGAAGACTAGCAATGTTGGTTTAAGCCTTGTAAAAACAGTGCTGTCTATTTCAAATGTGACATTGCCTTAACTCTCACGGAAAGCGACTGATAGCCTGTAAAAGACGCCATTTGTGATAATCATAGAGTTAATTTGTCACATGTTTGAACCCTGCAGCAGTCAATGGCCTTCTGAGGTGTCCATGCTGCGACATAATAAACCTATGATAAGTATGGATTATCGATCTATAAAGTGTTCTAGGGTTGGGCTGATGAATTTTGCATGAATGGGTAATTGGTAGTGACTTTGGCGACACCTTCCTTTTCCTCTAGCGCCACCAGCAGATCAAAGTTTTCACTTATCCAGTGAAATATCTCAATATCCACTAGATGGACTGGCACAACATTTTGAGTGAAATATCTGAACAACTATTGGATGGATTCCCATGAAATTGAATTCAGCATGAATTTGTAATAGCTTTGGTGATACTTTAACATTTAACATCGAGATCGAACCGCCGACCTTCCAATTGGTGGATGACCCACTCTTCCACAAACCACAGCCGCCCTCAGTACCAGTACTTTGGTTTATGACTGAATACCTGCAAAGCTAATGGCATTTCCACCAGCCTCCGCTGTACTTTTTGTGTGGTGCTAATATTCTAAACTGGTGATGGTGAACATGGTAAACATTATACCAACCAAAGCCTGTTAGCAAGCATTTAGCTCAAAGCACCACTGTGCCAAAGTGAAGCCACACAGAGCCGTTAGCATGGCTATGGTAAATGGTCTGTACTTGTATCGCGCCTTTCTAGTCTTCTGACCACTCAAAGCGCTTTCACACTACACATCACATTCACCCCATTCACACACATTCATGCACTGATGGCAGGAGCGAACTGCCCATCAGTCGAAGGAGCTAATCCTTCACACACATCGAAGGCACAGCCCTCAGGAGCAATCTGGGGTTCAGTATCTTGCTCAAGGACACTTCAACACGTTGGCTGGGCATGATCGAACCGCCGACCTTCCAATTGGCGGGCGACCCGCTCTTCCACCAAGCCAAAGCCGCCCATATACTCTTAGTCTTGTTTAAATGATTTATTTCTAGAATATCCACTAATAACCACAATATGGATAAGGTTAAAGGTTAGGCAGCAAATTGATGAAAAGATTAAGACTAGGGATGACTTTGCCCATCTACCATCCCAACCTCCACCTCCTTACTTTCTGCCTACAGACTACTTTCTGTATTGGCTTTGATTGTGATTGGTATTGGACATAAGTGCTGCAGAGTCGTCCAATATTAACTTGTCAGTACCAGACTGGTTGTCTATGGGAGGCGTTTAGGGTGAATTGATTTAAAGTCAACATATTCATCCCATTCAACATGTGCACATGAATGATGATCACACAGACAGATTAGTTTTAATGTTGTTTCAGCTGAAGACAAGATTTCAATTATATAAGCACTCACGCAACAAAAACTCTGAGGTGGCACAAAATTCCTGTCTAATTGTAGGGCTCAGGTAAATGAACTATGACAAGTGCAAACCAATCTCCCCGCCTGTCTCTCTCTCTGTGTGTCTTTGCTCGGCCTCCATTCAGCTCTTACATAACTGTGTTGGTGAGAACCTGCTGGCTGTTCAAACAGGTCGGCATCACAGAGGATTAGAGGCTGATGGACGTGACCCACATACTGAGACACTTTTCTGCAGGTAGCCGTCAACCTGTCACCCCCAGCCCCTCTGATACACACACACACACACACACACACACACACAGATACTGTATACACACACTCATACATGCCCACACACAGGAATCTGCTCCTGTCATGTTTGAGGATTAGGGCGTTAGATAGATAATGAATGGCTGCCAGTGGTGAAACAGGTGACTGCTGTGCAGCATGTCTTTCTGCGAAACCTGTCTTAAGGCCATGGATAGACTTTCCATTGTTCTGCCTCATCTTTTGTTTGAACAATGACTCATTTCTGACAAGGGGCTAATTCAGTTGCAGAAGTGCCTTGTGACTTAGTAATGCGTTGCTTTTAACAGTCATCTGGAGAAGGATGCTGCTCCTAGAAAGTGTCGGTCAGGCCACTTAAAAGAGTCAGTTAAAAGATATGGACAGTGATATTCTATATTCCTAAAAAAATCTAGTTCAAAGGGACAGTTCAGCCCAAAATCTGAAATACACATTTTCCCTCTAACCTGTAGTGCTATTCATACATCTAGATTGTTTTGGTATGAGTTGGTTGATTCGTTCTGGAGATATGGGTAGAGATGTCTGCATTTTTTGAATATAATGGGGGCTATATGGCACTTGGCTTGTGGTGCTCAAAGTGCCAAATAAAGTACATTTCAAAATCTCAACAGCAATGTCTCTTTCCATAAATCATGACCCGGGGACTCAAGATAATCCACAGATTTGTTGTGGGCAGTTTCAAGAAGGAACTATTTTCTTTTTACAGAAAGTTCCTACATGAAAAGTCTCAAAAGGAGGTCTGTGGATTATCTTCAGTCCCTTGAATTTGCAGTGGTGCTACATGTAGTGTTGCCCAACACTGGTCACGAATACTGTATATTGTCCCATTTTTAAAAAGGCTCAGTAATTTCCTAAAAACGCTGGCCAGTTGACTAGTTTTTAGCAAATGTTACTCAAACAGGAGTAAATAGGGCATTTATGGGGACTATTTTCATTGGTGGATATATACACATTTAGTGCTTTAGGGAGTATTTCCAGCAGCAGGACGGTGTATCAAAACAAACTACAGAGCGTGTGTTCATAGTAATGAAACATAGAATATCACCTTATCTTTTAACAGTTTATTTTCTGAAGAAGGCATAGGGTCTATGAAAGCAGATACTAGTATTGATAAAAGCTGCCAATTTACATTTGACCTCTCTAAAATATTCCAAAGATTGCACTATTCAACATTTAACCCATCGTATTCTACTTGTGAAAGCCGACGTGTCTGTGCACATACAGTATACCGTCATGGGCCACTATATCACTCCACCGGAACCCAAGATAGCAATTTTAGTAATTCATAAAAATCAGTATTCATGCATACTCGCCCAATGAAACTGTCACATTAAATTGCTTAAAATGGGGCACCCCGGTAGCTCAACTGGTAGTTCCACAGGGGTTACATAACCACAGTTTGTCTGTTTATCTTTATCTCTGATTTGCAGCTCCATTATCCTGCTGCTGCTGACTCCACCCAGCTGTTACGTCATGCAGGGTAGGACAAAATGTAATCTCAGACCTGATGAAACGCACGTTAAGAAATCCTGGTCGTCCCTCTAAACTGTCACTGCGACAATGTGCGCCCATCAGCGGGTAACCACGGCGACAGGAGAGGGGGTGCACAAGCGCGTAGCAAGCCCGGTGTGACATCGATCGCATCTACATGGCCTGTTGAACAGATGGGTGTGAGCGAATACACTGTATGCGTGTGGTGTCTGTTGCTTGTTTGTCGATGTAAAGCAGACAATAAAAGGAAACAACTCCAAGAACAATGGATCAGCTGCAAACACCATTAAAGCTAAACCAGCTTCCGTTTTAACACTTTCCCACCACAACTATCAACTTCTTGCATCTTAAGAATGTCAGTTGTCATTGCAAAAAATGTTAAAAGTCATTTTGGGAAATGTGCTTGTTCGTTTCCTTGCCAAGAAGAATTTTGATAGCACTCGTACATCTGTCTGTTCAACATTAAGCTGCAGCCGGCAGCAGGTTAGTTTAAATGAAATAACGGAAGGAAGTCACTGCCCCTACTCAGGAAAAAGTCCGGCACAAACCACAAATTGTCATTTTCAGGTTTTGTGTGTTATATAGTTAACCATAGGGGTGCTGGTAGGCAGATTTTGTTACTTTCGGAAAGAGCCTGGCTAGCTCTTTCCCGCTGTTTCCAGTCTTCATGCTGGTGGCTGTAGCTTCATGAGACATGAGAGTGGAGTAGATCTTATCACCTAACGCAAGACAGCATAAAGCTGTATTTCCCAAAATGTCCAACTTTTTCTCCAAATTTGAGGATTTGACTTGGTGCTCGTTCGCCCCAGAATTGTATTGTTATCAGTGTAAAAGTCGCAGAAACTGAGTGTGAAATCATTGTTTAAGACTAAAATTCTCCCAGGTTTCTACTGCTTCTAATTGAACAGGCTAAAACCGGGGTAAAAAGGGGTGACGTACACACATTTAAAACTGTGACCAGAGGCTCGGGCCCAAGGTCAAATTTGAGTCAAGTACTGTACCTACAGGCATGTGCACAGATAGAGCTAAAACTAAATCTTTCAAAATCAAGATAACAAAAAAGTTTTTCATCATTGGACATTTAATCGTTCACTATTACGTAATAGGCAATTTACTGAAGAAACCAGACCCTTATCAGCGCCCGATCCGTTCTGCACATGCGCGTACTTATTCCTGCTTAATTTGTGCCACGCATGTGTGAACATTTTACTTGACAGCCAGCGGGTTTTTAAAAATACCTTTAGTAACAACACAATAATATAGTATAAAAACAGAGAATTTATTTACAACAACTTTCATAATGACATACTATCTGGAACATGTATTTTTCATATATTGAATTAACTGAATTGAATGAACACAGAATTAAAACAAAACACAATTAAAATTGTTTTCATTTTTAATTACAATGAAATTCAGCTTATCCAATGGTACACGGACTGAACTATTACATTTCCAACAATTAAAAACCATTTTGTTATCTTGTGTGAGTGTGATTAGGATTGTTTTGTGAGCAGTCATTCACTTTGCGAGTAACGTCGAACAAGCACATTTGTGGTAACCTTCTTTGATTGACAGGACCGCTTCCATGTGCAGATTGGATCGGGCAGCCGGTACAAATTGGGCAATGACTCGTCTGACTAGATAAGTGCCATTTTTGCAAGACATTCAAGACGTTTTACGGCCAACTGCCCGTAAAACCTCAAAGAAGAAGAAGAGCCCCCGCCCCTCCCTCTTTGACTTTCTTTGTCACAAGTCGAGCAGCACGATCCACGTCACCCTCAGCGGCCTTCGCTGGTGACAGCTCGGTAACAATAGGGTTTGCCCTGAGCTTCGGCATTGTATGGCTGTGAAATTGAACCGCTATTAAAACATCTCAATACAGCAATGGCCCACCATTAAGCCTAACAACAAACAAGTTAGTCTGGCGTAAAATGGCGTCGTCAATAAAAAACGAGTTAACTCCGATAGGATAGTTCTTTCCTTTGTCAGGCATCTGAAACATAGACATATGCATTACAGTGTTAATAGTGCAATCATATTTGGAATTACATTTCTTCAGCCATCTGAAGGCACCAGGGCTAGTATATCATTCTATCTCGTTTGAGGAAGTGGTGCACAGTTTCAAAGTGATGCGCAATAACACGTGTGTTATCCATAGTGGATCCATAAACTCAATCATATGCCACCAGCACACGGCTCTTGCAGAAGTACATAGACTTCTGGGCGGCTGTGGCTTTGTGGAAGAGTGGGTTGTCCACCGATTGGAAGGGCGGCGGTTCGATCCCTTTGAGTAGTCAGAAGACTAGAAAGCCGTTATGGAAGTAAAAGTCCATTCACCATTCTTTGGTTTTGTACACACCAAACCGGTTCATCCAAAAACATCATGGAGCAACTGCCTGTGTCCTGTCCTTTCTAACAGGTCTCCTAAAAGTAGCTCCTGAAGCATGATGTTTTGATTTCCAACAGAGAAAGGCCCGTGGCTGCGATGAATACGCCGTGGTAGAGCAGGAACGCGCTTGCAACTGATTTGGTTAAATCTGATTGTGGTGGACAGGAAACAAGTGTGTGTTTCTTGTTTTGTTTTTTTGTTTTTTAACTCGCTTCTCATACATTTCTCTGGAAATGTGAACAATAGGTTAGCCGACTGTTTGAGACACTCCTACTTAAGTCACAATTACGATGAGTTTTCTGTTTAAACCATCATAAACAGCTTAAGAGACTATTGCTTTACTCACATTTTTAAATTGCTTCATTGAAATGTAGTTTTGCATTTAAATGTAGTTTTGACTGACTGAGTACAATTCAATTAATAATTTATTTAACTCAATTATTTATTTAATACAAAGAAAATTGTTTAAGTAAAATAAATTATAGGCAACCAACAAAGTGATGGAAACAAGGTTCACTATGCTACTATGAACGATTGTCCTCCAAAATATCACATCAGCATCATTATGCATGTACGATGACCCTACTATCACCGTCTCCAAAAATGTGAATTCCTCCCAGACAGGAACATACTGGCTATGGATATGGATAATATGGGTAATATAATCTCATTGCTGTTATTTTGGTCCAGGTTCAGGCTTTTCATTTGTATTTGAGAGACCTAATGATAAACATGTCAGTTATTCATTTTGATCACCTGCTGATTGTAGTGCAATGCACAGAAAGGAAAGCCTTAACATAAAGAAAGAGAGGGAGAGGAGGGATATTGATATTGATATTGATATTGATATTGGCACATATGTTGGCCTAGAATGGAAGAAGAATTTGCACCACAGAAAATGTGTTTAAAGTAGTTTCAATTGCATTGTCCAGTAGAAAGTGCTCTCACCCCAATGTTTACCACACTGATGTAGTGATTTGAGATGGGAAATCACAACAAAACCTTTGTATGGTCAAATTGGTGCAAAAGCATTGCATAGTCCACATAGAAAAGTTCTATTTTTTTATTTATTTATGGTTTTATTCAAGGAATAAAGTGCTTGAACACAACACGTTAATAATAGTGTGCCATTATGAATGGCGGTGTGGGAATAGAGAATTTGTGGGTGGGGTTCCGCGAGCGAGACCTTTGTTCTTCAAAACGTCACTGTTAACAAAGATTACACAGGAGATTCCAGTGTGTGGGTGCACTAATGAGACATAAACAAGCATATTGTACGTGTGCAGAATCAGTACTTCTGCACAATAACAATACTTTATAGGGACAGTTGATGAGCGTCAGTGTTCTCGGTTTCGCTCTTCACGTAGTTTCTTTGGTTTGGTAAGGCAGAAGGCATGACGATATGGTTAATAAGAAAAACCACTCAAATTAATTTCAAAACAAGAGCTCTTGGGACTGTAGGTGTCTCACACACACACACACACACACACACACTTTCCTACATTACCAACAGTGGACTATCATGTGGTGGACAACCGATTCTGGTCAATTTGTAAATATACAAATGGCAAATATAAATTCCATTATACTTTTTTTTCCTCATTTTTTCCAAGAAAGGTCCAAGAGGGGACTTGCAACCCTGACCCATGCCTACCTATCAAAGAGGCAACCTCCACTGCCTGCAATGAAACTGACTGTGGTGAACACAAACTGAATAGGTACAAAGCCTTTCTTGATGTCTCTCAAAAATGTATCATTTAACTTTAATGATTTCAAGAACAAAGGATACAGATATCTTAAACACAGTGAATGTAAGAAATTCCAAAGGTGAATCATCTCATTGGAATATTTTTGCATACACTTGTGGCATATGTGTGTGTGAACCGTGCAGAGAGTGAGCAGGTTTCATGCGATTGTGTGTCATTGTGCGGTCTCTCTCCTCAGCACACACGACTCACGGAACCAGCTGAGTGCAGCCTCTAAACCACAGGCCTGACTCACCATGTTGTTGTTATTCTTGTTGTTGTTCAGGGGCTGACTGTTCTTCCATGACCCTCACCTTGGCACTACTGTCTCCCTGGGGGGAGCGAGCATTTCTATACACTCCCCGCCCTCCCCCTCTCTCTGTCTCTCGTCTGTATTTTCCTTCTCGTTTTCTTTTATCTCCAGTTGGAGCGGGCTTCCCGTCTAACAATTGGAGGAACCCGGCAGTCAGAGGTGTCACGCTCTCTCATCTCCCTGTATCTCATGCGTAGATAGAGCACACACACTCACACATATATACACACAGAGTACAGACAGCTGGCGAGATGAGGGAATTCTGCAGGAAGCGCTGGTTCCTGTTCAGGAGTTCATGGGTGATGACTGTTTTAACTGGGGAGTTGGTGTGTGTGCATCTATGTGTTCAATTTAGAATAGCTTCAGCAATTTACAATAGCTTCAAAAGTGCAGTCGTGTATCACATTTTTTCAGTGCAAAGGGTTTGTTATCACAGGAAGACTGCTGTTTACTGGTTTTCAGAAAGTTAAAAAACACTTCCAGTTTATCCCAACCTACAAGTTGGATATTAATGTTGCAGGATTGGCCATCGTCTCTATTGGTTTGAATAATATTGCACTCCCAAAAGTAATTACTGTATTATAGGAATGCAACAACTAAAAATAATAGGGTACACAGGGCAAGAAACATGATCTGTTTCACAATCAGACAGGCTGTAAACAAACCCCAGGGTTAGCTAAACTTATGTGGAAGAGTAAAACGAAGGCGAACGGTAAAATAATTACACAAAATGTCCACTGTAATCATCCATAACAGTTTACAGACCAAATTTCCTGGTTCAGCTTAGACTTACCATACCTGCAGTAGTTGTGCGTGCACGGTTTTCTTGTACGTTGAGGCATAGGCGCCATTTCCATGGTTGCTTGGGAGCTCAGGAACCCACAGGGAAATCTTTGGGGTGACCGTATGAGAATGGTAACATTGTCCAATGTCGATGAATATAGGAATGGACACAGGGTCAAAGCAGAGCATCAACTGTGGGCTAAACCGTGTCCATTTCTATCTTTAACTTTGTTAGTGTTGTCCGTTTTGACCACCCAGCGGTTTTCTACGGTGATATTAAGCGCATTTAGCATCACCTTGTGAACCGCAGCCGAGACAACTTCATGACAAATCACAACCAGACCTTTTAAATATAGATACATTTGAAATTAAACGTTAACTGCTTGTACCGTAGAAGCTGGAGAAGTTAGGAACGCTAAGCAGTAGTCAAGTCGACACCTATGTTGAGGGAGACCATAGGCGTCAGAATGCTTACACTGAACTGCTTATCGGATGGTCTAAGAGCGTTTGAAACCTCCACGCCCCACACGTTTCGGAATGTGGGGGGGGGGGGGTGCGTCCGACATTTTCTGGAATTTTCTAAAACCGCCAATCTGTCAACAACCCTCCGCTCTCAAACGCTCCTTTTTCATCATTCACGCAACCACGTCGTCATTTTTTTCTGCGTACAAACCAGTGCAAAGCCACGAATGCCCTGCAGGAAAGATTGTCTGAAAGTGTGCACCATTAACCTGATATTGAAACGGTCAATGCATTTCGCCCCTTTGCTAAGTTGGCACACTTTTCACCCTGTCTGCAAGTGTCGACGCTCTTTGCGGTGGGGTCAGATGACGCGCTGTGTGAGCTAGAGCACGCCCGAGCATTAATGCGGCTGTATTAGAGTGTCTGGATAAAATGTACTTTATGGTCAATTGCATTAGTGTCACTTTACTGCGCTTCAAATGTACTAATCCGAGTGTGTGTGTAAGATGTGAGCGTGTGTAGGCTTGTGCCTGGCTTTATGTACGTTGAGTGAAACCCATATATATGCAGTGTATCTTGTCTTTGGTATTGATTGGTAGTTTGGTTAACAATTCTTATTTCCAACATTTCGGGCTGCACTCACTTTCGGTTTTCCCCCCAAATAACCAATAAAGGGGTTATTATGATCTGACTGAACTGTTGTCTTGTTTATCATCTGATTGCTTGTGTTTCCTACCCCACCATTGTTTTTGTGATGTTATGTTCCCAGATCTCAGCAATTCACTCGCTCACTACAATGTTATCATAACCAACACCAACGGCCAACACGATGAAGAAAAGACCCAAGTTTGAATAAACTGGAATTATCCTTTAGCATTTCATACGTGACTTTCTAAAGAATGTGGCACACATACAGATAGATAGAAGAAGAGTTAGACAAAGGTATAAAAAGGCCTGAGCTCTCACTGTGTATTCAGACCACTGGTTAAGCTTAGGGGAAATCCTGCAGCCGCTCCATTGGACGGCACTTTGTTTTTCAGTTACATTTTCTACTGCAGTCTGCAGCGGTCATGGTGACTGTGTAAAGTTTGTCTTTTCTAAGTTGCGGGTAACCAAGTTCTGAATGACTGAAATGCCAGCTTTCTGTGTTTGTGTGTGTCTGTCTCAAAGCCATAAGTGATCATACTCTATTTTAAATAGTTAAATATGCTTTTTAATTAGGATTTCAGGGGAAAACAGAATCATAACAACTCATGACTGACCTTACCTAACGTAGTCACACAGAGTCAGCACACAGAGTATACACACACACTGGAAAACAGCTGGGGGTTGCCCTGGGTCCAGTGGTCCACCGTGTTGATTGACAGCTGCTTTAACAGGCCGTGATTGGCTCTAATCTCACCTTAGATGGACCAACGCTGACCACCTTCTGCGGTAACAACACACACACACATATGAATACACTCACACACACACACACACACACCTACCTAACCCCATGCCTCTCTACACTAACAATACCCCCTCAATGCCTCAAACTGTGTCCCTCCAAATTTGGCCATCCCACGTTCATTTGGAAATGAAGACATTCTGTTTGATCTGCATAGGAATTTCCCTTTCTCCCATCTCTAGGACAGAGGGAGAGAGAGTCGCACAATGTACCAGTTAAAAAGACTTGGTCTCCATTGAAACTGGGCCCTCTAAACTCCCTGTAGAGCCCCCAGGGCCCCCATTACGGTCCTGGCCTCTATAGAAGGCGCTGCGGCGCTGAACACTGGGCCTCCTTGTATTCTCCTGGTGCCCCAGCCGAGAGCCATTGACAAACCCTACAATGTCCCGAGCCCTCCTTTACAGTAGAGAAGGGCTCTTTTCTCTAAAGGGTGGCTCAGGACTCAAGAGAGGTGGACCTACTTTTTCACAAGGAGCGCTCTCCAATAGAGGCATCTGCAGTCTGTTGCTTGCCCCCAGCCCGGTCCAGCCCCTTCAGCTCCTTTTTATTGCAAACCGGCCGTGGACAAGGACAAATCGACCATGAATTCCTCAGCGCCTGGCAGGCGCTGCCTGCTCCAGCTCTGTAAACCCTCTCTCCTTTTCTCTTGGACTCTCTCCTGTCTCTGAGCATTCAATCCCCCTCCCTCGTCTTACTCTTTTGAAAAAAAAAAAAAAAAAAAGAAGCCCTGAAGGCCTGTTTTTTTCCTAAACTACCCCTTTGCTTCTCTCCCGCTCCCTCCTCATGTGTATCTTTCAACTGCTTCCCACTCTCTCGCTGGGAGTGAATTGGCGAATACAGGAGGTGAGAGGGCTAACGAACAGAGTTCCCAATAAAAGGCCTTTATACAGAGCAGATGAATGGGAATCTGTTTTACAGGGCATCCACCCATCTACCAGCATCTCCATTCCATGTCTCTTTCCCCCCTGTGAGATAAATACAGATATGAGACAAGAGAGGGGGGAACGACCCTTAACACAAGGTGGGCTATAGTTGGGTGACGACACTGTACACTGAAATTGTACCAAGTCCTTACGAGCCCTTAATGTGTAAAAGGTTGTCACTAAAACTCAAAACTTTGATTTCACTTTCAGAATTCTTCCGAAAAATCAAGAGATATGTAAAGTGAAAATGGAGACGGTAGGACTAAAATGTACAAGAACACGTCCGCCTGTCTATCATGTGTCTGCCTATCAGTATGTCTGCCTTCCTGTCCGTCTGTAAAGGAACTTCCATGGCTGCAGAGGGTCACATAATAGCTGCTGTATAATGGGACCACAGGCTCAAAGGAAGCCAGAACACCATTTAAATCCACCTGTTTTCCTCCTCCTCCTCCTCTCTATCCTCACATCCTTCCTTTACAAAGGAGCAGTGTGCGGTTCAAGGGCTGTATAGCTTGCTGTATAGCCTCTGATCACACATAGAAATGCACACACACATAAACTGGCTGTTTAACATCAAAGCGGACATGCAGTCCACATATAGCAACTATGTGCCAGCCTCGCTGTCCAGCACAACAGATGGAAATTCAAATTTACATTCAAATACAACAGGTGTCTGGCAGTTTGTATGGTATGACTGGTCCAAAGTTGATTACCAATGATGACGATGAAGATTTGTATTATTGTGTCATGCAGGCAAAAGTTGTCCAGACAATAAGGGCTTACAAGACCCCACAAATATATAATAATAATAGTAATAATAATAATAATAATTAATGGATTTCAAATACATCACATATATTTATTGATTTATTATTTTATTTGTAAGGGACCATGTACAATATTAAACATAAATATTATTTGATGCATTGTATCAGAGTTAGCTTAAAGCTAATACACAGCGACAGAACAGCACTAAACAAACTGGAAAATCAAAACAGGAACCATAATACACATATAAGTGAACCTACAAGAGAAATCAAAGCAAAGAATAAATAAATCAAGTCAAGTCAAGTCTGCTTTATTGTCAATTCTTCCATATGTACAGTACATACATACAGAGAATCGAAATTGCGTTACTCTCAGACCCCCGGTGCGTACAGATAACGCTAACAGTAGAGCCTAAAATCTAGATCAAATATAAAATATAAGATAAAACTATACAATAAGGGAATGTAAAAAAAGACATAATAGAAAAAATAAAATAAAAATAAGGTTAAATGAAAACAAGGTTAAATAAAAGCAGCGCAAGGCACATGGCAGATAGAGTGCAAGCCAGTGAACAAACAGTGCAGATAAAAAGATTTTTAGTGCATCAAAAAGAATAGCTCATTCAGTCTGATTAAAGTGACAAAGGGCTAAAGAGCAGTTATTTTATTTAAACTGACTGATGAGGTGGTAGAATGACGTCAGTTCCATGGTGAATGATAAATAGTAACTAACTAACTTAAAGCAGCATTAATTCATTTTTTGGCCACTTAGACACCAATTTGCCGTAATACCTCAAAGTCTGTACAGCCAACATGTTGGTCCAGCATTCGGTCTCCTTTTAGTTTAGTCTGTTACGTTCACCAGCTAGTCGCTAACTTTGTCTGTCTGCCAATAGGTGCCGGCCAGGTAGCGTAAAGTGGATTTATCAATGCTTTATTGCTAAAACAAACTGCTGCCTGCAGTGTCTGAAAATGAGGGTGATGAGAACAGTGAGGGTGAACCTAAACAGTAAAATAATGGGCCCTAAAACCAAAACAATGACTTAAAAGACATTAAAAAGCTCTGTAGAGTTGAGGGGGACTGCAGAGTCCATCCCTTTCACATTACTAGTAGTCATTTGATCCAAATAAATAAGAATAGCCGCTTTAAAGACACCTAAATTAACCAGTCATTCATTACATTGGACTAATATGAGGCTACACGAGAAGGCATAAATGTAATCCAGCTGAATGACATGAAGACCTAATGCCACATGGAAACACATCCACAAGCACACACATACACACATGCGCGTGCATGAACCCATACAGACATCTACTGTAAATGTAAGCGCTCCACAAACTCAGGCCCTTGGTCACACAAGCCCTCTGTCAAGGCCACTCTCATCGTCTTTCCTCCTCCCTCGCCCCCGGTAAAGCCCAGGGGATCCAGTCATTCAAGGCCACTCCTCTGTGCACATCTGCTGTGCTGGACAGCCAGGCTGGCAGGCGAGGCGAGGGGCTGATTTGGGGCCCGGTGGTCAGGGTACTTTGGCTTTGGAAAGGCTTGGGGGGGCTGGCGGCTGGATGGAGAGGGGTGAGATGCCTCAGCGCAGTGTGCGAGCTTCCATGGAGATACTGTCTTACAGTGTTTACAACCTCCCAATAGCGTGTCCGACCTCTCCTCCCCATCCCTCTATTCCTCCGCAGGCCCACTGTGTCCGTCCTCTTCTAATGTAAATGTCGGGTGCTGGCAGACTGATGAGTGTGTGTGTGTGTGTGTGTGTGTGTGTGTGTGTGTGTTTGTAAGGGTGGGTAACTTTTGGTGATTCTTTGCCTTCCCTCTGTGCTTTACGGTGTCAGCCTTTCATTTTATAACTCTCTCTCTCTCTCTCTCTCTCTCTTTTCTCTCGGTTTTATAAGAGGATCTGTTTTCGTCCAGGCCTGCTGCCCACCAAAGGCTGGTGTTAGTGCCATCGGCCATTCACTCCGCCACCTATTAAAGTGAAAGGTGGCCCGGGCTTAAGAGTGCTGTCTGGCCCTGAGCAGTGGGCACCTGGCAGCGTTCATGCGCCAGCCTCGACACCAGGCCAAAAACACCCATCTGACCAAGTCATTCAGTCTACAACTACCGTCCTAAAATCTTATTTTTCAGTAAGTAATAAGTCAAAATAATCTTTCAGCGGGGAGCAATTATACCATTTGTTTTTAAATGAAGAAGTCAAAGGTCATAACCTCACAGGTTTGATGTCAAAGAAGAGCTAAAATGTCCTCATGTTATGTGCTCAAACACTATACATGAATCTAAAGTCCAACTGAGCTTTGAATTCTCTTCACTTTTTGTGTAAGGTAATAAGAAACGGCTATTGTGCTCCTTTGTTCATTTTTCGAACGGGATAAATCGATTTGTGGAAACACCATTTACATGTGAGCATACGTGTTTCTCAGTAATCTCCTCATCTCAGTGTACTTCTCTGAATACAGATGAAAATCGTTTGGTTTGTTTTTCGTTGGTTAGCCTGCAGCCCTACCAAGAAGAAATTAACAAATTAAAGATTTGGCTAAAAGCAAATCAATCTGTGGGTTGAAGGTAATGACTCACATGCCTGTCTGAGACTAATGTTTTGAATGCATGAGATAGCGAGGGAGGGAACAATGAGCTGAGTGGGAAACTGTTTAAACTACACTGAGTCATTTCTCTGCAGACAGCACTTTCTTTTCTAAGAGTTATAGGCTTTGAATAACTCACCTACACTTATATAGTCAAAAGGAGAAATACACACACACACACACACACACACACACACACACATTCAGGAAGATAGACAACTAGCCAACTGCTGATTGATATCTGTGGGTAAGAACAGAAGCACCTGACCAGTAGCGGAGAATTAGGGGTGGGGTCTGAACAGAGGGGCTTTTTACAAGCCCAGTGTGACTGACACCAACACTAGGGAGCCGTGTGTGTGTGTGTGTGTGTGTGTGCGTGTGTGCGTGTGACAGAGAAAGAGACAGAGGGAGGATGTGGAGGAGTGTGTCTATGTGCAAATATGTGTGCATTTCCAGAGTGTGTGTGGGTAAGACAGAGAAAATTTTTTTTTACTGTGTGTGTGCGTGCACGCGTGTGTGCGTGAGTGTGTGTGTGTGTGTGTGCACAGTGCACCTGCACGTGTGTGTGTATGGTGCGGGGGGGGGGGGCTCTCATCATTCCCATCAGTCCAGCTGTGCCTCTTTTTGTCCACACTTCCGAAGCCCATCAAGTTTGCTTTTTCACGCCCCCCCCAAACCCTATCCACACACACAAACACACATACACACATACACACGTACACACACACACACACACACACACACACACACACACACACACACACACACACACACACACACTCACACTCTTCCCCACCAGTGCACTTGACAGAATCTCGGATCTACCACTGCACATCAAAGCCGGAGTGAGTAGAAACAGGCTTGTTGAAGGAGAGGAAAACCCCCCACGCACGCACACACACACACACACACACACACACACACACAAACACACACACCTCCTCCTCCTGCCTCCATCTCCCAGGACCCCCTGCTCACCTCTTTTGTTGTGTCACTTTTTCTTTTCTCTCCTCTCTCTCCTTCGCTATTTTTTTCCCCTCTACCTATCCTATTCATTTAGGAGAAAGATTGCCAAGTTCATAAAGGGCCCCCGCTCTGCTGAGGGGTCCATTGTGGGACTCGGAAGGTGGTGATGAAGGGGGGTGTAAAAATCAATATGCCCGCACACTGGGTGCAATGCTGGGTCTTTCTTTATAGCAGTAGGGGAGTAAGGCAGAAAAGGAAGGGACAGTGTGAGGGAATGAACGAATGAGGAGGGAAACAAGGTAAGTAGGACTGGGTTGTCTGAGTTAGGTTTGCTGTTTGTAGTAGTGTCCACAGCATGTGCTCCACCTTTTGCCAACAATCCCAAATCGATGATGATTCATAAGCGTCCCAAATCTCAATAAATTGCACACTATAAAGAAAATCGGAGGGAACGGTAAATGTGGGAGTGATTTCACAGCCTTTAACGTGTCATAGCAGAAAAGCACAGGTGGAACTAATAACATTAACGATGGCTCTGTTTCATTGCAGTGTCCCAGTAATCAATGCTAATGAGCCAGCAGGAACAATACCAAGGGCCTGGAACTGCAACACCTGAATGGAATTCAGCCATCGTTAATGTTATTGATTGATGACATGTTAAATGCTGAAAACACTGAAAAAGGCCTGTCGGATGTCATTCCTCTGATTTCATTGGATTCTGACTCAGTCAAACGAGCGTCAGACCAGTCCGACTGTTGCATTAATTGTTTTATTTAAAATAGATACCCAAAGCTGTGCGGAGGAAAACAGGATGTAGAACAGAGACATTCCTCCCATTAATTAATGTCAAGTTTTGGAAAGAGCGTGGCAGTGCAACTGCACAACTCGGTCTGCAGTTGTTTGAGAAAAAGAGTTTTGCCAGCAGTGACTAAAGTGTGTTTACTGTAAGAGGGCTAAGCGGAGCTCCTCTGGAAACCATTAGTTGAGCTCATAGAACACATGCTAGTAGACCCATTTTTGATCTCCGAGCTCTAAGATGAAAAACTGATGAGTTCCCATTAATGACTGAGTCAACTGGCCACTCCAAATAATGAATTACTGTAAGCGAGGGAGTCTGTTTAGGATGTTTGCACTGTGTAGGAGATATTCAAAATAGTGGTTTTCTTGTGGTTTTCACCCCCATGAACTACAACACGGGGCGTTTACGTGAAATATGGATAAGAACCATGAACTTTGGTTTTTTTTTTTTAAAAAAGAAAAAGAAAAAAGACAGGCCTGTAAATCATGTGCTCTCCAGTCACTGTCACCCCATAACCCATGCAAATCACCTGTGGTGTTTGTCTTCGCAACAGCGGAGGAAACCTCTTCAAAAGACCTCCGGTTTGGCTTCTCTGCAGCAGTGGTGGCAACTGTGCAGCATACTCTGCTGTGTGCACAAGATAGATAGTGGGAGAGAGAGAGAGAGAGAGAGAGAGAGACACGGGTGACGGAAAAAGAAACCGAGAGAGAAAAAAGAAACGCAGGTAAAGACAAAGAAAGACTTTCTGGATCCCAAAAGCATTGAACTTAAATAATCCTATAAAGAGTTAGAAATATCATATCAAAACTCTTAATTCCAATAAGGGTATAATGGGAATCATACACAAAAATGATACAAAAACCTCACATATGATGCTGTAATTAATTTATTATTGAGTGGAAACACCCACATAGGAATAGCATAATGATTCCATAACACATAAAACATTCCATAAAGTGCGACACGGTCCCAAAAATCTCATGTCCCTCTAAGTCCGTTTGTTTATTAGGAAACTTATACAAATATTGTAGTGATTTCTTTTCAAGAGGAAAGAGAGAAAGCAAGAAGGGGAAATAGAAAGAGATGAAGATGGGTTACGATAAAATCAGAACACTAAGTTCCTTTATCTGTTGGTAAGTCTGGTTGCTGAGCAGAATGACTGGAAACCTCTGTGATGCTGCACGGAGGAAACCACATCACTCACACACACACACTCGCACACACACACACACACACACACACTCACACACAGACACACACACACACACACACACACACACACACGAACGGCGGTGTCTGAGTGATGTGGTGGAGCAGAGGGCACACGTTCTTAACAGTGCATTCACAAGACACACTGCTGCAGTATGCCCTGTTGTGCACGTATTGTTTCCTTGACAGGAGACGTGGAAAAGAACAGAGTGAGCACATGTGGACCCATATGAGCAGATGTTGTGCTGATACCACACCACATACAAAACCACAGTGTTAGCGCAGAACACTACGAATGCAGGCATACTTCCTGTACCTGCAATGGCAAATGTAGTGCAGAGAGATCACTTAAAATAAGAGCTTGTGTTTGTTTACGTGCAGATTGTGGAGACTCTGTGTGTGTGTGTGCATATGTTCCCAGGTGTGTTTATGTCCCCATCTATGCCACCCAAGTCTGTGCACGTGTGCATTTCCATTGTTCTGCTTTGGTTAAGTGTACATGATGTGTCTGTGGTTGTGTACACTGTAAAATATGATAGCCCCATTCAGTGATGTGAACTTATTTCTTATCTTTAACATCACTCGTCATGACAAGTTTTGGATATGGAACTCGAGTTTATAAGTTTTCAAAAGTTAAACTTACAGATATGCATTGTCTTGACTAATTGTACGTTTTGTGCGGGGTTGGGAAGGGAGGGCACTTTTTTCAGTTAAGTAATATAAAGTGCCTGGCCAAAAGTGTTACAAAGTCTGGCCGGTAGGCAAGCAGTGACGCGTATGGCGGGAGAACACCGAACCAAACAACAATAGGAGAACTTCTCAGAAGGGCTTGCAACAACTGAAGTGAGTGTTGCATATACTGATTTCCAGAAAGGGGCATGGGAAGGACAGGACCAAGACATGTGTAAGAGAGTGGCAGGAGCTTGCTGACAACGAACACATGTTGGGTCTATGTTTGGGTCAAATCTAGCCAGTCTGCATCTGGTCCAGCGAGTCCTATTTTGCATTGAATCACCCCATGTGGGGCACCGATAGAAGCGCTATGAACTCTGGTTTCAACAGCTCTCCAGGTCGGGTCATCTATAACACCACCTATGTCCTGGGACCAGGCTGCTTTTAAGGTAACAGACACAGGAGATTGTAGTGCAAAATGATAGTTATAAAGCGTAGAAACAGCCCCCGTAAGATCAGGGTCAAAATCTAGAAGATGGTCAATAGGTGGAGAGGGAGGGGTAGAGGGGAAACCAGGATATCGCTTAGTCCCTAAAGTAACTAGATACTAATGTATCTGGAACGGTGAGATCACAGGACGCCAAACGGGTCAACAAGTTGCTCAAATGAGGCACAAACGCCATCCACATAGAGGTCTTTGACAAAAGCAACACCCTTATTGCACCGTAATTCAAAAGCACTGTCATATAGGGAACGAGGGAACAGTGGGTTGCTGTGGAGAGGGGCCAAACCGGAGAGATGCTGGAACCTGTGATGTTGAATAAATTGCCTCCAAATTGTAACAGTGTTACAGTGATGTTCTTGTTGCACCTGGTCTGTGGGTCTGTGAACGGTAAACCTGACAAAGTGGACACTGATAAAGGGGCGTCGGATAATTACTCAATGTGATGCCAGGCAGGGATCAGGTCGGGAATTTAAGTTTGGTCCAGTGTAACACTGAGCGGAGATTGGCTGCCCAACAGTCAAACTGAAAGTTGGGGAAGGCCATACCACCCAAGCTTTTGGCTTTCTGCAATATCTCTTTCTGCATCTTAGGGTTCTTGTTGTTCTGGGAGCTAATGCTGTCAAGTTTGTGAAATAGAATGTTGGGAATGCACTGAAAGAGGGGGATATTCATTTTGACACAATTTATGTGGCCGGCCAGTGAACGGGGGAGGAGAGCCCAGCGCTGAAAATCTTACTTCAAGTGTTTAAGCGAGGGGGTGAAGTTGAAGTCAAATAGGTCATGACATTTCTCTGTAACACAGACCCCTAGGAAAGTGAACTTCTCCCGGGAGATCTTGAATGGTAACCTATGCGGGGAAACCTTGGCTGATGCATCAGTGGGCATGAAGTTTAACTTATAGCCTGACATATGAAAATATCCATCTGCTGACTGTTTGAGGATTTGTTTTTTCTGTTTGAGGACGTAATCGCCATGAAACAATCAGCTCACTATACCACTGCTGCTCTCTCTCCCTCTCTCTCTCTCTAAACCAACACCACAGCCGCTCGCTGCTCTCTATCTGGCACCGCAAACAAACGGCGTCGACGCTAAAGATGAAGGAGGAAACCTTTGCCATTTTGCACCGCTAAACATCGATTAGAGGCAGCAACGTTGCACATGCTTGTCCTCGTTGCTTGTAGAAAGTGTTCAATGTTCAGCATATTCGTAACACCAGTAAGTGACCAAGTGCTGTTCAAACCATTCAGGTGCCAAAACATATTCTGTAAACATATAAATAGGACACCTGAAGCTTTAGACAAGAACAATAGTTAGAAAACTAAATTCAACAAAAATGATGGCAGTGTTTTTTGTTCTGTTTATCGCTCTCGCTCTGTGATACATTGGAGAAACCTGGATATAATACTTTCAGTTTTCCTGCAAGTGGCATTGAGCTTTGTTTGTGTTTTGGTCCATCTTCCAAATTTTAACTGCTTTCGTGCCGTCAACACCCACCTCTCCGTCATCAGCATTAGGTGGGGACACGCTCATGATCGGAGAGTGATCATTGGATACTTGTATAACTTCACTTTTTGAGTTGAAACAAAGCTTTAGTTGAGTTAACTCACGTTTTTAAGGCAGCAGGTGAACTGTCGTTTCTAAGTTAAACCGCCTTGAAATGTGTTACAGTGTGCGGGCAATGCACGCATCCAACATACATAACATTACTGTGTATGTCCAGTGTGTGGGTGCACATTGTCGGTCAGCCTGTGTCCTGGCTCAGTGTGGGCAAACAGGGCCGGACAGATGAATGAGAACAACATACGTGCTTCCCCACCTCAAACACCCATCAAGTTGCCCTTTGCTCGCCGGGAAAACTCAGCGCTGAGCTAATGCCGCCTGCTATTGGACACTCACTAAGCCTCTGGTGCGTCACCATCTGCACCTGGTTGGTTGGATGGTTAAGTGAGACATTGTTGTGAATGAGGACAGTCTGTACTGAGCCTGAGCTGAGCTGACATGACTCATTCATGGACTGTACAGAGGAGACGTGAGCTGCTCTGAAGCATGAAGCTGTGACATAGGTAGGATTCACACACTGTGGACACAGACATGCACCGGCTAAAATAATAATCTGCATATTTCCATGGACAATGATTACTTTTCAGTGGATATTTTAGTCGTCTGGACAAGGAAAGGCAAGGAAGGTTTATTTATACAGCACATTACAAACACACACAAAACCAATTCACAGTCCTTTACACGAAGCACTAAATCACTCAATAAGGAGCAAAACACGAATAAAGAGGATGGAAGCAATAATTTAAAACATGAAAACAGAAAAATAAAAGCAAGGGAGTTCTGGATTTAAGCCCAGGGTGGATACTTATGGCTGCTTAATGGGGCACTCCAGTGATTTAGTATGGTAAGATGGGGGGCTTGCAAGAGACAGATTAGAAATAAAAAGATTGGTCAGACGTGGTGGAGCAGAGGCTGAGATATCCTGACTTTCAGTCCATAGCCCGGGTCAGGCTCCAAAAACACTGGATCCATAATGCAACTTCATAGCATTTTTCATTTGATGCTCGCTGCCTGGTAAATGCACACATCTTTTAAACTTCGTGTCCCCAGTTTGTAACACGTTCTGTTTTGTGCTGTTTAAATTTGAAGTCTCAAAGCCAATTCCAATAAAACGCTGATGGCATCATCAGGGGTTAGTTTCTCAGACTTTGAAACACTCCCACCAGAGCGACAGAAGACATTGCACAACGCCTTTCACAGGCTGAGCAGTACTCCTCATGACGAGTAAACTGATCTTACAGTGTACGGTGAAATGCTCTTCAAGGTTTCAGTGGAAGAAGAACACGTTGATCCGGGATCAGGGATAGTCAACGTACGTTTTTTAACCTGCATTCAAAGGTAGTCAAAAGTCTGCTCAATCCCCACCTGGGAACGTGGGAATAGTTAGAGAATCAGCACAATGCATCAGTGACTTCAGAGCACCATCGTGGGGACAAAAATACAAACAGTGACGCACAGCTGTCAGCAGGTACCATAGACACATACTGTTAAGTCACATGCTCATGCAAAGTGACAAAAAAAACATCGTGTACCAAGTACTTCCTATTAGCAAAGACACATGCAAAAACAGATTTACACAAGCAAGAAAGGGATGATAGAAACAAAATCACACTCTCACACACTTGAAAACTTAAATAGAAGCACGAAAACTAATTTTAAAAAAAAGTCTTGCACAGGCACATATTGTCTTATCTCATCTTGTGGCTTTAGGGTGATGAACAAGTGATGTGTGCAATGCACTTTGCAAGGTGTATAAATGAGTTTTCATGGATGTTTTCTGTCTGTGTCTGTGAAGAGTGTTCGTATGTATGTCTGATTGCATGGGACTGTGTGTGTATAAGACAGCTGGTGTGCTAATCGTTACCTCTCATCTCCCTCACATCAGCACACTCTGCCTGTGTACCTGTCTGTTCTCTTACGTACACTGTGGTTTCTCAACCAGCCTTGCAATATGCTCACGGCCACAGATAAGAGCTGTTTATCTCGCCACGGTGGCTTCCTCTTCAGCATACAAACACACATACTCTCCCTCTCTGCCTCTTTTTCACTTCTTTCTTCTCGTGTTGACGCAACCGTGAGTGCAGCAAACCCTAAATGTGTCGTGTTGAGCAGTCTTGTGCTAATCCTTCCTGCCCGAGCATAGATTAAGACGCGCAGAAGGCTGATGGTGTTTGCGATGGTGTGCGCTAACACACCCGAGTGCTACAAGCATCTGCATGCTTGCGCTGTAAAGCAACCATACAAACTTCAGGAAACAAACACACACAAAGAGAGAGAGATGCATGTCAGGAGTCCTCTTACACAACCGCCCCACATCCCTGTGCTCTCTGACGTGGGAAAATCAACGCTAGAATCCAATCTTGCAAGAAAATCTAAAGCCAAAGGCCCTTCAGTGCACTGATGATTGTCAGCCTTCTCCTCCCATGTACTCTTCCTCATTGACACATGTATCAGCAACATAAAACTGTCTGTCACTTCTAGTACAACCTGCACACTGGTCTCCATTTTTGTAGAAGTTGAATTGGTTGCCCTGCAGATCAGACTAGATTTCTTTGTATATTAATATAACCAATAATGCACCTCTGTGTGATCTTATAACACACTTAGAAAGTTAATAAGTAAAATGTATTCCAACAGCACTTTTCAAAACCAGGGTTAACCAGTGTTGTAACCAGTGTTACAAAAAATGTTAAAGAATAAGAACAAATTGGGGCAAGGAAGACCTAGTGGACCTGTTTGGGATCAGCAAGTATGTGGTGGGGCCAATATGTGTCTAGAAGGATTTTGGATTCAATCCTAAATGTGACAGGCAGCCAGTGTAACAAGAAACAAGAATACAGGGCATTGCTATAGTCAAGATGAAAGGAGACAAAGCAATTGGATGATTTGTTCGAGCTGTTGGAAAGATAAGAAGGCGTAGGTTCGGCAATGTTTCTTAATTGAAAACAACAGGACTTAATAACCGAGGTAAGATCTGAGAAAAGGACAATGAAATGAGTTGGAGATGGAGGGGGTGGGTGGAGAGAGAAAGTGGGGTAAAAGGAAGAGCGGGTGCGATGGCGTGAGAGAGCACCTGTCCTGCTGGAATCCGGTTGGCTTGCGGTTAACCAGAGTTGGCAGCACCTCAGCTTGACCTTATCCCCCTTACGCTGCCGCTCCCCTCTGATCCCATTAGGGGCCAGGCACCATGGCAAGACCCCCCCCCCCACACACACACACACTTTCACCAATACCATCCACCCTCCCTTTTCATGCCCTCTCATTTCGTTTCCCCCATCTTGGACTGGGCTTGTCATTATGGGGGCCCAGGACAAACATCAGGCCTGTGAAACAAACAGGCCGCTAACGTGGTTAGACAGGACAGACAATTAGAACGAGCACGTGTTGTGTGTGAGTGTGCACGCGTCTGAGAGAGGACGCACGGACAGACAATCATCCAAGAATTAGCACAGGCACAGAACAAGGCATGTTGAGATTTCCGGAAACACAAGTATCTCTACATAGGAAGACCCTGACCTCTTACTGTTCCTGCTCACATGCTCAGCTACTGTACCTGGCCAGACCTCACACACATGTGCACAGACTGACAGATTAAAGCAGTCCTAACTATGCAAGCGCAAGCAGACATTTCCAGAAGGTCAGTAACCCACATCAGAGGGTCTTAAGTGCTTTCTCATCAGGCCTCAAGTTTTAAGTCGGCCACAAGATTGTGACCTAGATGTAGGCAATTCATAATGGCCCTCTTTATGTGAACATCCTACAATGAGCACACCAGGTGAAGACGCTTAAACTCCAAGATCAGCCATATTCTGAACACCCAGACACACTCTAAGGACTGGAAGGGTCAGGCCAGAGCCCGTGCAGTAGACGTAGCAAGTGTTCTTGACGGGACTATGACGGGACAGCACAATATTCTCCCATTGAATTTCTCCTTCTTTGCAACATTATCAGGATTTGCGCTGGTTGAGAAACTCTGACCTAGTTGGCTGAATATGTAAGACTGAGAGGGGGGGAAGTGGAGGCCACAAAAAAACCCTTAAATACTTATGTAAACAAAGTGTATGACCTCGTCTGTTGCAGAGACAGCCTCACCGCAATTTAGGCATCCCTTTCATAAAACACAGACATATATATCTCCGTCTAGCATCCACTAGCTCCGCTTTGCTTTGGGTAGAACAAAAGAAAAGCCCCAGTCTGTGCATTTGTGGTTGTACATACACGCAGCGCACGTACACATTATGCTAAAGTTAGCATCCATCTGAGTGCTTGGCACAGCCACAGCTCTGTAACCATAGACTCAAATACATTCAGCCACAGACGTCAGCGTGCACGCAGAGTGTGATGGCATCCTTCAAGGGACCTGAGAGGACTGCAAAGCATTGTGAGTACAGCATGGAAAGGGACAAGAGAAGAAGACAAAGGGTGGTGGTAAACTTTTCTGAGCTTTTAACAAATTATATCACTGTTTGACTCCCGCTTGACCTCAAAATGACAGATATGCACATGCATATTTTTTGATATAGACATATTAATAAACATAAACACAAATGTAGAATCCAAGCACAATAATCCAAATTTAGCCCAGGGCAAACAAAAAAAAGCCAGTCTGTTTCCGACATTTGCTCCCACACTTCCCCCAACTCCCTCCAAGGCTAATACCTGGTGCTGAAACTCCAGCCCACTGGCACAGGCCTCCAGTCCCACACACACACACACACACACACACACACACAAACCTACACACAGACGGGTTGAGACCTGTGAGGCACAAAACAGACTGCCATCCCCTTTGGCAGATCAGCCAACACATCCTCACGTAAACATGTTTGTGTGCTGGCACATACTCACATAAACGACATATAAGAAGGCAGGCATGTAGCAGACTGACAGGCTGGTGCATGCCAACGCACCTTTGGTGCGACGCTGGAAGCTGTTGGGACCAATGATGCCTTTTAATTTACAATTTTATTCCACAAAGCCTTGCTTTTGTTACCAATAATATATAATAGAGGCATGGAATCGGAACACATCAAAAGCCAAAGAGCCACAGAATTCAGAAAAAGCAGCCGCAAACACAGCAGCACCATGGGAGAGGAAATTCAACAAGCAGTGTGGCGACGCAGTGAATATGTGTGGAAACAGAAACAAACAATACACTGGGCCGGATCCAGGATATGTTATGACTATTATTTCCTATAACAACATTAAAGAGTTTTGGTAGGATTAAACTCACATCCAATGGAAAAATACAGTTTTCTAACAGGTTATATTTAATGTGATAATGTCTGTGATAATGTAACTGCAATTTCTCATGTATAAATTGAAATAAACTTTTTTACTTGTTTCCACTAAATGGCTGATGTCTTGGAATAAGGGGTCAGCTGCAGTGGTATGATGATAATGTTCGAAACGTTCTCCCATTAATTGGATTTCCATTGGCAAATGTGGAATATATTTCACTCCAGATTTTAATTGCGTCGAAAATAACGCAATTTTAAGACTCAAAAGTAGACTAAGTGGCTAAATAAGACACACGTGTGCAGTGGACCACAATTTGTTTTCTAGCCGCTTGATTGGACCTTGGAATTTCAAAATCTGCTGTATAAATGTAAATGTGATCACTCAGATTAAATCCAATAGAAGTTCCCCGTGGAAATGCTACTGTCGTTACAGTGAGATAACCGCTGGTCTGTAACTGCTGCTGCTACTGTCACGCCTCCAGGAAACCAGACCTAGCTCCCTTTAGGTCAGCTCCCACTTCAAAGGCCAACATTGTGCTTTGTCGCCGGGGCTGTGGGCAGTGAGCTAGAGCGTCCTGGGGCTCCTGCTCCATCACAGTAATGGGATTAAGGCTTCCACAGGGCAGATTAAGGGGCTCCAGGTCCCACCCTGTTCCCCCTGTCAGCCTAGGTAATTCCCATCCGCTGCATCTGAATTTATTGGCAATGGCAGAGTGGGAATGCTCCCGCTCTCATGGAAGAGTTTGTCCATAATGACATGAGCTGACATAATGTAACATATTTAAATTTAGCAAAATGTGACGTGACCTGGCATACTTTGAATGACCAAAAAATAACATAACGTATGAGGCGTGACGTGATATGACACGACATGACGTGACATGACAAAACATGCAACGAGATAACATGACATGGCCTGACATAACTGTTACATAACGACAGACTTTAACCTGATATGACATGACATAACGGACTGTAACATAACATGACCCAAAATACTGTAACATGACATAATATGTCAGAAGAAAATGTGAAGAAGTCGTTTAATGGTCTTGGCAGCCCGAAACCTGCATCCATGGCATTTGTGAGTGGGAGTGGCGCGGAGTGGGGGGG
>CM022471.1:23174368-23184587 GCA_011952105.1 Coreoperca whiteheadi
AAAAGTAAAGCTCTGGAAAAATGCTAATTCACCGTTGGCTTGGAAAAGGGGGGTGGGGGGACAGGGGAGGAGGCGACGACAAAGAGGCCGAGAGTGGAGGTGGAACGAAAGGCAAGAGTGTAGCGTGCGAGAGATATTTTGGGAAGGGGGCTTAGAGCGTGTGTGTGTGTGTGTGTGTGTGTGTGTGTGTGTGTGTGTGTGTGTGTGTGTGTATTTGAGTGTGGGGGAGGCTGAAAGCTAGAAAAAAAAGGCATCGAGCGAGGCCTCGGACTCCGGGGCCTCCAGCACAGAGAAACTGAACCCCCTGTTGCATGCTGTTCTGATTTAAAGTCTGAAAGCTTATGATAGATTTAACCCAGAGACTGTTGGAAAGTGACATAAACACTCAAACAGCTCTGAGTCGCTTCTAAAAGGTCCAATATGTAAATGCAACACAGGGCCCCATGTTTAAACACTGGCTCCACTGGCGTTGCTTTCACAGTGATTTATTTGGAGCGAAGAATTAAGCAATCTGATAACGTATCATTACGAGTGTTATGAGAGGACGGGATTATAGGTTTAAAAATGTGTATGGAGACAGTAATTAATAAATAAATAATAATAAATAGGCTACCTTCACTTTCGTGTTATTATAGCTGATGATTGATGGAAAAAACTAAAGAAAATAAAGTGTACAGATGTACAAGTAAAACATTTGAGCTTACAGTACAGTGAAATGCTGTGACAGTCACAGAACTAGAAAGTGATACAAACACCATAGTAGGCCTAGGTTTCCCAGGAGCTTCTTGAAATTATGCAGGAAAGTTAATAATTTCTCTGTTCATTTAGAATGATAAAGTCTCCTCTCCTGCTTATATCCTGTTCTAAGACAAAACTCGGAATGATACTTAAATTTAAATAGATTTAAATCCTCTCAGTAGAAAACAGTGCAACAGGTAGCAATTTAAGGGGCAGTGTGTGGGACCATTTTAATACCGCTCACCTCCCTCTCCCCTTCCAAGAGCGTAGGAGTGGCTGCAAAACCAGTGAAAAACCCATAAGGCCCTATCTAGAGCCAGTGTTTGGTTTGTCCTTTCTGGGCTACTGTAGAAACGTGGCGGTGCAACATGGCAACCTCCATGGAAGGGGATCCGCTCCCTCTGTAGATATAAAAGGTTATAAAGGATATCAAGGTACTTGCTATTTTCAAGTAATGATACATTAATGAAAACATACTTATGCATATTATATTTATATTATATCATATTCCATTTCTGCCAATAGCTCCTCCTAATTTTTGCACACTGGACCTTTAAGTGTCTTAAGGTCTGAGCATGTGGTATGGCAAGTGGACGAAAACAGGAAAACCTGCATCTTTGTTTCTACGTAGCGTGTTTTGGAAGGAGGTGGAGTAGGAAGAGATTGGCTTGGTAGCAGTGCAGACCAATGACTCAATCATCCTTAAGGAGCCACACCCAGTTTGTGAGACCGCGGACTATGATGTTTCACATTTTCAGTGGTGGGCGCGGGTCCTGGCACAAGACCGAAAAGACATAACTGCGGAGAGTGAAAACACTGGTGCAAAAGGCATGCAGAGGCACTGAAAAGAATCACGGCTGTTAGGTGGCACTGGGATCACACTTTTGGCCATTCAATGGCTGTATAGTCCACGGACGTATTAAGAAAATCTGCATACCCCGCTCCAAGATGCCGCCTCATTCATTCTTGTGAAATTTGCTCACTGGGAGTATATGCTAAAAGAGGTTTTTCAGGTTTTTGCATTTTTGGGTCCATAATGTACATAATGTACTGCAGTCCTTCTCTGGCTGAGCCACTTGATAGCCTGCATGTTATTTATTCATCATTTTACAGCAATTGCTTTTGTCATGATTTTTAATGGGAAAAGGTGTTTTTTGGCCAGTGTGCGTCATGTGATCCTGCAATTCCGAGCGAAGCCACTACACCAAAATCCCCTCACAGCCCAGTGCCATTCCTGGGGGCATGGTATCGTGTCTTTAACCACCCAGCCATCTAGAAGCATCCGCCTTAAGATTAAGGTAAAATCTCTTCCAATCCAGTGTGATTTGTGAAAACTTCAAAATTTTTATTTACAAATTTTCTGAGAAAATTTTTCTTGAGAAGACGTTATTTGTTAACTGTGATAAGTTATTTAACATAGGTCAGCATATTTCACGTTAGAGGGAATTTAATTATTGTCCTGATGGAGTGCTGACAAATATATTGTCTCAAGGGTTTTGCTTTCAGTTAAAATGATGAAACCTCCAAGATCAAACTTGGTCTCGCTGAGGCTGGCATGCACTAGTGTGAGTCCTAACAGACACCCATACAGCCAGAGGAATAGGAGGTGGTCTTGCATTCCTGCTGCTTTCAGGTGGTTCCAGTGTGGTTTCTGTTGACCTACTTTCCCTCCTGTCTGCTGGCTGCGGTTTAGCAGCAGCGAGAGTTCACACCCTGGGAATAGCTGGCAGCCATCGAGGGAGGGATGGTGGAAGAGTGGACTACTGTAAGAGTGTGATTAATGAGCGAGTGTTATGGCAGCACCGCAGAGAACAAAGAGACTAATCTACAGCACATGGAGAGTGGAAACACTGCACATACCAGAGGGTGGATCTAAAAACTACCCACATCTGCTGGTTAGTAATAGAGCTGAGAACAACGGCTGCGGACATGTTGAAGGTGACTACTTGTCCACTTCTGTTGTGTTGCATAATGTTTACTGCACAGACTGCTCCTGCAGCTTTAAAGTATCAGAAAAGTGCCATCTAGTTACTGTAAGAGTGTCCAGCTCAGATTAGCTCTGAATAATGCATGCATGGATACATTCATGTACATTCTTGTGTGTGTGGGTGTGTGTGCCAGACTCTGATTAATGTCAGAGTGGGATGGCATGGTTAATCTAGTGGGCTCAGGCCTCAGGCGTCTATCCTATCCCCTCTACTGTCGGTGACAGGTGTTAGTGTGCGTGTGCTTCCACAGAGAAAAGGCATGCTCAGTCACTCACCTCACCCATAAATCACACACTAGGGCTAATTGATTCAGCTCCGGTTCTTACGCCGCTTCCCCACCAAATCGTTAGGGAGGCGTCCAGGCTGCTTTTTAACAGAGTGTTGGGTTCTGTTATGCAAGCCTCCATATATTGCTCATGTTCTCTTCAAAAGACTCTACAGAGAGGCGGCTAATTCTTGACCTATGGCCACCAGCTCTAGAAACCTTCTATGGACTGCTGAGCATCTAAATGCTTATTTACACTGCATGTTTGGTGCAGCTCTTTGACGCTACAATGGTGAAGTGGAAGGTGATCTGTGATCTTCAATCGGTGATCATCATAATAAAACAAAAGTCACCGATCCAAAGTCGATGCCGCAGAACCAAAGATATCACGCATTCTTCTTCCTTGTCAAAACCTGGCATCAATGTTACCCACAATGCAACTCGGTCGCCAACAGCTCAATCAGAGATTCGGGTGTGTTACGCTAGTAGTAACTAATGTTGCCTCAAGTTAGAGATGAGGAGTGGGCTACAGAGGCTCTCTAACTCCACACCCACAGATTTCTTTCATTTTCAAACTTGTAGTCTTCAGCCTCCTGGATTTATGAAAATTCCGAGTCATGTAAATTATCTCAGTGAATCTTAAACTTGATTTTTGGTCAACATTGTGATTATCTCTGTATCACAGCATTTTGAAAAAAATCAGTGCAGGCCACATGTTAACGATGATGGATTACACAACTCAAATAAGTTTCAAGAGAATGCTAATGGTTTTTCATATCGTACGGAAATGAATGGAAACTAATGGCCGCCTGGAATGGTAAACAATATATTTAGATTTCTAAATCACAGTGCATGATCTGCATGTGGTTAGCTGTAATGTAAAGCTGTGATTTCTTATACATGCAAAACTGCTGGTCCTTTAAGACCACATCTGCAGTTTGGATATATTATGTGATTTGCTGTCAGGTTTTGCTGGCTGACTCTGTTTGTCTGTCTCGCTCTTTTTCTCTTTTGGACTTGCGTTTTGTCTGTGGGTCCAGTTGGAAGCAATCTGCAGGCTGGCAGGGAATGAAAGCGCTCCCTGGTTCATCCCTGATGCTCCCCAGCCGCCGTCCGGCCGACACTCTCCGTGGGCCTCCGTCTCCAGCCCTCCCCGGTGGGCTAAGACCTGCTCAAGGTCCCCTCTGTGATGTGGGCAGCCCAATAAAGGCCAATACTAGCTGGATTCCCAGGCCCAGTTTCCCCCTGAGTCTTTATCTTTCACAGCATTGGCTGAGGGCGAAGGCTGCCAGAGAATTAGGTTTCACTCTGCTCACACAGACTGTCTCGCTCTTTGACTCTGCTTGACTGTGGCAAAACCCTGGTTGGAGGAAGCTGAAGCAGCGAGAGGAGTGTGTGTGTCTGTAAAATGGAAAATGCTGAGATGGAAACACTTCCAGTCAAGAGGGGCTGATTGGAATGGATATGGATTTCACAAAGCAATTCCTCAATATCTTAAAAGAGTTTATAGTTGCAGAACCAGAACATACTGTATGAGCCAGGGTTCCATCAGATTGCTGCATTTAATACAAAAAGAAGAGGATGGGCAGAAGGAATCTAATTTAACATGTAAATAATGAAGTCTACTTATGAACTTACACTGAATTAACTGATCTCTTGAAATAATGGAGCAATGGTGTACGCTATGAAGACATTTAGCCCATGTATCTTCTGAAATTTCAACTCCTATTTAATCTCCCATGATGCCCTCAAGTACTGTGTGGATGGAGCAGTCTGACCCGCATACATTTAAAAACCTAGAGACCAGTATTTTGGTACAAGGCTCATTCGTCAATAGGGACTGAAGTTCATCAAGGGGAGCTATAAGTTTCAAAATTTGAAATGTTTCCTCTGACATAGTTCCTGATTTGTAGATGAAAAGGTGGGATGACTGCAGTGTAAAATTTGCTTTAAGCTGAGCAAATGAAGCAAATAAATTAGCAGAGCACAGGTCATTAATAGTAACAAGACCTTTTCTCTTCCAGGTTTAAAAAAACAGCATCTAGATGTGAAGGAAGGGATTCATGATTATAACGAATGGGGGCTAAAATGGTAATGGTATGGCAATTCTGAAGTGCTTACAAGCATCCAGAGCTTTTTGTGCTTTAGTTTTGCGGGGAGCATGAAATATGGCAACACTCTGGCAAGACAGAATGTTCATATTTGACTGCAACCCTGGATTACTGAATGGACTACCATGGACCTTGTGGTGAGATTATTTTATCAACTGCTGCCTCCAAGGACAAGAAAGAAGTTTCACTCTCTTCTAAGTCAACATGGACGAGAAGTTCTGACAGTGCTCAGAGGTATGGAAGTTTGAATATCTGTGACTCCATTACAACTGGGCAAACTCAATCTGTTCGGGAACATCCTGTGATACAATCGAAAACTCCAGAACAGCTACTGGACCTGGTGGGGAAACTATTTGGTCAACACTGGATTATGTACAACATTTTGTCATATTAAATCCCAATGTTTTTAGCAATGCTTGTGCTATGGCGCTACGGACGTCAATGTCAGTCTGTCCAGAGTCAGACTGAAATATCTTTGCAACTACTGGATGAATTGCCATGACATTTGGTGCAGATATCCACGGTAGCCAGAGGAGGGATTCTACTACTGATGTTGTGATCCCGAGTTTTAATCTAGTGCCATCATGAGGTAAAATGTTTTATTAATACAACACTTTTAGTAGTACAACACAATGCCTGCATAACTAAAGTCATGCCCGTCATACATGAACTTCTGCATCGCCACTGAACATTGGCATTGGATGTAAAGTGTGACCTGAACTGAACTGCAATGCATTCATCAACGTAAACTTTCAGTGTATCTGAAGCCAATTTTGAATTGTTTCAGTGAGACTGCATCGTAACCATCGAGCTAAGCATGTAGCTATCAGACAAATGCCTTTCCATCACCCGTTATTGAATGGTTATTTGGTTGACTTCCTCAACTCAAGTGAGTCTGGAAACATATTTGCAACACTTGAGAAATGCGGTGCTGTTTTCCATTTCCACTTAGACTGTTGTCATAAGTCACCTTGTGTCTGTGGGCATGTTGAAGTTGGACAAAGCTCCTGACTGATGTTAAAGCGCAAGTCTGACCTTTCTCTGATGCAACCTGATGACAGTAATGAATGCGTCTGAGTATGTGGGCGTAGTAACATACATGTTTGTGTTTACAGCAACCCAACAGCTGCCCTGACCGCTCCCCGCTTCACTGTCGAAACAGAAAAAGCCTTATACAACACATTACACACAATAAAAGATTAACATGCAGTCATTGAGATGATCTATTGCACAAACACAGATACAGAAACAGGTGGAGGACAAACAAATTTAAGCTGAAACGCAGAGTGGAATTTATACTATGGTCAAGTCTGTCATATACAAAAACAAGTATACACCACACACACACACACACACATGCATCCCCGGACAGAGTTCACCCAGTCATTCCATCCTTGCGGCAGTGAAGCTGTTTTTCCATCGCTGGGCTCTTAGCGTGACCTCGTGTTCCAAACAGCAGTGAAATATTACATGGGCCCGGGTTATTAAAACTGTTATTAGCATGGCCAATTGGGGCTAAACAGGACCTGACTGTCACCGTAATGACAGGGTGGCTGGGGGCAGGAAAAATGGGGGGAGGTGGGCTGCTGAAACCTCTGACCGTCATCAACCAAACAGCCCCAGTGGATTCCCCACCACTAACATCCATCTACCACCAACCACCCCTTATCCCTCCATGGGCTCATAACTCGCTGGATCCTCTGCTGCATGAGACAAATAAAACTGTGGTGTTGACATACAAAGCCACAGATACACACAGACATGGAGACAGATAGGAAAACAAATACAGACACATTTACACAAATAAATACTGACATGCGGATGCACAAATGCGCATATAAAGACAAATTCTCGCGCAAATAAACACGTTTAGTAATAAATAAACAGACTTTCTTGACTTTCTTCTTCTACCCCACAACTGTTTACACCGTAGATCATGTTGAGATGGTGAATGAGTACGTGACCTCTGTGTAACCAGAGGTGGAAAGTAAATAAGTACATTTAGTCAAGTACTGTACTTGTATACAAATGTAAGGTACTTGTGCTTTACATTGAATGATCCTTTTTCTACTTCTGCTCCACTACATTTCAGAGAAAAATATTGTGCTTTTAACTCAACATTGAATCGACAGCTATACATTGCAGATTAAGATTTTATATACACAACATATAATGGTCTCTAACCCGACGCATTGTTATAAACTACACAACAGTGTCTAAGAGATAAAACTGTATTGAGAACAGATGCATAGGATAGATATGTTAACTAAAATATCTAACAGATGCAAAAAAAACCCAGAATACAATACCATATACATTATGAGCGAAGCATGAGAAAACAAAATTATAAAAGTACTGAATACTATATTTACATATGTAAAAGTGACTATAGAGTTTATTGACACAAAAATAACCACAAATAAAGAGGAGATAAGGAAGTTGCAATATATAATTACATACTTAACGTCTGCCACTAGCAGTGTTAGCGACATAAAACCCAGCTATTGCAAAAGCAATGTGGGGCCAGAAAACCAAAACAATGAGCTGAAAGGCGAAATAAAGCTCTGAAGGGAACCGAAGAGTCGTATGATAGTTCTCTGTCGGTTCATCACTATGAGTGACACTTCTCACTAACAAGCAGTCATGTGATCCATTGTTAATATACTGCAAACATATTGATAACAGCCTCTTTATGTACATTTTGCTGCTAATATTTGTGTACTTTTACGAATGTAAAATTTTGATTGCAGGACATGTTATAGAGTGTTTTTACATTGTGGTGCTGCTACTTCTACTTAAGATAAGGATCTGAATACCTCTTCCACCAATGTGTATAACTGTTCATAATCACCAGTATCCGTTTTGGCTAGATTAGGCTGATCAATTAATTAAACAAAATAAAGACTAAGTTAACACAGGGTGGTCTGGTGGGGTGGAGGTTAAAATGCATCTTATATCACCTCAAACACCCTGGTTCGTAACCCTCTCTTACGCCCCACATTGCCTGTCTGTATCCACACTGTCACTATCAAATAAAGGCAAAATGCCAAAAAAGACAAAAAGCTCTCAATAAGAATGTGTGAACACTCTTCTGGCATTCCTCAGATCTCTGTCTTTTCCACATGATTACTATTTTACCCAAAGAGCACCCAACCCTACATTCTTTAACATCCTGTGATATTTTTTTTCCACCAGTGTCTGCTTTATAATAATAATATGACAGACTTCCAAAATTGACAACATGTATTTACACAAATCATTCAAAAGCCAGTGAGCACATATCAGATCTCCCTTTCCTCCTACTCAGCTCTATATTCCCCACCTCGACCCACCTCTGTTTCCCCCTCTCTCTCCTCACAGACTGAGCCCTGCAATAAACCGACTGAACAGCTTCAGACTCAAGACACACACAGGGAGCACAAAGCTGCTAGCTGTAGCCCAGCGGTGGCCGAGGCTGACCAACTACAGTGGGGTTCAGCTGGAGCCAGAGAGGCCACTGTGGTTATCGTCATGTCTTAGCTTTCAAAACAGTCATGCTAACTCCCCTACCCCTCCCTCTCAGCCCTCTCAGCCCTCTCAGCCTCCACCACTGAGGCAAACCCAATCAAATATCCAAACACACAATGGACATCAAAACTCTACACAGCCTCAAACTTTTTTTTTATTGCCTTTAAGCCTGCAATTAAGACAGTAAGTCACACTTTTTCCACTTTCACTTGGACATACGGTAGGAAGCAATGGAATCAGTAAATACTTACAACTGGTGAAAACAAGAAACCAGAGGGCGTAACACAACTTTATACATCACTTTTTAATCAGCTTAGTGATTTCCACCGTTGTTCAATTGGCCAGTATGACCAAATATTTACAAATGACTACAGTATGATTATTACAAATCACAAACTTTACAAAGTATAGCTGCTTGACATTTGACAACTTTCAGTCCCAGTCTAAAGACAATGTTTGCACTACTTCCTTTTATCCAGTGGTGGAAGGAGCATTTTGATCTTTAACTTTAGTAAAAGTCGAGTAAGGTACAAGTAAACGTGCATTCAAAATTTTTTTATGTAATATACATTCTAATATACATTTACATTAAATAAAATGTAGCTGGTTTAAGGAGAGCTGCTTTATATAGTGTTGGGTAATTGAATCTATAATAATGCATCATATTTTGTAAGTTGATCATATGTTTTGTTTGTAAAATTCTATTCTATAAGTAACTAGTGACTAAAGCTGAGAAATAAATGTAGTGGAGTTAAAAGTACAATATTTCCCTCCTAAATGTAGCGGAGTAGAGCCAAATATCTCCAAATTGTATGGTACTTGAGTATTCACTTCCCACCAGTACATTTGTCACTTTCACTTATTGGCTTCAAATATGGATGTGCTGTACATGTAAAGAGTTATATTCAAGTCTTATGATGGATTTTATACATGTAAAATGTAACTTTTCCCAGGAAATCCAGATATAAAACACATTAATATATGCTTTAATTCTGACTGAGCAACTAAATGTGACTTTAAGTCAAGTTTAACTCAGCTTTTCCTCCAATTAAATCATGTCAGTAACCAGTAAGGCTCACGGTCAATATAGAATGTGAATTATTTACAAAAGCATCATAAACAGTGAATTAAATGGGCATCTATTTAGAAAACCAATGTTGAACTCCTTAAAGCCTCTTTCCCTAATCAGGACAATGAGGCGCAACCAAACGTGATGTGCACATGTTGCTTAGAGGAGGGCTTATAACCAGGTATGATGATGAGCTTATTTTGTTCATTAGAAATAAGACTGCTTATGTGTTCATTCGGTTCATGCAAAAGCCTCACATAAACAGTGGGCAGCATGCCAGCGTTCTGGTGAGACTGACACATACATATACATACAGTGTATTGTTATAAGTTTATGGTAAAATGTGCTTTATTTTATTATTATTATTATTATTGTTTATTTCATTCAGAACTGAAACATCAGCTTCTCTGAATGAAAAGAGTCTGGTTTTATTTACCTTTCTGGTTTAAAGGTAATAAAACTAGTAAAAATGAAAAGGTACTGTATGTGGATTAAAGACATCCACTATATATATATATATATAAATATATATATATATATA
>CM022471.1:23184612-23221937 GCA_011952105.1 Coreoperca whiteheadi
CACACACACACACACACACCTCAGTCTTTAAACCCCCACATGACACACTCATTCTCTCAAGACCCTTCACCTTCTCCACTTCCAACAGTTAATCACAGACATGGGGTTGGGGGGAGGTGAGTTGGGGGTGATGCTGGGGCAACAGTGAGTTGTGGCCCTTTGGACAGTCAACACTGACAGAGCTGGTGAATGTGTGCACGCATGTGTGCATGGATTGCCCCTCTGATTTACCCACAATCCCTTGCCTCCTCAGTGTTCCTTTGGCCTCCGTAATGGTGGCTGTCACGGCCAATCGCCTGAGCCGGCCACTGATTTACTCCAGGTGGCGCTTTGGCTATTGTCCAGCCCAAGGAGCTGCCCTGACCCTTGACCCCTGACCCCCAGGGTCTGCGCTGTGCCCTAACCAGAGGACGGGGCTGGAGTTGTTGTTGAGGGGAGAGGCGACATGGGGATTAGACCAGACTGAGTGGTTTGTGGGTGGAAACAGATATTCCCACAGTTCCAGAGCCCCCGACCTCGCAACCAATTCTGATTTACATGCATGTTAATAGTGTTGGAGAGGATTATGCTGGAGTGGTTTAGTAGTCTCTGCTGTTGACATGATCCACATGATCCACATGATGTAATTTGTTTTTGCTTAGTTATTTATTGGACAACTGAGTAATACTAACCTTTGAAACTATTCTTGTTTCTGGGATATTTTGGTCATGGAAGCTTAGCGGCTCCTTTATTAGATGAACCTATAAAATGTAATGCAATCTAATGCAATAGCTCAGCCATAAATTCTACCTTTACAAAGATAATCATTTTCAGTTTTGATTGAACCTGTTATTTTGGTTATTACTTTATTTATATGGTTATTATTAAGGCTGTAGTTTTCAGTGGTGTTAAACTGGACTGCACTATATTATATATAATATACTATACACAATGACCTCAGTTCAGTAGTTCGCTTTATAGTCTTTATAGTGTTTCATACACCCTCCAATCATGTATGTCCATGGTCCATATAAACATCTGTTGCTCATTCAATCTGCATACAACAACACTGAGCTCTGCTGTCTGCTTACAGAAATGTATCTTCTCAGCCGCCTCCTTCGCATTTAGTTGTAGAGGAATTTTGAATGTTTAATATGTGTCTATGTTCAACAAATGTTGTATTATCTCAGACTCTGCCGGGGGGGGCTTGTTAGTTCAGGGACTGTCTGTGTCAAGTTTGCTCAGGTTTGTTCCAGAGCATCACATGAGCAGAGCCACAAAGCCAAACTAAAATGCATATTGCTGCAATAAATGGTGGAAATCTTAGATTCTACTGAACTACTACTGTATATGTGCACGGTTCATTATTTTCTGCTTGGTTTTTTTGAATGACCAGGAAAGATTTGCACAAGTTTCATTTTGAATGTTAAAACATTCAGAATCAGTAATCAATACTACTGGGACACATGTCTTCGTGGTAGCTTCTTCAACACATTGGTTCATAATTTCATAGAGGGTGCATGAATGAACATTTGTAATCCAAAGTCTTCTAATGGCCAAAGACAGACAGAGAGGTTAGTCAGTAATGAAGGCAAAGATTATTCCACTCAGCAGACTTGGATACATTTTTTTTTAACCTAAAACCAAACAGGTGGTGTCAGGTGAATTAAGAGTCCCGGACAAGCAACTTTCAAACATTTCCCTGCAACCGTCTAAGCTCTGCTGTACTCACAGCCTTATGTGACAAACCTCTTTCAAAGAGCGCTTCACCTACCCTGGAACTTACTCCCCTGACCGCAGTGAGCTCAGTGGGACAGAAAGTGTTTGTGGCGGTCACATACATGACCCCGTAACTTTAGGCAGCGGAATATATATAGCCCTATGACCAGATGTACAGCACATACATCAGCTGACCTTTGCACCACCCAAAACACCCATGGCATGCTTAAATATAGACTGGGCGTGTAACACATGATTAGTGATTAGAGACATGTTAATACCTTGGTATATGAGTTTTTGAGAGCAGGGTCTTTTCATTAGACTGTAACACACACACACATACTGTACATGCAGTCAGTGTCCATTGGCAAACACACAAAAAAAGGTGAATATACACAATTTCTGTAACACTTTATCATACTGGACACTTTATAAGGGGTTTCTAAGTTGTAACTAATGGCTTTACTAATTTTTAATAAATCATTGAATATTGCTTTATAGATCCGTAATAAAACATTTGTAGAGCATTTGTTTCTCATTGAAAAAGTAATTTTACCTCGACGTTTAAATAAAATTCCAGACTTTACACAGTTTCCTTTGAGTGGGATATTTTTATACTCTTTCCATATACACACATACACATGCCGGCGCTGTCTGTGATCCAGACTATATATATGTCCGGCGTGCAGCCAGGTGGTTGGTGCACGGTACGTGCACGGTGTTGGTACATGGAGCTGATGACAGAGATCGAGCAGACAGACAGCAGCTGTCAGTCTGGCTCAGTTACAGCCAAACACCACCGATGCTGATACACCTCACCAATGCCCCGGGGTCCACGTCTGGGTCACGGAGCTTTAGAGTTCACAGTGGCCTTTAACTCCAGTCTGCCCTGCTCACACTGAGGTATTTTTTCCCGTGGTCGTTCTGTTAGAAGGAATCTGGTAAGGATACAGATATAGTGCTTTATTGTGACCCTTTCTCCAAGACATTGTGTTTATACTGTATACTCTTCATTTGTTTTCCCAAATACGTTTTGAGGGAAACAAAATCGCTGCCTGGAAAATGGCTGAGGCCAGGTTCGTCTTTTTTTGAGTGACGGAACAGCTACACATTTGCACCACGTGCAAATCGCAGGGATGTGGTGGGGGTGGATGCTGGGCTCATATCATGTGTGCCGTGTGTAGTCAGGTTTAGGCTTTAAGTCACTTTGGACATTTTCAGTATAAAACCAAGACCACGACGGTCTTTCCCTAACCTTAACCAAACGCTGCATGTACCTAAACATACAAAACAGCAATCGCGCTTTAATTGCTGTATTGTCGATTGTATTGCAAGAGTGGATGTCGCAGGGGAAAAAAAATTAAATATGTTGTCAGATACTTTATGTTCACTATGAGCATTTTGCAACCAGGCCTGTATGTTCATTAAAAACAGCTCCTCATTATTTTTCTTACCAAGTAGTATTTAAATGTTATTTCTAGCAGACGGTTGCTTATTGGTGACATCTGGGGGATATGGTTCAAATCTTCAATCACTGCAGAGGAGATTTTATATCACAATATTGTTTAACGAAGTATGTAAGTATTATTTGCTAATAATCCTTCAAGTATCAAAAGTAAAAGTAATAAATGCAGAGAAAGACTCCTGTGAGTGTGATACTGTAATATATTAGATTATTACTACTCATGAGTGTAAGAAGTTGTTTTAAGTATTTTCTACACGGTTATAGTACATTGTAGTTTAATGTATCTATATGTCAAATAAATAAAGTGGAGTAAAAAGTACTTATATTTCCCTCTGAACTGTAGTGGAGTAGAACTATAAAGTAGCATAAAATGGAAATACTCAAGTAAAGTAAAAAATACCTCATATTTGTACTTGAGTAAATGTGCCTAGTTACGTTCCACCACTGATTTGACTTCTCAGAGGTGCTGTACAGTAACACCGCAGTAGGAAGGACAGAACATCAAAGACAATTTTTCTTTTCATTCATTTCTTATCACAGTATGGTGCACTACTATTCTTTTATAGAGCCTTTAAACCATAGGAAATATATTTTATACTTTTACTACATTCTCATGCTATAATTGATGATTGTATTGTGTTAAACACCAACATGATCTGCTCTTTATTTATTATAGTTTTCCTCCATATGCTTATAGAATTTACTGCATGGAGCCACTTTTACCCCCGTGAGATTATTAAAATTTCATTTCATCTTCTGGAAACTCATGATTTATGTAAATTATACATTTTTGAAAGGGAAATTTAAGGCTTTTAGGTTACCATTCTCACATTTTACGATCCTTCCCTGACCAGACTGCACACCGGCACTTAACCCAACACAGACCTTCGCCAAATACCAAGGCTGTAATTGAAAAGCCCCCCTGTGTGTTAGTTATATAGGCTATCCCTCAGTTTACTTCCCTGTTCCGCGTGACTGGCATGGCGTAGACATGGGCCCTCTGTTTGACGGGCTCCGGTTGCAATACGGCAATATAAACCTGCTGGAACTGGGGAGATATAACAGAGCAGTCACATTCACGCGTAGAAAGCATATACACACATGTAGCATGGCTAGTTCTTTCTTGTAATGTGTAATCTCAACGGCACTTCACCTGGTCAAGTAAATATACAAACATTAGTAAACAAGGGTCTACATACATGCAGACATACACTCAAGAGAGTGGGAGGGCTTTACACATAAAAAGAAAATAAGAGAGAGAGAGGGAATGCAGGGGGCTATGATAGAGGATGTCGGGAACACTAAAGGCTGGTACCAGCGTTCAGAGTTTAAGGGCCAACAGGGCTTTGGATATGAATCTCGCCCAAGCACGGCGAACTCTGACCTTCTGCCAGAAGTCCCTGTGGGGTGCAGTGCAGTTATTGTCTTCATCTTTCTGCCCAACTCTCCCTGACCTCCTCCTGTCTTCCATCTGCACAAGGCCATTACGTCCATTTATTTCATCGCTACAACTCTCTGCACATAAACTGCTCTTTTTCTCCTCTCCGGTCTATTCACTCCCGGTCGTTCCCGTCCATTCATGGCCCGAACAGAGCCATCGATTCATCGGCCGGACATGACCGTATTGTGTTAGAATGCGAGGATGAGAAAGGGAGAAAGAGGGAGAGTATGCTCGGCCTTCAGGGCGACACTAAAAAGCGGAGAGTGGTCCTGAGGTCAACATGGAGGACAGAGGACAGGGGGAAGCGGAATCAACGTGGGACCAACTTAATTTGGATATTTGGAACTTTCAGGCAAATGATACTACGGTTCAAAAGGACTCCACGCTGATTTCACAACCATCAATCATCCACTGTCAGCTGGAAGAGATTTGACGTTACATGTCATGGGAAAAGGTCTTCCCTCTATGCTAGTTTAACATCCATTACTCATCCATTAGCTAACTAACAGAAACAAAGATTTTACATTATATGTCAATGGGAGAAGGCCTTTGGGGGGTCTTGTAATCTCTTTCCGTCATCCCTCACATGCATATTTGTCTCAGCGTTTTGGGTTTTGTCTGTTTGGTCTGTTTCTAATGGTTTTGTATTATTTCAAGTGTTAGATAGATGATTTCATTGATGTTTATATCTGCCCCATACCAAACTCATATGTCATGGGAAAAGCCTTCTAGGGGCCTTTTTAGACAATCGCAGAGTGGGACCGCAGAACAGAATGCAACTCACTGGCAAACTTATGCGAATGATTACAGTTCAAAGACTGTTGTTGTCAGGATGTGAGCTACAGCTGGTTTCAGCAAGAAAGCACAGTCCAACATGAAGATGTTTCAGTGGGTCTGTGTGTGCTGCAATGCTTAGTCTTAAGCCAATTAGATTACTTTATTTGTTCTACTGAGTGAAAAAAACTTCCTGGATCCATACTCAGCTCTGTGTGTGTGTGTGTATTTCTTTCTCTGAGGTCAGAGAACCAGGGTTACGTTGCACTGGACACACCGCAGGGTGTCACAGTAAGGGTGGAAACCTATACTGTACGTGAGGATCGAAACAACAAACTGTTTTTTTTAAATGTAAGATCTCCGGCCCCGCCATGATCTTCAGCCCCGGAGGGAAATCCAAAGCTTTCCACCGGCGTTCATTTCAGTGGCTCGACCCTTTTTTATCATGACGTCACCTCGCTACATGACAACAAACAAGATGTAACCGGATAACCTTTTGGCTTAGGGACCATCAGCGATGCTCTTGGCGTCTTTCCCCTCATCCTCATCCAACTCCTCCAAGACCTACTCCTCTTTCCCCCCCTGGTCTCCTGGGACCTCCGAGTAAAAGATTAAGGAGGAGCGGAAGGAGTAAGCTCATAGTTAGGGTGATGCATTTGTGACTGGAGCCTAACAGATTGACATTCTGGCTGGGAATGTACAGACAGGAAAGATAAATGTAAGCCCTTTTTTTTTTTTAATAAACTACCGAGGAGGTACTGGAGTATGCTGCCACTCCAGACTTTGGCAGCCTCCAATTACCAAAACGTCTTTACTGAAAATGATGTGCTTATTACAAACTCTGCAGGGCTGAATACTTTCTTCTTGTTGGGTTGGAGGTGGTAAAGGTTTTTCCATCAATGTTCAGCTTTTTCTTGACAGAGAGATCCCTCATTTTGGAAAGCACTTTCAACTCCTACGTTAACTTACGGACTTGCCACCGGTGATCATAACCAACAGCAGTTTTTTTGTGTGTGTGTGTGTGTGTGTGTGTATGTGTGTAAACCTTCTTTCACCCTCCTGGCTATTACTTTGAGCAAGAATGTGTTTTTAGTGAACCTGCCTGCTTAAATAAGGATTGAGGACTTCCATCTTGACCCTTCCCCGGTCAGCCCTAGCAACACACATTCCAGTGCATCATGGGCCACGTAGCCTCAAAGCCTAATGAAGATGAGGTGAGGTGTGATGGGAGATGAAGTCATCAGGCGAGGGGAGGCGGTGGGAAAGCAGTGGTGGGAGTCATAAATCAGAACTCATTGTCTATGTCACAGAATGTGTGTGTGAAGGAGTTCTGACTGGGTGGATGTGAAGGGGTGATGAGGGTTCAGAGTAGGGCGGTGGGAGAGGGCGGTCAATAGTAGGTGGATAAGGGATGTGAGGGAGATCAGGGTGCGGTCAGTGTGATGTAATCTGCTGGACATCTGTGCTCCGATGACAGACAAGACACGCCATGCTCAGGCACCAGGAGTTCTCAGACACACACGCATACACACACACACACACACACGCATACACACACACACACACACACACACACCTCGCTCCCCCAGGGAGCTGCGGTGCTGTCCTTGTCTGGGAGCCAGAGACTTGGCACTAATGAGACTAAATGAGGCTGGAGCCTCTCTGTGAAGGGGTCACAGCTTGTCAAACAGTCAGTCAGGCAGCTGGTTACGATAATGGTTTGAGTATATGCCAACCAGTTTAACAACCTGTTAGCTATACAGTCAGTCAACCAGTAAGCTAATCAAGCTGCCAAGAAAAATGTCACCCAGAGTTAACCAATAAACCAGTTGGTCTTTCAGTCCTCAAAACCGATCAGCTCACTAACTAGCCAGCAACACGATAATTAGTCAACCAGCCAAATGGCTAAGTGGCCATTCAATCAACTATTTTGTATTCAACCAACCATCCATTCAACCAGCTTGCCTGTCAGTCAGCAAGAGCTGAGTTTAGCCATGCATGTACTGATTAAAGTGATGGGGGAGATGGAGGGGAGGCCGAGTGAGGGGGGGGGGGGGGGACCCGGCTTATGTAAGGCAAGAGCTAGGCCAAGCAGAACTGACACAGGCCAGGCCTTAGATTGCCTCAGCATGGGGTAGAAATGTGCTGAACAAGGCTGCGGCTTGATTGAGAGTCCAGGGGGTCGGGGGGATTGCATGAAGTTTATTTGACTGTGGGTAATATAGGTTTTCTTCAAAAACAAACAGGGCTAATTTTGTTTGCTGTGTGTTTTAGCAGCTGTGACCTCCTATATGACTAAGCCTGACCCCGTCTTTGCCGCCTATGGGGGATTCCGGCTCCTCGAATGTCCGACATTGAGTGGACCCCATATATATTTGTAAATTTGTCTGTTGTATGTTTAGTGTGTTTGAATTAGTGTGATGTATAGGTAGAGTTATATGTGTACTGTGTGGATTGTGTGGTCCATTCTAGGTTGGTTGGTGTCCTTGTTAAAGGCGCAGGACAGAAAGATATACTGGACAATGTTCACCACACACTCAGATTCACACACCCACATTCAGACACACTAGATCTCTTACAGCTCAAATAACAGAGACAACACAGTCACTCTGGCCTTTTTTAAAGCCAAACCAAGACTTGGACCAGACTATTCCCATGACTTAAGGGCTGGGATGATGATTACACTGTTACCATAGAGATGCATCAGATGACAAAATATTGTCAATGAAGTATTAATGACAAAGTATTGCAGCAGATGTTTCATGACCAAAGAATTGTAGTAGTAAAACTCCTAATGGAGGTTTTGACATTCTTCCTAGTACATTTCAAATCATAGAAATAAGTGCAATGTCTTTGTCTTTTCTTTATCACGCTCTTGAATACCACTGAATCACCCAACTGTACAGTTACACACATTCACATACACACAAATAGAGACGCAGCTACAAAAGGTTAAAGCTTGCTGCCAAAAACTTGCACCTGAAATAGGTTCAATTGCAGTCTCTGAAAGAAGTTGAAATGGCAGTTAATATGGAAGGGCTAAAAGGTGTTAAAGTTTTAGTTTAAGTGTAAGCAATGGATAAGGTTGACGTATCAAATTCAAGTGTGAGCGCTGAGTAAAGTTGAAACATCAGTTGAAGTGAAAATAATGAAGAGTTGGAGATTCAATTGAACTTCAAGCACTGAAAGGAGTTGAAATGTCAGTTGAAGTGTATCTAATAAATTGACTGAAAGCTCAAAAGCTCAATTAAGCCAAAGTCCTGAAAGAATTTATTCCACTTTAAGTACAAAAACTGAAAAAAAAAACCTGTCAGTTGAAGTGGCAGCTTAAGTGTAAGCACTGAAATGAGTGCAGGTTTCTGTGGAGGTGTAATCATTGAACGCAACAATAGATGAAAGCAGTGAAGCTGTCAGTTGATGCATAAGAGGTGAAAGCAGTTGATATCACAGTTGATGTGTAAGTGGTGAAAGGAGTTTCAAATTTCACTAGAAGTGGTAGCACTAAAGACAGTCCAAGTGTGTCTACTGTAAGCAGTTGAAATGTCAGTTGGCGTGTACGCATTGACGGGAGCAAAAGTGCCAGTATAAGTGCCAAAAATCTGAAAATGGCAGATAATAGGTGAAAGCAGTTGAAGTGTCACTGAAAGTGTATGCGATTAATAAGACATTTACTATGAAGGCCAACATTTTAAAAAACTTAAACTTAAACTTAAAATATGTAAGACAGGACACGCTTCGGACATGTTTCAATGCATACATTTTCTATGAAGTGTGGAAAATGTATGAGCAAAAAGAGGTGAAAGGTGAGTGTTTTTGACAAAAGCTGGAGAGCATTATGAAATAATATGCTATGACATGTTCTATTGCATCACATCACTGTATGTACTGTACATTTACAAAGAAACAGTGAAACAAAGTAGTAGCAGTTTGCCCAGTGTGAGACGTCAGAGGTCAGGGTGTGGTTAAGCTTCTCAGCCAATCACAGTGCATAAATGAGATGCCTTGCGTTTCCACTATATTCACACATGCATACATTCTTCTCTTACATACATATATTATTTATAATATTAAATATCAACATTGATTGCATGTGCATGAGAGCAAATGTATGAATGTGTTAGTGAGAATGTATAAATATTAGAGTAAAAATGTGTGGGTGTAAGAATTAAAATAAATGAATGTGAGAGTGAAAATATATGTATGTGAAAGGAGAATGTATATATGTGAGAGAATGTTTTATGGCTTGTCCGGCCCCTCATAAAATGGTATACACTTCCTGTCTCCTAAGTGGTCGCGTTTGCCTCTCCCCAGTTAAATAATAATGAAAATAATATGCTTGTGTTAAGGAAGAAAACACAAGTTTTACTTCAGTTTTAACTGTTAATTCATGGTTTCACGTATAGGCCCCTTTAAATTTCTGTTTATCCGGTTGGAAGGCAACATCGGCAGCACTGAGGTCAAACCGAGAGGAGATATGTGTTGCCAGATATCGCCAGAGGGTGACGCTGAGACAGAGAGGTCTCGAACAGAGTTTATTTTCTCCTGATTTGTCTTTATGAAAAACACCATTTTAGTGTCAGAAAGTTCAGAAGATATGCGGCTTGTGAAAAGAAGGGTCTAATTCTCACTTTGGTGACTATGGGGCGAAGGAATCGGTCATAATCTTTGCTCACGTTCACTTCTCCCATTGGAGTGAATACACTCAGGACCTGCCGCTAGTCTCCTAAAGGTGCGGGGCAGAGGTGAAACCCACGTGACACAGATACAGGAAATGACTCGTTTTTGAACCGTCTCTGTTTCTGGTTTTAATCCTCAGGACCCCTCCCTGGGACGGGTCAGCCAAATCACGTAGGCTGCCCCTTGCTATGCCTGACAAATAATCATGGAACAATTGCGGCGGCAGCTTTTCCCAGGTTGCCGGTCTGGATGACAACCCTCACAACAACTCTACATGATTCATGTGTCCTATTTCTTTAATCCTGTTACACAATCCTCACTCATGTCTTTGCTTGCATGAATGACAACAAAAAAAGTATTTGCTTTGACGATGTACCACTGCATCAAGTTATTTACTGTAATATTGACAACAAATAGATTTAGGTAATTCCCGTTAGCATTTTTTGGTTGTTTCATGAGAAATACATTTTTAAGTCAATAGCAGACAGCTGCAGATGGATATGTTTTTCTGATTTACCCTGTCTACTGCTCTCTTTCTCTTTACCCTTCTCTACTTCTTGATTCTAATCCTGCTAATTAAGCTTTGAGAGCCTGCAGGGCTTCTTCCTCCCCCCTCCCCTCTTCATCGCCACAACTTTCTCACAGGGAGCATAAAGAGCTGGAGGAGAGGAGAGTGAGAGAGAGACGGAGAGGGAGAGGGAGAAAAGAGAGGAGTGAGAGCGGCTGAACAGAGGGTGGATTCATGGCGGCTCTCCTCTGCTTCTTATCAGTATCCTGGCTCTGTGAATGAAGCTCTTCAGAGGAGCTCCTCGCCCCTTGATACCCAATACGCCTCCAAAGCTATCTCTGAATCCCCACTGCGTGTGCACACACACATGCAGACCTTACACATGCTGCACATGTACAAATAGAGGTGTAAATGGGAAAAAAAACGTCAGTGTGTGCAGCAGTGCAAAGCAGGGCTGCAACAAATTATTATTTTGATCACCGATGAATCTGTTGATTTACTCCTCTGAAGTCAGCTTGGCTTTCTGTCGATACAATGTAGGAAAAAGAGTGAAAAATGCCTTTCACGACTTCCCAGGGCCCAGAGAGGTTTGTCCAATCAGAAGCCCAAATCATGGCTGTTTATGTTCATGGCCAAAGTCATGTGATATGATTGTAAGCTCCAGAACAAATAAGTGAACCTTGTGCTGAGATTTTTTTCTCACCCAAAGATATTCAATTCACAATTATATAAAACAGAGAAAAGCAGGAGCTGGAAACAGTGAATGTTTGGCTTGTCTGCTTGACAAATGACTTTACTGATTAATCCATCAGCAGAATTGTTAGCAATTCATTTTCAGTTGATCAGCTAATTGATTATTTGACTAATTGCACACACATGTACATATTAAATATGCACACACAAACATAAACCTTACCTACCTTAAGTTATGCTACTCCAGCAGCCTGTTGCACCAGTTACTTGTAAGTGCCCAGTTTGAACCATGTCATGTTAGTTATAATGTAGGATATAACTTAAAATGTACACCTCCTCCCATGGTAGGGACTAATGTTAGAAGAGACTTATCTGATATTTACACCAGGAGCGTATTGTGTGTCGCAGACTACATCCCTTGACATGTATGATGACACTGACGCATATACACTTATATTGTGCAGTGTGACTTTATGCGACGCTTCAAATGGGAATTGCCGATGGCACCATTTGTTTGCTTTTAATAAAAACTTGTAACTTGAGCTGTTTACTTTGGTAGATTTGTTTCTAGAGACATCTTTTATTATTTATGATCACATTTATATGATACAGCCCTCCACACCGTAGAGTGTATCAAAGTACAACAGAAGCCCTCTACTGAGGGACTTTAAAGTTCTGCTTGATGATATTTTCATTAATATTAGGATTATTATACCATATTTTTTAATTCGTGTGTGTGTGTGATGACTGCTTTCTCTGACCGAATTGTCTTGTGATATACTGTATATGTAATTTGTCCTCAGATCTCAAGTAAAAGGGCTCAACTAGGAGTTAGGGTTGACTTTACACTCAAACTTACTATCAAACTTACATTCAGCTGCTGCAACAGGCTGCAGGCCTCCTCCTTCTATCGCAGTCTGTTTTCTGTTATAAGGAGCATATGGGGTGCTGCCTATCCTCAGGTAAAATTTCTATAAAACACACAGGCATGACACTTTTTGGGTACATCAGTATTTTAAGTGACATTCTCAGCCACAACCGTGTCAACAGCAGCAGCTGAGTCAAGCCCATGCATCACTTAATGGCAAACTAACAATAAAACAAACTGGGAAATAACGCCGCTAACCACGATGTCATAATATTGATCCAGTTCTGATTTATCAAGCCAAACAACACCCCAGAACCTAATTTCCCAATACTGAATGAAACCAAGATTTCATTCTGATTTCCTGATGCTCTTGCATAGTCCTCAGTGATGCTTATTTATCCAATTCACAGTAGCCTCTACTTAGTGGCCTGTCTGTAATGACTGGGAGCCGTTGTGCAGCTATGCACTGGTTAGATCCAAATAAAAGAGGGGGATATTGGGTATCCTGGCTTATTTGCGGTGTGGGCAGCCCCCATCCCCCTGGTGGAGGCTGTTTTGGAGATGAGTGTGTGCGTGTGTGTGTGTGTGTGTGTGTGTGTGTGTGGGGGGGGGTTATATTATAGGATATTAAATAGTAATGATGGGCCTTGAAGCGACGGGTCCATGGGAAAGTGGTTGCGTCTTGCTGTGGCCCGGCGTCGGTCCCGAGACTCTGGGAGCCAGAACCGGGTCACCCTGCCACAGAGATCATTACAGGGCGGGGAGGTGGTGGTAGCGGTGGAGGAAGCGAGACTGAGATGCCAGACCCCATCGACCACTTAACCCCCCCAACTCATCTAGTCCAACTAGTCCTCTACCTTCCTCAAACCCAAAGTCTGCTGACCGCCCATGCCTGCCCTTTGGAAATAGACTCTTGCCGCAGTCGCCGGGCTCCACCAACACCAACCCCGACCCCGTCACCATGTCGACCAAGCATCCAGACAATATTTAGCAACCTTGACGCAGACAGGAAACGGTCTGCACCATGACAACGAGGAGGGGAGAGTGGGGGCTCGCACCACAGTGCTCATCTCGGCAACGTCCAGTGAGGAGATGGCGAAATGGATGATAAAGCTGCAGTGTGGATAGCCACAAGGCACAAAACAGGGAAGAGCAGGAAGGAGGGGAGGAAAAGAGAGAGGGGGACAGGAAGAGAGAGAGGGATGAGGACAAGCTCCTATTTCACTACATTCCGTTAATTCAACCAAGCAGTCCAGCATATTACTGACAAAGCCCATACTGACAGCTGTGTCCGCAGTGTGTGTGTCCGTGCATGCCTGCATGAATGTGTGTGCATGTTAACAGAGTACCTGCGACTTGGCTTTAAGTTAGAGACACACAACTCCAACAAAGTGCGTCACGTAAGCAAGCATGAGTTTGTTTATGTCCGCGAGACGACATCGCACATAACATTGCGTTAGACTGCACGAAGCATGTTTGGTAGTGAGCTCATGTGTATACAAGCTTTACAAACATAAATCACAGTCTCCTCTATGAATGTGTACGCTTGGGGTTTTCTTCAGTTAGACTAAAATACAGAATGACGTCTTACTGATGGGTAAGAAAGTCTGTAGTTTTTGTCTGCATGAAACAGGTATCCATGGTGTCATTTTGAGCTGTAAAAAAATTAAAAAACCTGTGAGGGTTAGGATGCCATGAAAAAAATCCCTATCAAAGGGTGCCGTGGTTTAACAAAAACAGGAAACTGCCGCTTATGATGATCAGATTAGATGTAAACAAGTCAACGGTTAGACCTCCACGCTATTTGTTGGTAATCCCCAATGTGTGTACACCCAATTTGATCTTTCACCTTCGTTTTCTCTTTCAAATAATTGTGGCTAACCTGGGGATATGATTGTCTGACTGTGTCTTGGCCTGTCTGACTTCTTTCCAAAAATGCTGCAGCATTCCCAAGTCTCAGAAATACCTTGGTGAGTTATTATTACTGAATGGAATGAACTAGTCAGGACATGTTTAGCCTAGCTAAACATAAAGACCGGAGGCAGGAGAAAACAGCTAGCCTGCCTTTATAAATGTATTTCCCAAAATGTCAAGCTATTTCTTGAAGGAAACTGTGAGCAAGTTGAAAACTATTACTTGGACTAAAGGATGAAGTGAATAGTTGAATATAAACAAAACACATACACCCTTAAACAGCTTTATGTGCCCTCATGAGGAATATAATAATCCAATAATACATTTTAGAAAGTTGCTATAGAGATATCACCAAAGAATATTAAATGTCAGCCGCTAAAATTGAGTCAAAGTCATCCGAGGAAGATAACCAGCAATTTCAATATAAGTCACTATAAATTCATCACTAGACACTGCAGACACATTTACAATCCCTGAAGAGATATTAAACCTAAACCATATCAGATAAAATTGGAGGTAAATTATAGGTCCATATAAACTCAGCACTTGCATACCCCAGACACACTGAACAAGCACATCAAATAGTAATGCTATAGGAATGTTACATTGACACCATAGGAGATGGGAGCAGCCCACTAAATACCATATGGTCACCAAGAAATGTACACCTTAGAAACATTATATAACTAATAAAAGTGTCTATAGGAATATTACAATGACCTTTCCGTGTAGGGAATATGCTGTGCCAGCATTCATCTTCTCCCTTTTTCTCTTCCTGTGCTTGTATCGCTTCATTCTCACAGCGGCATTTTCAGCGACCCAAACCCAACTGTCCAACATGATCCCATATAATTAAGCAGGTTTAAGGCAAACTGATCCCCTCGGAGAGCCTTGTCTTCCATACATTCCAATTAAAAGCGATTACACACAGTGGTCTTTCACTGCTAAGAAGCCTCTGTCAACCCCCCAAGCCCCACGCCCCCACCCCACCCTTCACCCACCCACCAGCACTACCCATTCCCAGGGTTTCGGTTGTCACCCGTCGCCTCAACCCATCAATCTCAATACAGTTTTTTTCCAGTGTTTGTTTTGGTCTTTTTTCCCCCCCTCAAGCAAGTAACTGTACGTTTTGTATTGTTTGCGTGTGCTAAGCTAGCCCAGATATATTCTCCTTTTCCAGTCAGTCTCAATCCTTCCTTTTTACGTCCTCAGCTTCTGTTTTTACGATTGCTAATCCATGTGAATAAGAGTGTCGAATCATACATGTTCGCTCTCAAATGCAGGCGGAGAAAGCAGCTTGAGCCCGGCAAATCCTTAAATCTTGTCAACTTTCACTCAAGCCCCCACCCCCCATTCCTCCTATCACCACCCATGGCCCACTACTCTCCCCTTCCTTATTCTTTTTGGAAATGCTTGCAGGGAGATGAATAGAAGCCCCACATTTCCACATGAAGTGAACAGCCAGCAGCGATCTTCTCTCCCCTGGCAAAGTTTACTTTTCTTCTAGCTGTGAGAAAGCTTGGTGGGACTGTGGTTATGAATATTCATGCCGGAGAGTTCCCTGTCAATCAGTCAAGGAGAGCTGAGGGAATTTATGTCTCCAGTGGTTCATTTTGCCGGGGAAGGAATTTGTGCTAATTCAGGTTTAGGCCATTCCATTACTAACTTTTGCAGTACTTTAGTTTCTGCCATATTTATTAATGGATCTCTCATTCTACTAGCAAGCGCAACAGATAAATGCTTTTAACTTTTTTTTATTTCACGTTGACCATTCACCTCCATAAATAAAAAGTTACTCTATTGTTGAACTATATCCATGTTCAGCCTGCTAGCAAAGAAACTTTATGGCAGCACTGTTATAACTTAATGGCCGTATCCACAGTGCATTTTAAGAGCAGTCATAATGAATTACATGGCACTCGTGCTCACAACTATACCTTATGAGAAATAAAATATTTATGGAAGAATTAAAATTATGTTGAGTGAGAATGTCCCTTATTTATGAGATTATGTCAGCCCGTTGCTACATGTAAAGAAGCATTTAGCTCAACTCCAATTCCCAGTAGTAGTTAGGTAGCATAGCCATTTGCAGAATCATTTAATGTTTCCAGTAGCAATTGTCGAGATACGCTGATCTCTCTCCGGTCATATCCACACACGCTATACTTCAAACTAAGTAGCGGGGTAGCATGACCAAACGCATAAGAAACGACGGAAATGCTGCTTCGAAGGGTCTGGTGCCACGATTCCCCTCACTCTCGGCTCCATTCTAATAATAATAATAATAATATGTTTTATTTATATAGCGCCTTTCCCAAGCTCAAGGTCGCTGTACAAGAAAATGCGTACATATACATAAATGTAGAACATAGACATACAAACAAATCTCCATCCAAACTGCCACTGCAGGGGCCAGTCAGACACTGGTTGGCATCCAGACCTAAAACATACCTGAGCCCAAATAATGCAATCCTGATTCAACAGATTTAAAGGTTTGAAAGCTTATTAGATGCCAAAGCATGCCACAGTGGTTTATAATAAAATTATTTTACAACGTTTCACTGCAGCAATCATTTTATCTTTCCTTGCACCAATTTGGAGGTAAACAGTAGGAATATGGTGTTCGGGTTGCACGTATTCTTCCAGGGATGCGTGCTTGCATGTGTTTGATTGTCTAACATAGCGCCTTGCCGGATGATGTCACAGAGTGAGACAGAGACAGAGTACTTACAAACAGACGGAGAGAAGTTGAAACCAAAACTTGACATTGCAGTTAATTTATCAGTAAAATGTATGGAACCACACTCTAGACTGGACCACTGTGCAGCCCTCATCATAAAACATTACAGATTTAATGAATTATTATTCATATCTCTATGTTTATGACTAGGGTTAGGATCTTGTGTGTTGAAATGTGCAGATAAACACAATGCATTCTTTAAGGACGAGACAGTATGAGTCCATTAAAATTTCAACATGAAATTAGCATTCTGTCTTATAGCACCCAATAAATACAACAGTCAAAGAAGCATTACCAAAATAATGACCAAGAACTTATTGTGGGAAGCATGGAATCCATATCAAACATGAGTACTGGGCCGGGCAAACAAGAGCTGAAGAGATGAGGAGGTGTGTGTGTTGGGGGGGGGCGCACAACATAGTTAGGGAAGATGAGAAACAGAATGGAGTAAAGAGGGAAAGTCAGAAAAAAAGCACTGCTGGGCACCACTCAGAGAGGCATAAATCTAGGCACTCACAATTGAATTCAAATGCAAATCCAGCACTGAGCACCCAGTGGAAAGGCCACCTCAGTTTAGCCAAGTCCCAATGTGTGTATGCTACCCCCAACTGACAGGGACACCTCATTCTCCACACATTGTCTCTGAATGTGTGTGTGTGTCCTTGCATGCTTGCAGGGCATGCATACATATGCATGGACCTCTTATTAGAAGCAAGACAACAATGACAGGCAGTTTTTACGATTTGGAGATACTGCTATAAAGTTACCCCAAAAGTTTAGTTTCTTTGGACCACATTTTCCGCCTTTGATATTTGGGTTTGAATTTTGTGTATGTGAATGTTATAAAGGGGTGGGATCCCTGACCATCCCTATTCTCTTCTCTCTGTTCCCCCCTTCCAGCCCCTCCAAGCTAGGGAGTCAGAAATGAACCTGAACTGATTGAGAGTCAAAAGCAGTTGCCGGGGGAGGTTCAATGGGGCAGAAGCAGTTGCTGGGGGAGCGATGGTGGTGTAGGGAACGGAGGCTAGCCCCGTTGGTTGCCAGGGTGCAGCCTGCTGGTTGCTTGGGAGTGCCATAGCAATCAGGCAAGTGTTAAAGCCATTAGGATGCCTTACCATATGAAAGAATGGGTGGGTGTGGCAGGGCTGAAGATGAGTCCTGGGAGGATAGTCCCACTGTCAAACAGCAGGAGTCTTACAAAAGAGCCTTTCATTGGGCCATTACTGACCCCCCAGCCACCCACCCCCCCATGCCGTTAAGACACACACACACTCACACAACCTCCGCCGTGGCCACAGAATAGGGGAATTCCCTCTTTAACTATAGGAATGAGAGGGAAAACAGAGAAGGGAGAGAAGACTAAAAGAAAAGGAGTAAAGAGACGACTTAAAGCACAGCGACCTTCCACCGGCCTGTACGGAGCTGTGTGTTTTCCACCGAGTTGGCATCCAGACACCAGCCAGAGAGGCCCCCTGGCACCCCAGTCCAACCTCCAGGGAGAGACTCATTACTGGGGGCAACAGCTCCCTGGTGCTCCCCATGCAGTCTGGAAGTAGAAATCTTTATTTTCCTCTTAGTTACAAGCAGAGGTACTGTTTACTATGCAGTAATGAAAAAAGCACTCAGGAAACTAAAAATAGACGGAGCTAATTCAGCCTAAACAGCCAGGAAAGGAAATCTGGATGTACATAACTGCGCATACATGCATGTGCGTGGACACATAGACGCAGGTATAGGCAGCAGTGGAGAGAAGCAGCGAAAAAAGCCAGCCTCTGTTTCCTGTCCTTAATGGACTAATGGTGGGGGTTTACTGGCCTTTTATTATGATTTGGCCAATTAGCTGTAAAGCAGCACAGGACCAGTACTCTGACTGCCCCTTTTCTCATTCTCAGTTTCTGTAACTTTCTTGTCTTTCAAAGGATGGTTAAAACATGACAGATAAATGATAATCCATGAAACAGTAAAATAAGCTAATACAATGCAGAATAATTGTAAAACTCACTGTAGAAGGAAATCCCGTGTTCATTTAACCTGGATATCATTTTCATAGTTTTGGTCATCATTCCTTTCAGTTAAATTATCACTGTACTCCCCAAGTTAATTGCTGCATTGAAAGATTACATTTAAGACTAGTACTAAGAGTCATGCTAGCAGCTATATGAGGCTGTAGTTATGCACATTGGTGCATTGAGCTAAATGCTAATATGTATACACAATGACAGTGTTAAAATGCTGATGTTTTGCAGGTATAACGGTTAGCATGGTCACCATTTTAGTTTAGCATGTTATCTTGCTGACATTTGCTAATTAAGCCATATTACACAAGAGGGTGTGCTATATCGTCATTATTAGCCCCAACAGTGATGCGGTCAGGACCGAGGCTCTAGGTCATCACTGAAGTGCCAATAATGACGTTAAAGCACACCCTCGAGTGTAATATTGCGATAATACAACAGTTACCAACACAATAAAAGATATAATAAATATGTACTCATATTGTCTGGCAATTTGCTCTCAAAATAATATTTTTTTTGCTAGTGTTATCGCTGTTTCCTTGGAAACACATGGGTCTGATTAATAACTGGAAAACAATCAGTAAAATCAGTAGAATCCAATGTAATGAAACCTAGTTTACTACTCCATCAAGTAGGCAAGCCTATAGTAACGACCTAGCAACAGAGAGGATTTCTAGTCCCAACTTCAGCTCATGCTTTCTAGAGATCATGGAATCCCAAAGTCAATAAATACCACACATTTAAACAACTAACAGCCCTGCTAGCTCAATCTTGTTGTAAAAAATGTATTTTTTCCATTGACAGATGCAGCTACCACGCCCGCAAACTTCACATGTATTTTTATGTTAGCAGAACTGTGTCACGACTCCCCGGCACGTCTGATGGAGGATGCCAGAGCGTAACATCAAGGCGGTTTCCATGTGATCCAAACGTTTCCAAAAACTCCATAGAGTTGTAAAGTCCAAAAGCCAAAATGTTTTCATCAACATAATAATCTCTAATATTCACAACATGTTTTTATCTAACCGAATATTCTGCTTTGATCCGTATTTGTCGGCTCCTATCCTTTCAATAACAAACTTTCACAAAGCTGTTTTCTCTCCACCTTTAAGACGTCACACACCTGTATTAACGGGAAGGTACAGCAGCAATCCAACAACACCATAAATTATATTAATTAAGCAAATTAATGGAAACGGCGGCGTAATGTACCAGTCAGATTGCTTGGTATCTACGTTTTGCATAATTAACATTAAACACAAGTGCAGCTGAGCCTGATGGGAAAGTCATTAGTTCTGCGAGTATTTGGACATAGCCCAAAGTACTGGACAAAGGAGGAGGCTTTAACCTCTGGGGACCATTAAGGCCTGTACAACATTTCATTGCGATCGATAGTTCCTATAAAAACTATACTGCAAATACTGTGGATTATCCCCAGCTACAGGGACACTGGCTCTTAAAAGAGAACCAATGTTACCAACGTAACATTGGTGCTGTTATCACCACATGTAAAATGTCATTCACCTCAATTTTCTGCTGCAATCTTAGAGACAGATATCTCAAAACCTCAGAACAATGCACAAAAAACCCAAAGTATGCATGCTCAGATACCACTAGAGATAAGTGAAAAGAACTTTTTGTTTGTACTTTGGGTCAACTTACCATTTAAGCAGGGACGGGTATCGATCGCACTGTGGTTAGACTGAATCTCAACACGAAACTGAAACAAAGAATCAGATGGCCAACGCATCAGTTTGAAAAATCATAATTGCCTCTTGGTTTTATTTTAGTTTCATGTTTCCTATGAAAGCATCTCTGAGTGATGCTTGACAAAGTTTGCTGACATGCAGACACAGAAGTTTGATGCCTAAGAAAAATCCAAGGAGTGTGCAGTTTAGTGAAGTAATCCCGACTGATTTACTACCAGTGGGCCTGTCTTTTTCTTCGGTTTATTTCTTATTTTGCTGTTTATGTCAGTCACTCTTGCATTCTGTCTTCCTGCAGTCCAACTGCGTGTTTGTGTCAGTCCGTCAGTTCTTTTTACTTTGTGGTGACCTCAGTCCAAGCTTCATGTCGGTCCAAACATCTGCGCTGAACTAATCCTAATGGAGCAGCTTTTATTTTGGTTTCGTTATACGACCACTCGCTACATTTTGACACAAGACAAAATATATCAATGATCCGTCCCAATGTCAACACAGAGCAATTTAAAGAAGCATAACAGAACGTGGAGTTCCTTCTCGTTTGCTGGTTTCCCTTTGTTCACAGTGGCCAGAAGTTTTTATTGTTCAACAAGACAAGGGGAAGCAGAAGCTTAGGATGCAGAAGGGGAAGAAAAGAACATTTGTTGAAGCTCTGTTCAAGTTTCACTGCTAGAATGATTCGTCGTTTGTTCTGTTAGATCCAACCTGCCGCTAATTTCCTGATTATGAGTCAGCAGTGAGGCTATGGGAGTGAGTCAGTGTAGTGAGTGGTGTGTGTGGGTGTGTGTGTGTGTGAGAGTGGGAGTAGTATGCGTGGGTGTCAGCCCTGTGGTCGAGAGTATGACTAAGGGGCAACTTATGAGCTTGTGTGTGTGTGTGTGTGTGTGTGTGTGTGTGTGTGTATGTGAGGGAGAGTGAGAGGGGTGTGTTTGAGACGGTGACATGTGATTGGCCAGTTTTCATGACAAAGCCAGGCACTGTGCAGACGCTGACCACAAGACAATAAGATTAGTCCTTTAGTCAAGTGACATTAGTGTTGTTGGATGTCCCTCTGAAACACATTTTTCAGCTTTTACAGTAAATTGGGGATTTGTTTTGCTGGTCTTTAAAGGAATAGTTTAACATTTTGGGAAATATGATTATTTGGTTTCTTGCTGAGATATTTGTCCGTTCAGTATGAAGCTGCGGGAGACTGTTAGCTTAGTTTAGCCCAAAGACTGGGTTATGCCTGTTGGAAAGAAGGCAAATAAGTGTATTTCCCAAAATGTCCCACTTATTCATTTAAGGAATTGTGTGTGATATTCCACGAAGTGTAAAAACCCTGAAAGACCAATTTTGAAAACAAATGGGTTGCACGAAAATCATTAATCCTCTTGTTGAAACACGCTTTGCATTTTATAGCAATATGCAGCTAAATCAGGTGCTTCCCAGTACAAGGACAGCAAACGTCCAAGGGAAAAAAGGGACTGGACTCACTGATTGATTTGCAGCCTTTAATTGTGCAAATTGTGTCTTCATCAGAGTCAAAATGGACAAAAGACATGAGGCAAACACATATATAGTTAATCTAGAGCAAATGTACTGTTGTCATTGGATAACTGGATTTCATATCTATTGGATAAAGGATCCAAAGGTGGGAGTTGCCATAGTCACTGTCCAAGTGCCACACCCCATGCGTTATCATCACCACATCAGAAACAAGGACACATCTTAAAGTTACGAAGATAAAGTATAGAAAGCACTAGTAGTGCATCCATCAAGTGTAATAAATTAGAGGAGCATGACAAATTCAGTTTTCATTTAGGCAAAAGGGCTTCTCTGTGTTACTCACTGTGTGAATCAGTCAAGCCTCTCTGCAGAGATATTGGGAGGGAAATGAAACTACAACCACATGTGTCACTGAAACTACAATGCAGTTAAAATGCAGTTGAAGGGGGAACATTTTCGAGTAAATGGTGATTAGGACCGAATGGTTTCCTCTAACTTTAATTTTGCTCCCCAGATATATATCAGTCTTTTCCCAGGAAACCTGGGCTTTCTCACCATAAATGAAGTTTGCTATAAAATGTATTCATGATTCGTGATTGCTGGAACACTGGAAAGACTAACTGCGACAATTTAGGTGAATTTGAATTAGTTTAAATGAAGTGTGTATGACAATAAGTTAACAAGGCAGTTAACCTGGTCTTAGTTCCGTAAAAGAGAGAACATTTTATTCAGAAGGTGTATAGTTGTATTTGCCAGTTTAACAAGGAAAACAGGTTTACACATAATTCCTTTCTTGACATTTGGTGAGTAAATTTTCTTTATTTATCAGACTAAAAAAAGCTAAGAGAGCTTGTGTAGCGTAGTGAACTCGTTGCTTGCACACATCTCCCAGCTGAAACTGCCGCGGGGGGGGGGTGCCTGAGCAATATTATCGCCTCTTGAGGTACTAAGAGGTATTACGAGACATGACGGGCCCGGCTAGCCTGTAAGCATTCTAACTTCAGTAAATATCTGTGCAACACAATACATAGACGTCTTTGACATAATGTCAAAACTCTTATTTCTTCACATTCTGTTGATAACTGTAGTTCATTTTTTCTTAATGCTTTAAACTTTTCAATCTCTTAAATTCTTACACATACAACTACCTTTAAGTACGCAAACACACAGGCACACACAGACACATATGCACACGCAAACTCACACAACATTTTTCCGAAGAAGAGAGAGTCCATTTTGGCGAGTAAACGTCAAAATCTCATGTTCCATGGGATTCAAGCCATGGCGATGTGTTTGGGCAAGAGTTTTTAAAAGAGAGCTCTTCATGTGGAATAGATGTGTGTGTTTTTGGTTGCATATTCTGCAGTCCCACGAGAAAACAGAAGGCAAACACATGTCATTAAATGCTCTGATACAAATGGGGACAAGAGAGCACTTTTGAACCTTGTTTGACTGCCGTTATAGTCAAAGCAGACAAAGCGTTCACTGAGCCATGGAACAAAACTGTATTTTTGTTCATGGTATGTTAAAGTGATTCTGTTTTCATGAAAAACCAGACAACACGGTGCTGGCATGAAACAGCAGCAGACTGGTGATGCTGCCAGTTTCTTAGTAGTGCCACTCCAGTGGGGCCTGCAGACTTCAGTGACCTGTAGAAACACACACACACACACACACACACAGCAGCAGCACCAGCCAGAATGATTAGTCACGGGGTCCGTTCCCTCCCTGTGTTTATCAATTAACACTGAGAACGTGGGAAAGGGAGGCAGAAAAAATCCAAGGGGATTAAAAAACAGACTGACAGCAGCACATGTTCGCCGACTCCTTCCACTCTGCCTCTGTCCAGTGTCTCCTTCCTCTTCATCTGTTTTTCTCTTTTTCTTTCTCTATCATCTCTCCATCTGTCCGTCAGTACAAATCCTTCCCCACCATTCCTGTCTTGTTTTCCTTTAGCCGTTTCTTGATCGTGGATTACACATGGCGGTGAATCTAGTATTGGCAAATAGCGTTTGTGTTGCCAGCAGTCAGAAGTCTTTGGAAAATACTCTATGTGCAAGTCAATTTATAATATGGTATTTGTCTGTGAATGACAGCTTGGTCCACACAAATGTAAGTATTGCAACACATAAGAAACATGGACAATGTTACTGCTCACTGTTGGATTAAGAATAACCTGGTCAGGCACTGTTGAGTCAAGCTGTGGTTCCAGAAGTATTTCGAAATAAAATTCAATCCTTTTTTTCTTTCAAATGCCCGATATCAGATGACATCGGGGTGGGATGCAAATAATGTTCTAAAGTGGACAGAAATATGTGTTGATATACTTTTCTAAACCCTGCGAATGTGGTTAAAACTAACAGAGGTGGAAATATATTTGGAGCAGCACAGCGATCTCCAATAATGAGGTACTTTTGGAAGCTAGGAATTGCACTAGAACGATTAAAAAGAACAACATGACCATAAATGCATGCTCATAGCATAAACAAGTGTCTAGAGCCGTACTAGCAGCTCTGTGATGGGGCGTTCACACCAGACGCGAATGAAGCGATAAGCGGCCAGCGATTTGCATGTTAAGTCAATGCAAAGACATTCTGCGGCGCGAATGACGCGATGTGCACGAATGACGCAAAATCTGAACTTTGGCGCATATTCGCGCCGCGTTAACCAATCAGGAGCTTGCTCGAGTAGTGACGTGATTACGAGTGGAGGCAGAAGTCCAAACAACAATGGAGGATAAAGTAGTTGTGGCTGTGTGTGGACACCTGGAGCTGTACGATACGTCCTCGCATCGTTATAGAAACAGGAATAATAAAGGATCTTGCTTGGACGAAAGTGAGTGAGGAGGTCGGACAATCTGGTCAGTTGTAAAAAACGTTCTTTACTCGCAGAAGCCCCTCCTATGACGCGAATTCGCGTCTGTTGTGTAGTGACTTTCACGCGCGAATGAAGCGAATAAACTCAAAATGTTCGAGCGCCCAACTTCACGCGAATAGCGCGATTTATTCACTTAATTCGCGTCTGGTGTGAACGCCCCATTAGGCTCTACTTTGAGCTACATGCTAACATGTTCAAATTTTCACCTGATGATAAATCTTGAAGAAAAGTCTGAGGATCACAGTCTCAGTCCAGGAACTCGTGCTTGCAACGGGGGCTTGAGGGCTAACATATAATGCCGTCATCATGGTAAATACAAAACCTTGTTGTATTTACAATTGTATTTATTTTCTTGTCTTCCTTAAAGACAAAAACAATGAAACTGCAGCAGGGCCCAGACCTGACCGGAGTTTCTCAAGTTCTATAAACCAAAGAACTCCTTAAAACACCAAGTGGCCATCAACCCGTCCAGACAGCCCCACCATGGGAAACAGCTTCACCCATTATGGAACAGAATAACATCTCCATGTTTATGTTTCAAATACCCCACTTTGGGCCCGACTGAGCTAAGTCTGTGGGAGAGGAATGTGTAGGGCAGTGTGAGCTTTACTGTCGTTACCGGCCGGCCATCTTGGATCCACAAAGCCCCACACGGTGCCAGCTGTTTCTTCAAGCCCAACTAAGCTCTAGGTATTGGAGCTAATTTGACCCATGGAAGGCCAATTGGGACCAAGCTGGGGAGTCGGGCTTAGATCACTGGAGCGAACCGTGGGCCAATGGGGCGATAGGAGGCAATAGGGAGGTATCTTCCTCTAAACCCCAAATCTCTTTCTTTCTTCTTTCTTTTCATTCGTTCTCTGCCTTTCTTTCTTCCTTCCTTTCCCTCTTTCCTGTCTTTCTTCCTTCCTCCCATTTTTTCTTCCTTTCTTCCCCACTTTTGTTCTTTCTTTCTTTGATTATTCGTCCCTTATTCCTTCTTTCTTTCTGGACATTTTGGTCTTAAATAAGTTGCTTCTGAATGTCCTTATAATTGATCTATTTATATTTATAGCATATTTGGTATCTTCTACACCCCAAAACAATTTGCTCTGTTGTTAATTTGATCAATAAAGTTTCATCTCGTCATGCCTTACATCACTCTTTTTTTTTATGTTTCCAGCAATATGCCAATTGGCTCTATACCTCTCCTTTCATCTTCCCTTCTCATTCTCTCCTCCTCATGAGGAGTAACGCCAGTAGTGCAGCAGCCAGCAGACATGTGTTGGTCCAGAGGATAACGGTAGCTCAGAGGCCTGTTGTCCTGGTTGCTGGTGTCAGGGAGATGGAGGGTCATGCATACTGATGCTGTTTGAACTTCTCCTAAAGTGATTATTTATGCACAGCCAGACCCGCTTGGCCGAGCCAGGATTAACTTCATGAAAATGCAAAAGGGCATGTAGGCAGGCTCACACAAACGCACTTACACGCACACGCACACACAGTGGCGTGCTTTCATGGCCCAGTGCCTGGCTTTTCCCCCCACGGTCCCAGCCTCAGTGGTTTGAGGACAGGGCACTGCTAAACCCCCACGAAGCCTTCACACTAACGTCTCCATGGAGATGCTAAAGAGATTAGCACACTACGCGCTTGTGTGTGCATGTGAGTGTGTGTGTATGTGTGTCGCCCGTGATGAGAGTGGTGGCAACCCTGCTTGTGTTAGTTTAAACTCTAACCAAATCATTTTTTTCTGCTATCAATCAACAGGTTGCACTGAGTGAAAGCGAAGAAAGGGACTGGCAGAAATGATGTCGTTGCCTTCAAAACGCGTCTTCTTGTCCTCAATCAATGCCTCACTAACTAATGACAGACATGGCTAAGAAACACGTGAATTGCTAAGTGGTGAAAGCGGCGTTTTGTGATGTGTTTTTGTTGAGCAATTATGTGAGTGATTAGTATTAGCACAGGTGCTGTGGGAGTGGCGCCAGACTGAAGAAGGAGCTCAGCCTGAAGGTGAGGCTCTCGGTTTACCGGTCGATCTACACGCCAACGTTCCTCAGCGCTTATTATGTTTGGGGCAGCGGTCAAAAGAATCAGATCAGGGTTTCAAGCGGAAGACTTTCCTTTGCGGTGTGTCTGGCCTCACCCTTCAAAGAGGAGCTCTGTAATCCAGAAGGAGCTCCGAGTAGAAACCGCTGCTCATTCATGTCAATAGGAGTTAGTCGGGGTGGTTCGGGCAGCTGATAAGAATACCTCCTGGTTTTCTAGGCATGTCAAACTGGGAGAAGACCCCAGGGGAGAACCGAACACGCAGGCGTGTGAATGCCTCGGGATGTGGCTTTGTATGCTCCTTTATTTTTCTCCTTAGCTCAGTTTTAAAGTAAGACCTAATAGGTGCTCTTTCTCATTCTGCTGCTGCCATAAGTCACTTTGTGCCATATTTCTGTATTAATGACATAAAGACAAGAAAATATTTAAAAATACTTCCCCACCCCACCGCCCTCCTGTCCCAAACCCAACATCCTGAAAGTTTCAGCTCTGTCCAGCTCTCTCCGTCTTTTTCTGCCTGTCTCCGTCTCTCCAGAGGGTCTAAGGGCAACATTCCCATCCTCTTTGAAGTAGCAGACAGTGTTTTGTAATATGGGGGAAAAAGAAGGGTCAGGACTGTACACGCACACACGGTCAGCCTTGGGTAAAACAGGCAGCAAAGCTCATGAGTTAGAAGCGAGCGGGTTATTATGGTAACCCCAGAGAGGCCTTCCTCCCTCCACTCCCCTCCCAGCCCACCTCAGGGTGCTTTGAAATGAGAGAGGGCGGGTGAGCATAGATAAACAAGGGATGAAGAGGAAGAGCAAGAATGGAGGAGGGGACTCGAGCAGCATGTGGCATCCCATATTGGAGAGGTCTCCCACTTCCCCTTGAAGAATGAAAACACACTGATAAGGAAAAGGAGGGAAGTAACAAGACTGTCTTCTTCCTGTGTGCCGCTGAGAAGGTTGGGATGGAGACACGAGAAGAGAAATAAGGTCACAGACAGCCAAATTAAATAAAATTGGAGACTAGTTACAATAGTTTTGCAGAGTAGAAAAGAAAAGGCAAGAGCAGGCAGAGCGAGACGAGAAAATAGGGAAAGAGGGGTGTCATGAAGAAAGCACGATAAGATAGTGAAAAGAAAATGAAGAGAAAAGAAACAAGGATTTGGCGTTTGAAGGCTACTTAGCCCTCCGTCCCCTCCCCAAAAGAAAACAAAAAGTAATTCTCACACAAACTCAGATACCACTGGATAATCTAAAGGCTGTCTGAGCTAGGCTAGTTAGTGTTTAGCAGGACTATCTGGTGTCATTTCTTTCTCCATTATGATTAGATTTAGCGATTGCCTTATTTGTGTGGTATAAGAAATGCAATTACTAGGATGCTGGAGCATATTGAAAATTGTTTAAATCACTTAGCTAAAGCCAGCCTTGACTGCACGGCAGGTAGCCTTTCTAATGTGTAATCATTTTAATATGTCAAGAGGTCTGATTGTGGTCTCAACTTAATTTTGACCAAATATGTAATTACTGTGCTTGGGTTTTGTATAGGGGAGAAAAGAAAGAAAAATGGGAACAAATATTGCAAGGGAAACGGAGAGTCAAAGGTCCGGATAAAGGGATATTAAAGAAGAACAAAAGAGACGATAGTGAAGGAGACGGGAGAACAAAGGTGATGAGAAACGAAACAGGATGGGAAGAGCATTTGCAAGAGCAAACAAAAAGAGAAGAGATGATAAAACAAGAAAAGACACTAGAAGGGAAGATGAAAGGGAAAGGAGAGGAGGGCAAGGAGAATAAAAGATGAAACTCCAGTCATTCAGAGGACGACGAGGGGGATTTGTTGTTTTCTTTCCTGTGTGTTGATAAAGCAGGGCAGGAAGGAAGCGTCCCAGTGAGGACCAGTAAACTCCACTCACGGTTCCAGAGCCATTACCACTGCATTGTTCGCCATCAGCCTCTGTTACTGGCTCCTCTCTTCATTATCTCAGCGCTATTGTCTCAGGACCCTTCGGTGATGAGCCCAACGACCTGACGACAGCCGCGGACACACACAGCCACAGAAAACACAAAGGAGACAGACTGAAAATAGATAGGACAGTAATGACCGTGATATGTGTGCCTCTGTGTGTCTGCGTACCACCCTTGGTTGAGCTAGAGTAAAAAGGCCAAAACGGGACAGATGGCCACTGTCAAGTCATTCTTCTCCTGGTGTATATCTTTCTTCCAATTTAACTCTGTATTTGTTTCCATCACTTCTTTAAATCCTTTCAACCTCTAACCAAGTGGCCGAACTCCGTCTGTCTCCTCGACTCTTCCTCTTAGTAGACTTTAATGTAGACTTTGTGCATCTTTTTCTCTCCATGTTGGCCCTTCTTTTACACTGAAGACCTTTTTAAGCCACCAAATAAATCAAGCTTTTCGAAACGGATCTCCAAACCAGATAAGTCAGAAACGGCTAATCCTGTTGTAGTGTTGAGAGGAAAACCTTTTCTTTTTCAAAAATGCTAACTTTTCACAATCATGGCCAACACACTTAAAGCTGCACGAATCAATATTTTTATAATAGCAATGTCTGAATTGACTATGTGAAAGGGGTCACTCGTAGTGACAAACCCTGATAAGCCAGCAGTAACCCTAAGCTCTACAGAGCTTTTTAGGGGCTTGTAGCTCATTGTTTTATGTGTCTTCACTGTCTTTTTCACTCTCGCTGATCTCATTAGCATCATTTCCTGGTGCAGCCACCGGCTTTCAGTGGAAAAAACTCTGATAAACCGACTGTTTGCTACCTACCCCACACCAAACCTAACTCTCGTCACTAGCTGTGAGGCTTATTTGCTTAACCCAGTTAGCAACTAGCTAGTGAACATAGGGGAGCATTTAGTGGCTAAAGAGACCAATATTTCCCTGAGAATTTGGTGGAGACAAAAACAGAGCTAAAAGGAGATGACTAATAGACTTAGATGCTTGAATGCTAATGTTGCGCAATGTCTGCTGGATGTGTAAATAGCCCATTGTATGTTGGTGTTGGGTTTCAACTTGTTGTGTTGCCCTCAAATGACCCTAAAAACTTAATGCAAATTAATGTTTGAACTTGCAATGTGATGGCACAAAATGTCTTTCTTTACAGGGTCTCAGTGATTGCATATTTTGTGTGTTAATGAATTCAAAGTAATAAAACCAGGGAAGATCCTATGTTTTCTTGTTTTGTTTTCTCTGATAACTTTAGCTTCTGGGCAGCAGTGGCTCCAGTGGCAAACCAGGCTGGGCATTTATCATAGGGTTAGTGGTTTTATCTTCTGCCTTTGTCATGATGTTGAAGTGACCTTGAGCAAGATGCTGAACCCCAAATTGAACCCCAAATTCCAATGGACATTTGGATCTCTGCCTCATCCATTATTTTCTTCTCCTCGAACACCTCATTGTGGATTATCACGAAGATATTCCATAGTTGGGACAAATAAGATTAAACAGGAACGTATGGCATCATGTATTAGTGACATGACACTTTGAGAACTTAAAGCTCAATGCGACAGTCAAAGACTCAAGCAAATTACACCCAAAATGTAAAAAAAAATATAGGATATTCAGTGTATATGTGCAGGGAAGGATGTGTGACAAGCACAGAATGTGTAAATGACAGGAGTGTGTTTGAGGGTAATAATATCTGTGTGCGAGTCAGTCCATGCAGTGACTTATGTGTACCAAACACAGACCGGTCATGCCATGTGCCTTTTAGCAAGCAAACAGCGTGCCATTAGTTTCTGTGGTCTAAATCAAAACCACTCCATGTCACAATATCCCGCTGTTTTAGTGCACCCTCACATGGCTTTTCTTTACTCGTGCAGTTTGTGGCTGACAATGTTTGACTGTTTAAAATTTCCCCCGTTTTCTTTTTTCCTTTTTGAGGGAAAGTTTGAGCCCCCTTCGCAGAGCCTTTGAGATGAAGCCATCTGGACAGCTAGTAGAGAGAACTGTTTTTAAAGCTCTTTTCTCTTCCCCTCTACCTCTCGCTCTTTCTTCACTAGATCCCTCTTTCCGTCGGTGAGGGAGTGAACTGGGCAGGAGAGGAGGGAGTTGGATTGGGATGTTTTCCATGCAGCCATAAATAAGTCTGTCCCAGCTCATGCTTTATGGTATCCAGAGCCTCTTTATCCCTTCCATGTGTTCCCTATGAGCCAGGGCCCTGACCTTTGACCTCCTGGCCCTTGACTCGGTTATCTCAGGCCCAAGAGAGACAGTGTGTGTGAATGTGCATGTGTGGGTGTGTGTTGGCGGGCGGCGTTGATCGGGGGGGGGGGTTGATTGTCTCATGACCCCATTCCTCTTCCCTGCATCACCTTACCACCCATCTTCATTTCACAGGCTATAAAACATACACATACCCAGACACACACCAGGTGGAGTGGTTCAACCGCCACGTCACAGATCACCTCGAGGCCAGTCTGACCATTTCACAGATATCTCTACTTACATGCACACACACACACACACACACACACACACACATACACACACACATTCTACAAAAAATCATCACAGTGGCACACGTGTGAAAGAATATTGTGTCGTTATGGTCAATCAGGAGTTTTGTAATAAAATTAAAAAAGTGCTACGTTTCACTTCACATTATTCACACAACAGCCTGGTCATCTTACTCTGGCAATAACTGTGTGTGTCGAATGTCAAAAGAGGTTTGTGATATTCTGTCTAGTCTGCTGTCAGTGAAAAACCATGTGACCGAGATCAGTTTTTCTGTGATAGTGAAAGCAAGAGGCTTCATTTCCTGTTATCAAAAAGGAGAGGCAGAGAGTGTCCACTTCTAGGAGATTTATTACTTTATAACTGAACAATGTTTGTGTATGAACGCTTACATGGTTTCCACTTACAGTGGAAGGGTTTACTGCCAGTTTCTCTTATCCGAAATGAAACAACCAACTTTTATGGGAATCAGCTTTTTAGCAATTGTATTCGACATCATAGTCCTGGAGTACACGCTTACTTTGCTGCACATTGCTTCTGGAAAGGCATGTTTTGTAGTGGTGTAGGGATGGCAATGTCGGTTGGTTGGTCCACCACACATGTTAGCATGCTGACTTTAGCAATTATGTCAAAGCAACCCTAAGTGCAGCCTCACGGGGCTCCTAGCATGGTTGTATTAGTCTTGTTTCTTTGATTTGAGCAACAAAAAAACAAACGCCACTCACTTCCATTTTCCTGGTGCGGCCTTTAGTAGATGGGCTTCCTTGATTTAGAAATACAAAGCAGTTTAGAAATGGCATATGACACGCGTCAGTAGGTATGTTTGTGGCACTGCAGCTGCCCACAATAATTTATTGTGACAATGTTACACCGACTGCTTTAGTTGCCAAACAGTAAGTCATCTCAGAACATCTGAGCATAACCAGCTTTTCTGCTGTTCTTATGAAACAGCTACAAAAAGCACACATATGCTGATGTTGGTGTGAAGAATTATATAGGAGGGGTAAAAATCCCACAAGGAAAGTAGTGAGTCATCCAGTGTGTATACTTCAGTTTTAACATTGAGATCGCATCAGTCTGAATCATTTTTAATGGGAGACGGACTGTGGGATTACTGACTCGCTTCTTCTAAGCGTTTTGGAAGCGTTTGCGCTTAGTTCTGTTGTGATGGGGGCCAACTGCAACGCGTTTTTCTTTTTTCTCTACTTGCAGTGAATAAGCGCAGCCTATCTGCTCGTGTTTTCTCAAGTTGCAGTACACTGGCCTCTCTCGTCCCACTCTTTCGATGCTGTCATCCATACAGCAATTCATCCACCGCACATGTTCCCGGTGAATTTGTCAGTTGATTACATTTATATAACTGGCTGCATTCCCAGATACATATGCTATTCCTTTTTACTGTCTTTTACTACATACTGCTGCCATGGCACAATTTCCCAACGTCAGTCATTAAAGTTAATCTTATCCTAGTGTAAGTATTATGTCCCATGATTTACTTGCCGTTAGAGGTGCTTGCTTTGCCAAGAATGGAACGCTGTGGGAAACAATGAATACATGTAATTTAATCTAATAATAGCCAAATGTAGATGTTCTGGCACACAATACAAGCAATAGAGGTATCGGCTCTAAACTCCAAATGTCTCAGCCCTCGAAACACCTTATGAGTTGATCCCGAGCATTAATGTTTGTTATTTTGGGAGTTTTCCACGTTCAAAAGTACTGATTGGACTGTGCCATGCTCTATAATTAACACATGAACTCTTTGACTGAACGCCCCCCCCTTTAAATGTTCTCTCATGAGCTGTGTGATCAAGGGAAACTGGTTCGCATACATGACCAGAAGCAAGAGTTAAAGTGTGAGAGCACGTGTGTGTGCACTTTGTGTAATAACAGCAGGGAGGCCAAGGCTGCTCTGTGTCAACAGGACACAATCAATAGTCGCCCACGTACGTACACACACACACACACACACACACACACACACACACACACTCACACACACATACATATACAGCCGTTTGGCTCTTTTAGTGCCTTTTCCCAGGTTGCTCTGATCTAAAGGGGCTAAAGCTCAAAGGTGAAAGGTCATCTTTACAGGCACTGCTCTCCCTTTACCCCCAGTTCCTACTTAGGCTTTAATCAAGCTAATTAAGCTTCATTAACTGGCAAGGTGGGCTGGGTCTGCTTAACCCAGGCCAGACCTCACCACATTTAGAAGCTGCAGAGGAACGGGGGTTGGGGGGGTTGTCCAATTGGGGAGGAGGCAGAGAGAATAGAGGTTCCCACACAAAAATGAAAAAAGATGAATCTGTGTTACATAACCCTGAAAAGGGAGAGGGAGCATGTTTTACAGACGTTAATGCATACGCAGAAATGTATTTGATGAAAATCAGCATCATTATATCACATCAGCATTACAACAAATACAGAAATTGAAGTCATGTCCCTTTCAAGCCCTTTTAAGCTTATTATCCTTTAGTTGGAATGAAATAATAAAAAGGAAAAAAACTTAAGAGACTTTTAAAAGAACAGCGATATGCTCCTGAGTGCCCTTCTGTCTTTCCCGGTATGTGTGTGTTCACTGTCCATGCGTGGGTGCGTGCGTGCGTGCGTGCGTGTGTGTCAACCTCCCTTTTGTAGTCTGACGTCCCCAGTGTGAGTCCCGGGCCGCCGCAGACCTGTGGTCCAGAGAAAGGCCTCTTTGTGTCAGTATGGGACCGATCAGCCACTTCTGCACTCTTGGCTCCGCCTCAAGCCCTGGCCGACCTCCAGATCCCAGGCCAGGCCAGGCCTCGCATCTCTGTAGTCCATCCCAGACAAAGAGCCTCTACACTGGGATAACTCTTCTCTCAACCCCCCACCCCATTCCCTGCTCTCCATCGCAAACTGGGTTGCAACAGTTCGCCCAGCCATTACTGTTGACATCAATACCTTCCATTGATCCAAATGAAATTTTCCCCTCTAATGCATGGTTTCCTATTGAATTATGTGATTTGCTTCTATGTTCATGAGGAGACTACGGCCCTTAATGATTTATTCGAGACTTGTTGCTGTGTGTTCGCCCTTGCTTTTCTTGGAAATAGTATTTCCTTGAAAACATTTGCATGTGTTTTAGAAGAAAAACACAAGCATGAGTTCTAGAAGAGACTTTTGATTGTTTCCAGCAAAGAACACTTTGAAAATGTGGACTGTGTTAAAGTGCTTGTACGTAATTTGAACAATAGTGCTAAGATAAGTCATCATCAGTGGGGGCCAAGTGTAGAATACATGCTATACAAGTTTGGGAAGAAGTGTAGATTTTGTGGCTGTAAAGTTTATATACCCTGGATGTTCATATATTTGTACCTTTTCCCACATTTCAAACACCATCCATTTGCGATTATGTGTCTCTTAGCAGGAAAAGGTAATGCCAGTAGACTTATTCTGTATTAAATGTCTCAAATGTATGGGATGGAATTTTCACAACAGTCAAACTTGCAGGGAAGAAACCCAAGAGACAACCCTAGATCGATCAGGGGACAAAGATGAGAGGTCAGAGGTCAACTTCCTCTGCCTCTGCTGTGGAGTGAGATGTTCCAGTGACTGTCTACATCCATGTTAACGGCGTTGTAAATAAGAGAGGGCGTAAGATAGAGAGTTGGTGTGTTGTGCTAATTCCTGTCTCATTTGTGGCCTGATAAACAGTAAATTCATCAAATTCAGTGCCATTATCGTTTCTTTCCAAGCTACATACAATACCGCCTCTACGCTCAAACCGTTTACTCATGGTCCTTAAGAATTAACATTTCCCATTACTCAACACCAGACACCCACATAGTTGATCTATGCACCCTGATGTCGATCAACCAATAGGTGAAACGTTTACCCCATATCACACTCTGAATGACAGAAATGTAGAAAGAAAAAACAGCAATTAAGAAGTTTAGAGAAATAAACGGGGTGAAATTCAAAGGGAAAATAATACAGAAATAAATACATTTTTAAATGAATAAATGAATAAATAAAATGGAAAATTAAAGTTGGGGTATGCGATTCTGGAGGAATCCAATACCACGATATAGAGCGAACAACGACACAGCAAATAGTGTAACTAACGTTAGCTGGGTTGTGGGTTAGCAGACTGTCGCCACAGTTGCTGCTGCGAAGCGAACAGCCAGCGAGGACGAGACGGTTTCCCAGAGCTCCGCACACCAGCTCCAGACAGATACTCACGACTCTCCTGCTGCTACAGCTCACATCACAGCAACTGCATATCTTGGCAAACTAGAGAGTAAGCTGAATGTCCGTGGACGTTACCTGACGCACAAAGCATGGCTGGAATAGTGTTGTATGGCTCGGTCCGAGCCACTTTGTTTATTTCCCATTTACAGACCCAATCCATGTATTGGATTAGTATTGCATTCCCCACCTTTAAATTGGAAAGTAAATACAGTGGGGAATATATATGCTATGGGCAAATAATACATAGATAAATAATTAATAGGTAGATAAATAGATAAACAGGAAAATGTATACAAAGGTAAATAAATACTGAACCAAATTAAAACAGAAATATCAATTTATGTCACATTTGATCAATTAATTAATGCCCACACATATTTTTAATATTTTTGGTGCATTTAATGGCATCCTAATGTATTTATTGATTCATTTATTTATTTATTTTTGATTTTGGAAGCTTCGGTTCTCCAAACACAAAAAGCATCCAAATCTGATCCTAACTGTTTTGCTCCAGAGCAACTTTGCATCAGTGGGAAAACAAACTTTTCGAATGTGAGGTCCAGCTGCTCGTGCATCATGTATCATATTCAGTATGCACATTTAGGCCTCATAAACCTTGCCAAAGTGTCTCCTGAACAACATCCCCAGGTAATATACATTTATTATACATTACACCGTGACTGAAACGTTAAATTTCATCCACCAACAGTGATGCAGTTAGGAAAGTGCCTTAGAGCACTCACCTTATGAAATTCTATGATTCATTGCAACAATATTTTTTTATTAATGTAACTTCAGTCCAAATTACTACATTTGCCTATAACTTGGGTTGGGTTTTGTCATGCTCACACATCTGGACTGAACAGTTCTCGCAACAACACGTAAATTCTTTTATAGGGTGGATTTCCCCTTGTGGAGTGCTTGTGGAGCCCCTCTCCTCCAGAGGAAATTGGCCTGCTGGTGAAGGTTTTACCATCTTAAATGCGGCTGCAAATTGCTGCACCTCAATTACCTGAATCCCAACTGATAATTTGTGTGCCACTCACTTCTTCGCTCAGGTGAGTGTTGTGGCAGGATTTTTTTCGCCTCAGCATCTTCATTTGTTTCATTATGCTTCAGCTCTCTCCTGTGGTAGGCTGGCTTCATTTCCTGCATAATTTGCACGCACACGTGTGTGCCCACACACAGAGAAAAAGTCTAAAGATACACTCAAATCACATCAGTAATCACCCTGAAGGCCCTGCTGAAGTGCCCTTGGGCACGAGGTTGAATGTCTACCAGCTCCAGGTGCAAGCAGGGAAAAGCAAGAGGAAGCGCTACAGTTACTTTACTGCGCAAAGGAGCTGCAACAATGAGTGGCAGACACATTAAAGCTACCCACAGCTGGCAGAACACTGAGCTTCCTAACACTGATCTTCAGGAATGTGAAGGAATTTATGAAGGGCACACACACACACACACACACACACACACACACACACACACACACACACACACACACGCACACGCACAGCTCCCTGGGAGACTCTTCTGGTTTCTGCTCCACTGTGTGTTTGTACACCCTCCTATTGGTCTCATAGCAAACCATTATCCCCCTTTAACCCCTTAGCGTGACATGTCAGTCTTCCTCTGTGCATACAGCACTGTATATCCTGTGTGTGTGTGTGTGTGTGTGTGCGTGTGTGTGCGTGTGTTGTCACTTATACACATCTAGATGTGTGTAAGAGTCCGGAATGAGCCTCTACACTGGGATAA
>CM022471.1:23225490-23259248 GCA_011952105.1 Coreoperca whiteheadi
TGTGGGTGGGGTGGGTGTCGTTGGTGACGAAAGCTGCCACCATATACGTCATCTGCCTCCAGATCAGCCACTAGCAAAATTCAGTTGCAATAGCTGGGTTTCAACTTGTAGAGGAAAGTCACTATGCATATTTTTAACACAATTATTTAGCCTACTAAAATATCAAGATGTGGACCTGAATCCATCAACAACACTATTAAATACCCATATACACTGGTTTTCAGCTGAGAAAACTGGTTTGGGGGTTTAGTTACTTAATATTACACCAAAAATCTTTTAAGTAACTTGAATAGTACCTCTGAGTTGTAGCTTGCTCTTTTGTGGACGATGGCCACTGTGGTCTGCTTGGATTTACAACAGCTGGATTTAAAAATGGATTCCAATGGTAACCCTAAATCATGGCATTCAATGCCATGATTCTGGGTTGCCTGCATCAACATGTTCATAAAACCCTCTCGAACCACTCCTGCTGCATGATCCACTTCTCCTCCTTTGATCAATATGCTCAGTAAGTTTCAAAACAATTGTTTTCTGCCAATTTGTTGATATGCCACCTCCCGTGGAGCTTTAAGAGTTTATACAAATGGTTGACAAATTAAAAGCAAACCAAACCATAGTTTTCTAAGATACTGATCCAACACGAGCCTCCAGAACTGCTTCAGTTTTCCTTTGTATAGAATTCTTCAAGTCTGTGTAGCTCTACTAAAGGAATGAACACCATGCTTCCATAATAAAAATGCTATTAGCCATTGGCTCCCACTGATATTATGAAATTCTAAGGGAAAGTCCACCGTGCTTCCCTGTTAATGTCCGCCCTTGTTATCCTACTCTAGTCCCTCAGCCTTGTGACAGAAACTATCAGAGGTACTATATCATCGAGGCAGGGATTTTTGGCAGGAACACCAAACTGGTTCTTCTATGTCATGTGTTAATTATGCCCCCATCCCTTGCTTGTTGATACACTACCTTTATTGTATTGTCATGTCAGTTGTTTACATCAAACCCTGGTACATGTAGGTCTGCACCTTCATCACCCCTCATCGTCACAGAACATACAAGTACAGCACCTCAAGCACATCTTTCTGGCAGTGCACCCAGAAAATTTCACATTAAGCTGTGTCTTATTATTCATCAGACTGAACGACATTACTGAGGGCATCCCAGAGACGCTGCTGAAAACAGAGCCAGTGATTTGATCTGACCTCATGCTACCAGATGAAGAGATGAAAGCAGGCCAGCATATTGCCTTCCTCAGTTCTTTTTTGTTTCCGTAGAGGTAGCCAGCTGCAGTTAAGTAATGAACCCTTTTGAAATGAGGCCAGTGTTACCTGTGTTTGTGGAGCACTTAGGGCCATTGCAGGCTTGCGGACCATTTGCTTATCTTTGGGGTGAGTAATGTGTGTTTGTCTGTGGTTGCAGCCTGGCCCTGGCTGAAGTCATCAATCACCGCAACCATGGGGCTGGTTGTCTCACCATGGCCTAAAGGGGGTGAGGGTCATTGCATTAAGAGTGGGAGAGAAAGATGTGCATGTTAGAGAGAGATAGAGCAAGACAGAAATGTATGCATTCATGTAAAGCCTGTGTGGGTGTGTCTGGGTTATAGAGGCTACATCAGGGTAGTCACCCTAATTCGTTTAGTCAAAGTGGTGGCGGAATTCTCTGCTATCTGGTCAAATCGGCTTTGGTTTGCATACTGTAACTGCTAACAACAGCAGCATTGTGCAGTGTGTTTACAAGACTAAATTTAAACGAAGAAGAAAGAAAGGCCTTTATATACACCTTGATCGGATTATATTGATTTCCAAATGCATTTAATAAACCTGCAGCTTCTCCTCTGTCTGCCCTTGTATCTGTAGCACCTCAACAAAAGTGGACAGGGCTGTAGTGGAAAGTGAATTCTTTCAAATCCAGTTAACCTTGCTTTTTATCTGTGTAGCAAAGTTAATACAGTTCGGACAGATATACGGTTTGTAGCTTGCTCCTTTGTGGAATGGTGTCTGATGGCAACCCAGAGTGAAATATCTCAACAGCTATTAGATGGATTGCCATGGAATTTACAACAGATATTCGAGGTCCCTTGACAATATATTCTAATGATTTGGTGATCCTCTGACTTTTCCTCTAGCGCCACTAGAAGGTCAAAGTTTTTCAACATGGATTTGGCACAAAATTGGATACATATATTGATGTTTCCCAGACGATACATCCTGCTGACTTTGGTGATCTTCTCAGAAGATTTCTGACATCTTCTCTAGTGTATAATGTTTGATCAGCCACTCATGACTCATATTCAAGGTCTGGCATGTACAAACCACAGATCAGTGTTGCCCAGTCAGAGAATACCTTACTTTTACTCAACGACATCTAGTTATCTTTACGTGAGTGTATACTCTAGAACCACTGTTGCTCATAGTAAGAGATCAGAAATTAAGTATTCTGTAAAGTGTGCTGTATTTTGAGTAGATACGTAAATATAACCAGCTATGTTCCCTTTATGGAGAGACTATGTGTTGAATGTGATTTCTCAACCACAGGGAGGGATTCTCAGCTGTGTTGTTAACACAAGGAAAGAGGCTATAAAACATACCAATGGCACCAGGCAGGATACAGAAATAACAGTGCAAATTCTGTATAGATCTGTGAAGTATGTCTTTTGTGCCTTCATGATGGCTTAGAGCTCAGGGTGTTCCCCAACAAGTGGATCATGTTGTCCTGCTGAATATCCTTGAACAACATGTTTAACATTTTAGTCATCCATAGATTTACAGCTGAACATTTAAAGTGGCAGTCACTCAATTCCCAATTTCAGTAATGTATAATGTCATGGGGACAGCCTCTTTTTCCCAGCATCATTATAATATACTGTATATGCGAGGCTCAAATAAAAATACCACATGGCTGCCTAGATCTTGTATATTTTTCCATTTGTACAATATATTTAGACTTTTGATTACAGTGATGGAGAATAAGATTAACCAAAAACCAGTTTGATAAAGAGACACAAACACAGTGGTAGTGGGTGCAACTCTGCGTTGTGTTGTAGAGTGGACTTGGATCGTCCTTCCCAGGACTGTCTTTCAGCCTCTTATTAGCAAGGCACCAAACATCTTTTTAAAATATACACATTCCCTTTTATAGAAAATTATCCAAATGACAAATTATTTTAAGAATACCTGTACACTATAGGTAAAGTAGGAAATTTAACATTTTGAGTGTCAACATAACCTTTTCAAAATAAAAATACCCACAAAGTCCACATTGGATTCAAGAGGAATATATGAATCATAATTTATGATAAAGTACCTGCTGCTATACAGGTATAATGCAATTTCAGTAGAATGATTATTTTTTGGCTGTGCCTATTTTCTAATTTCATTGCTCAAAACAGAGACAGACAAATAAAACACTATAAACGTAACAGTGTGTATTATTATTTACTGCAATTTTAGCATAACTGGACAGATTATCACATGTGAATTCAATTTATAAAGAAACAACATCCACCCTGGATGCATTATTGGGGGTGTTATATGTTGCTATATATTTGCATATATATTTGCACTTCTGCACTTCTAGGACAAGGTTAGTGTTCTCTCTGGAGAGGGCAAACCTATCCTCCTATTGAACTGGTAAATGGGGAGAAGCTCATGATCTCATGATTGAGCCACACCTGCTGCTAATGTTTTGTTCCATTTAACAATATATTCACTTTGCTCCAGCCTCCTTTCCAGTCTGTGTCATAGTGCATCAGAATTACACTTTAGTTACACCCCACCCCCCCAAAAGAATAATGTATTAGACAGTCTCATTGAGATCAAGATCTCTTTTCCAAGAGAGACCTGACAACAAATTACATATATAAAGCATCGGTCATCACACACACACACACACACACACACACACACACACACACTAACTAAAACAATCACAAGAGTTATTAGAAATATCAGTATGTAGAACTTAAGGTCTCTCAGAGGAATGAACGTTTCTAACTTCAGCTTATTCATTCCAGTAGCGAGGTGCATGGTAACGTAAACCAGTCTTCACCAGTTCTTGTATCTGTACTGTGCTGCCATGGTTGTTAACTTTGAATTCAGCTGTTAAAAATTTCAGGAAACTCAGGAAAATATATGTTGCCAAATAAATCTTGTTTGACTTTGTTTGCAGGTGATGATGATATTGTATCCACCCCTCTGTATGATGAAACTGAAAATGGATCAGACAAATGTGAACAGGGGTGCACGGTGACAAAGCAGTTAGCGCCCCTGCCTCCCAATAAGGCGATCGTGGGTTCGAATCCCGCACCAGACCACGATCTCTCTGGGTGGAGTCTGCATGTCCTCCCCGTGTTACCGTGGGTTCTCTCCGGGTTCTCCAGCTTCCTCCCACCGTCCAAAGACATGCATGTTTAGGTTAATTGGTAACTCTAAATTGTCCCTAGTGGATGAATGCGAGTGTGAATGGTTGTTTAATGTCTATGTGTCAGCCCTGCGACGAGTTGGCCACTGTCCAGGGTGTACCCCGCCTAAGGCCCGAAGTTACTGGGATAGGTTCCAGTCACCCACGACCCCAAAAAAACGGGAACAAGCGGAAGAACATGACTGACTGACTGACATATATGAACATTGGGAAAAGCCAAAACTCAAACAGGAACTCCTCTTGTACAAAAATAGTTTTGAGAGTTAGCATTATATAGGAGGCCAGCGGCCTGTCTGTGCATCTGTTTTGGAGGAGATGCGCGTGAAAACGTTTAAAGGCAGGTATCTGGAGGCCTCTCAGCCTCTGCTTCCTTGCCCGAGCCTGTGGAGCTCCTCGGCTGTCATTTGTTCCATATCAGAGTCATATAAACTCTCATCACTCCGCGATCTTGTATGAAAATAAACAGCCAGGCAGGGAAGCAGCTACGCTGACGTCAAGGAAGAAGACGGAATCTGATCAAAAACACATCGAGGCAGACGGTCAGAGAAAGGATTGTATTAGTGGAAACCCACGGTTAAAGATATAGATTAGATATCTTTATCCACTGTTGAGGTGCAGTTGAGCAAGGCACTTACCCCTGCAGCACTTCCTGTTGAGCAGCCACCAGTACAGGACTGTGGTTTGTGCTGGGTATCTCCCAGGTGTGTGTGTGTGTGTGTGTGTGTGTGTGTGTGTGTGTGTTTGAATGTAACCCAATGGGAGCAGCCCTGCTGACGTCAAGGAAGAGAAGAGGATCTAATCAGAAACATACATGACAGCTGAGGAGGATAAAGAATTGGAACAGAAGGTGATCTATATTCGGATTTGGATCTGATATCCAAAGGACAGATGGGTAAAAAGTTCCAGGTTAAATCTGCACTGAAGTGGAGAGAATAAAAAACAATGAGCACAGAAAAACTGAGCGTAAAACTTTTCAATCAGTGGAATCCCTGTGGTGTGGCGGGGTTTGATGTGGACAGGTGTCGAGTTTGTGCGTGTGTGTGAGAGAGAGTGAGATCATGTGTGTGTGTTTGTGATATTGTCCAGACACCTGATGACTCAACACTCTCAGCCTGTGGTGTTGATAGGGGTGGGCGGGGCCTGCAGGTTGGAGTGACAGGTCAGCCACTTGGTGGGATCTGACAGGGGTCCAGCGGTAATCTCACTGACCTGCTGACAGCAACACAAACAGAAAGACACACACCCCACACGTGTAGTCCCCATATTGTGTTTCTTAGTATGTCCATTAATTTAGCTGAATGTATGTTACACAACAAAATATCTGGCCCTGAAAAGATGGACTGATAAGTGTGCAGTCACACACACACGTACGCACTGACTGAAGTCACCCCACCAACCCCCTCAACAACACACACATCTTCAAACATCAGAAAAACACCCTGAACCCACTCCCTTTACTCCACGGTTTACCCTCTGACCCTGTGCAGACCCTCCCCTAACACAAACTCCCCCAGTATCTCACTCCTGACCTCACACTCACACCCAGCACCCTGCGAAACACGAGCTGGGCCTTCTATCACTGCACCGCTTGGCACATGTAGCGCAACGCTTTGCTCCTTGTGGCTTTCTTATCGTTCTAGGCCACCTAGACTTCTGTCATTGACAGCCACAAAGACCAATGTCACGATCAAATAATCCATAATACAAAATAAACAGCTGTAAGCTGTGTGCAATGTTTGGTGGATATATAAGCATTGGCTGTTGGTTATTTTTGCCAAAAAATCATATAAGCTCTTTTTTCAGTTATGAGACAGCTATATAATTTCAACCTACTACTAAACCTATTGCGAAAAATATGGTCTTTAGAGGTTCAGATTTCTGGCTCAGTTATCAAAATTGTCTCTGTTGATTGACTAACTGATTAATCATTACAGCTCTAAACACCGTGAGTCATACTGAAGAACAATCTGCACTCCTGGTAAATAGTCCAGGAACATTGTTAGCTTTAGCTGAAGTGGCTATTGGCACAAACAACTAAAATTGAACGTAAATATGTAAACAACAAACATTTAATAAAAAGACAACTGAACAGAGTGTTGTCTGGACGCAGACACGAGAGCAAAGAAAATTCAACGTTAATGCAACAGAAAATGATCACCAACCACACATCATATCTGGATCCACATCACATTTTCCTTGTGTGTAAACTCAGCATCAGTTACCCTCGACAATCAAACTCTTTCTAACTTCTATCTGCACAGTCGGTACACAACGCTCCACCAAACAAAGAGGAATCCGCACACACACACACACACACACACACACACACACACACACACACACACGTAAACAGACAGTGTTTCTCTGACCGGAGCCACATGACGAAGGGGGCCGAGCACACAGTCCACCGCAATCCCTGTCATAACGTGTCCCTCCTCAAGACACCCAGGAGAATCCTAGTCTGTCATTGGCGCTCACAGCAGACCGCTTTTCAACAGCAGTGAGAAAACACATCTCTAATTAGCCCTCTTTGAAGGTTACTAATCTCCGTAAAGATGACTCTCCATAACACGCACATTAGCCCCTCACCCTTCCTCTCTGTCCAGTTTGCCTGTTAGGAGTTGCTGGATCCCACCGACATCGACTGTGGTGGGTAAATCAGGGAGTGTGTGTTTTTTTCTGTGTATCTGTTTGTGTGGCAGCCTTAAAGTGTGATGACAGTGACCATGAAGGAGGAGCGTGTGTGCATGTGAGAAAGAGCGAGACAGAAAGAAGAAAGGCTGAGTTTAATTTTGATAGTGATAGTGAAAGTGTGCATGCGTGTGTTTGTCTGGACATATGTGCATGTCCATGTTGTTTATGTGTGTGTGTGTGTGTGTGTGGGTGGGAGTGTGTGTGTGTGTGTGTCTGTCAGTCAGTGGTTTGGTTGGCCTTGCTCAACAAGGCCTGTGATCACACAACCTTAAAGACTGTGATTAGGCGGACACACACACACAGCAGACAGACAACAGATGCCAGACTGCAGGAACACGCACACACACACACACACACACACACTCATGCGTCTGCACACAAATACACAAACCACTCACCAGTAGTAGCTTTGCTCACAGGCACACACTCCCACAAAGAGAAGCAAACCGCAACACACACACTTACTCTCTTACGCTTGGACTCCTGTGAAATGACACACACGTCTCTGGATGATCTCTAATTTCATGAGGATGAGCTGTGTGCTCTTGAGGTAAATCATGATGAGGGATGGCTCATCACGCTTGGTGGAGATTATACAGGGAACTTCATCCCAACACACTCACACACGCATTTCTGACTGGATGCCTCATAAACTCAAGGTCAGGGAAGTTAAACTCAAAATGGTAACATGTGGCACATTTGCAAAACACGCTGTACTCTGCAGCCATAATGTCATCATTGCTCAGGACTATTTACTTACTGTGTACAAGCTGTATGCAGCTGTTTTAACTGTAATGGTGTGTTCCCACAGAAAGAGAAGCGAATTTTCGCCCCGCGTTACTCGCACGAGTTTGACCGCTGGATTATTTGTGTTTATCCGCTTATCTGGTTTACAGCGGAACCAAAAATAAACAGATTTTGCTGTGAATTAATTGGAATAAACGGATCAAAAAGGATGCCAAAAAAACTACATCATGATGCACATTTGTAAAAAGTCATGCATGCTTTGTCAGGTCTGTCCGCAAGACGACAAGCAAACAACTTTTAAAATGCTTGTTTTCCGAGTGGAGTTCGGATCAATCAGGGTTAAGCTATGTTAACTTGTTTAATCGTAAAGTAGAACCATTAGCTGGAATCAAGTAACAGATTTTCAGAACTTACCAGTTAGTCCAACTTCCTCGCTTACCTTGCTCCAAGCAGTCTCCTTATTTGTCCAGTTTCTGTATAAATATGAAATAGTATCATAGAGATCTGGGTGCCCACAGACAACTACAATGACGGGGGTGGAGGTGGAGCACCTCTGTGGCTCACTGCTACGGAAAATTCATGTATTCACTTTTTATGTAATCGCGGTACACAAAAGAATTTGCTTCGCTCGCTGTGTGAACGCAACATTAGTTTTCTGGGGAAAGTCAAGTCTCAAGTCTTGTCCAAACAAGTCCAAGTCAAGTTACCAATCTTCTCAAAGCAAGTCCAAGTTATGTCTCAAGACAATTGAAGCAATTTCAGGTCATGTCTCATAGCTTATCAAAGCAACTCAAGTCGTTGAGACAAGAGACAATCAAGACAAGTCTAGATTAAAGGGACAGTTTACAATAAAATAAAAAATGCATATTTTTCCTCTCACCTATGGTGCTATTTATCCATCTAGATTGTTTTTGTGTGACTTGCCGAGTTTTGGAGATGTCGACCGTAGAGGTGCCTACCTATTTGGAATATAATGGAACTAAATGGCAGTCTTGTAGTGCTTGTGAGCAGCTTCATGTAGGAACTATCGGTAGAAGGAAAATAGTTCCTACATGAAACGCCTTACAACAAGTCATTGGATTATCTTGAGTGACCGGGTCATGATTTCTGGAAAGAGACATTGCTGTTGAGTTTTTTCAAAATTATTTTTTTTGGCACTTTGAGCTCCACAAGTATAGTCCCATTATACTCGAGAGAAGGCAGACATCTCTACGGCTGATGTCTCCAAAACTCGACAACTCACACCAAAACAATCTAGATTAATAAATAGCACTACAGGTAAGAAGAAATTTGTTTTTTTACTGTCCTTTAAGTCTAAGTCAAGTCTCAAGACAATCTAGACAGAAAAACGAATTCCTGAGCTGGCAGTCAGGTAAGGGTTCTTATGTTAAATATATTCAGACAAGAGAAGACCATCTATGGAAAGCTGCTCACCAGTGTGGAATACTATAAAAAATATGTAAGTCATGATGACCCAGATGAAGTCCACAGGTGAAAGGTGTTAGTTTCATAAAGTTGTTCTCGCTACAACTTTTTCTGGAGTTTTGGAGTTTCAAGATTGAAAGCGATCAGTCCATGCACTTTGCAAGTAGGTGAAGTTGTGCCAGAACCCCTACTTGTCCTGTAATAGAAGGATCACAAGTACGATTCCCACTATGGCTAAAAGTTAATTTACTTTAAAGTGTGATTGGAACCTTGTCACTTGTTGGGTTTGAGTAAAAACATCACAAAAAGTATATAATGTACAGACAATTACAGTTTTATTGCAGAACAATATGACAATTGTAATCCAGTCTCATGTAGTCTGTTTCTCCACAACCCTAAACACTCCCCACAGCTTGGAAAAGCTCCCTCATAGTTTGTGGGTGAATCACACACATAGCAGGTTTGCAAAACTATCTATTTTGAGAGATCCCATGTCAAATCTGGCATCTGCCACTTAGACATTTTGGACCATGCTGCCATAAAACCTGTCAGTGATAAATGTCTCCTCGGAGCGCATTCAGCAAAACAAGTCTTTAAAACAAAATGAAATGGTAAAATGTTTCAGCATTACAGCAACGATTCAGCATTTACATTTTTTAAAGCCTACAATCCCTGCCAGTTGTGTAAGGGTCTGCAGGGCCCCAAAATGGCCGGCCTCCTGTTCCCATGGCCTTTAACTACCGGCTTGAGCAGAAAATGACCACCTTAAGTCAGCCTCGACCGCCCTGCACAGCAACAAGCACCCCGGAGACCCGTGATTGGTGGGTTTGTGACAGATGTGTGCCATGATTGGTGGGGGCCGTAATTCAGGCTGTAATTTGCACAAAGTGGAAATGTAGGTGATTGAGAAGTTTGTCTGTGTGTGTGTGTGCGTGTGTGTGTGTGTGCGTGTGCGTGCGTGTGCGTGTGTGTGTGTGAGAGAGAGAGTCCTGTGTTTTATCATGAATATGCTACTATGGCAACAAGGTGGGTGTCACTATCATTTGGGTGAGTTTGAAGGGGACTGAACTCACAGAGGAAAGAGTGGTTAAAAAAGAGGAAGTATCTCCTTAATTTCAACTGTGGCAGCAGCCAGAAGTTAGCTGCCCAGCTGCAGTGCCGATAGGTGGCTCAAAACACACACACACACACACACACACACACACACACACACACACACACACACACACACGCGATTGATAGCTGCTTTGATGCTTGGTAGTGTAGAGGTTTTGGTGGTGAGGCGGGGGCGTTTGGGTACAAGACTACACGGCCCATGAGACCAATGGGTGTCGGGGGCACTTTGATCCTCATTACGCTCCCCGCATGTAGAGTACCGGTCTCTGGACGGGGTACCATATCCCCTCCGCCCCCGCCCCTTCCGAACACCAAGTTACCCCCAGACTGCCCCCCCCTTATCCCTCGCCTCTGCAGCAGCTCCAGTGCTGATCCTCAGGGACAGGTGAACCAGATAGCAGGCCTGGGGAAACACGGATGGTTTCACGCTTGAACTGCACTGATTATTATAGAGCTGGAACACATGCTGGAGTTACAAGCCAAAACACACACACACTGTGTATGCGCAAACACAAGGCAGGCATTTGTGTTTATATTTAAAGTAATAGTTTTACACCACTCTCATGTTTGAATGCTAAACATAAGGCTGTAGCCAGCAGCTGGTTAGCTTAGCTTAGCATAAAAACTGGAAACGTGGCGAACCAGCTAGCCTGGCTCAGTCTGAAGGTAACAAAATCCACCTGCAACCACCTCTAAAGCTCACTAATCAACATGTTATCTCCGTGTTCCTTCCGAAAACCGACGCGTGAAAGTGATAATTTTCATGCCAAAAGCAAATGTTTTGGTGTTCTAGCTAACATTTCTACCAACATGGGACACAAATGCTACTATTGTGATCATTACAAAATATTATGCCATGGCCACGGAAAATGTTTGTTTTAGTGATGGGTGGCAAATGATTATAATGGGCTTTAATGATATATTAGGACTTAAACAAAGATCTGTGGAAAGAAAATGGATGTAACCATGAGTTACACTGACAAAAAAACACTCAATGTTACTTAATGGGGCAGCTGTGGCTTGGTGGCAGAGTGGTCGTCTATCAATCAGAAGGTTGGCGGTTTGATCCCAGGCTTCCCCCAGCCACCCGTCGAAGCATCCTTGAGCAAGATACTGAACCCCATAAAATGTAAAAAAAAAAAAGTAAATATATTTACAGTATGAATATAATACATTTTAACACAATTTACCTTGCAACAAACTTGTCTTTGTGTCCATGTGTTTTTTGCCTCTGCCGTGAATGCTGTTTTCTCATATCAGAACCTCTTGGAGTGCATTATTGGTTACGTCATGCATACAAATGAATACAAATATGACTTTTGGTTTACAATTATTTCAGGCGAAGCGCTAACACTGACTTACAAAAATCACCCCTAAACATCACTCATGTCAGACATAAAGATTTCTTCAACTGCATCCTGATACACAGATATTTCGTGGGCACATGTGTAAAGACATGCGTGTAGGCACATGGATAGCCACGCATATATGCACACACTCAAGATAAGGTAATTCATTAGCGGGCCTGAGCATAATCACGTTCATGACTGCTCAGTTCATACAGAGTTTAAATGTGTTAGAGCAATGGCGCAGTAACCACAGCACAGAAGAAAAAGAAAAGCTTACACAAAGGAGCGCAGCGAAAAAGCGAGAGAAGGAAGGTAAAACAACAAAACGGGTCTACGTTTGTGGGCTCGTAGGTTCAACGACAGTCAAGGCTGTCGGATGTATGTTGGACGGATGGGCGTTTCAGAAGATAAAGGGGGCGATGAAGGGGGCACAGAGAGGGAGATGCACATTAAGAGAGAGAGGAAAGCAGAAAGAGAAACACAGTTCAGCATGAAGAGGACAGAAGAACGAACAGTGCATTCATTGTCCATGTGGCCTGGTTAACATTTTAATGAAGGAGGCGCATCCAGAGTCCTGCCAGAGATTACACACTGATTAACACTCTGCAAATACGCTCAGACAGTACCACAGCTAACTGCAAACTCATTGACGTGAACACATACGGACATATTGTGGACGCATGCCAGCGAGACACACACAGAAGGACACTCATTCACACAAACCCATACCTGCAAACACACACACGGGTCCATGTGGATGAATACCAGACTTAAAGGATAATTCTGGTGTTTTCGTAGATTTGGAAATCATGTTTTAGAGTTGCTGAGATCACTACACCAAAGTCTGACAGAGCAAGAAACACAAGAATATAGATCAGACAGATTGTAAACAAACTGACGGCATAGCCTGAATATCTAAACCACTTTATTTGGAGAAATTTGTCAAACTGTAATGCCAGTAATACAGCTATTGACTGCTACGTTTATAAAGGAAAACTAGTGGACTAGAAAGGGTAATGAGACTACTACCTACGAGGCAAGGGTTACTGACGGGAGCAGGAGCCTAGCTAGCACTATGACTGGCAAGCTAATCTGCCAGCATGTTTTCCTGCCATGTGACCACTACTGGATGTGCGACCTATTATGTTATCTTCGGGTGCTTCCACATCTAATCTGTTTCATTCGGTTAAAACAAACCCCCGGTGTGTTTGCCCGGTTAGTACAGGTTGGTTTAGGCTGGTGTGAAAGCTGTCAATTGGACCTCGGTGTGGACCAGACCAGCGGACTGAGACCGCTTGAAAAGGGTCCGCTTCCAAGCAAACTCCGGTGCGGTCAGTTTGTGGTGTGAAAGCAAACGGACCAACCACAACTACATTTTTTTTTTATGTAGATGTGTGATTTTACCATGATTACAAAAGGTACACTACTAATATAACCATCTGCTGATTGTAAACTGCTCAGGAAGCAATCTTATAATTGATCTGCATAAGTGATGTATATATTTATGTAAAATTATTTGGTAACCACGGCAATGCATATGCGCGTCAGCATGTGAGTCATTCAAAAGCAGTAATAGCCCCTGGAATATTGCTGTGCAAGATGTCTCTTTTTCATCTTGTCATTATTCTTAACGTGGCCGATTTCCAATCTAATAATACTAATAATGCTTATAATCCGTTATTTCTTCGTGAGCTCTTTGTGACACCAGAGAACATAAATATAGACATAAGAAGGATTAAAAAGGAGCATGATTTGCTGCCAGTCACCGGAATTTGATTTACCCACGTGGATCCTGATGATGCCGTCACCAAAACTGTCCAATCAGTAAGTTGCCTGTTAGTCTATATGACTTCATGTTTACTCCTCTTGGTTTGTTTGTGAAAAGCAAGTGTGGTCCGGGCCAAATGAACCAAACTACATGCGTGAATAGACCACACTGGCTGTGGGTTTGACATTTTTGCCAAAGAAAATGTTAACACTGGATACATTTCAGTAGCAACTGGTGTGGAATTGACAGTTGCTATCTTTTATCTACAATGGCATTAAGCTTTGCCCTCTTCATTGTATGATATTAGCTATTAACAGAGTTGGTGAAAGTCTTTTGCTGAGCGCAAGACCCACACATTTAGGAATTGGATGGAAAATTCTGTGATAATACAACTGTATTACAGCAATTGGAAAGTAACCTCTATTAAAGGGATGTTTTGTGCTTTTAAAAATCTGATTAACTAGACATCATGGGAGCATGAATATACATTGTCTTGCCGGTCGTAGCCGTCCGTTGAGGGTCTCCTGTAAATTTTGATAGAAATTTACAATTAACACTTTAGGTCATAATTTTATCACCCACCTTTGTTTTCTCTTCGTAACAACTTTTGCAAACCTGAGTGTTGTGTTAAAAGTTTTTTAATCACCTGACTGCATGGGTTTCTTGCCTCATCAAGCTTCCTTTTTAGCGATGTTGCCATGTTCCCAGATCTCAGCAATTACATTGGGAAGTACAATGTTATTATTACTGATGGTAATTATGGCCAAAGTTACAAAAATAAGACCCAGATTGCATGAAAATGGAATTTCCCTTTAAATACCATTGCCTTTGCACACATAACGCAAGCGCATAGTAGATTAAAGACACATGTACGCACACACTCGTGCAACTGATGGACCCAACAAGTTTTCCCATAAATCAAAACCCAAATGTCCAGCTTCCATGCCCACAATAATATGAATGATTGGAGGAGACTGCTTTGAATCTGGCAGGGGAGCAGTTGCAGCAGACTTGAATGTTGAGGACAAAGTGAATATGAATGTTTATCTTTTTTTTTTTTTTTCTTTTCCAAGAAATGTAATTTTCTATGATGAATAGGTAGTTTTGAAATTGTGGGTGAAAAGATTGTGGTGAAATAACCATGAAGACTAACATCAGGGTTGAACACCAGCCACCAGCCTTCAACCCACCACCCATACTGCTCAATGCACAAGAAGTGAAAGATTCCTGAACTGCTGGAATGCATAAGAATGACTGTCCCTTTGAATGAGCACAAGAGGAGCCCACCCTCCTCTTCCCCATATACACACACACATTATCCAAGTGATTCAGATCAGCTAGACATACGTTGAAGGAGCTACATAGGGGTTTTATTCTAACCAGATGCAAATGTTTTTGAGAGGAGACTGCAAAAACACATATGTATGTGTCGGCAAAAGTTCAGCTTGCCTTCTGCTGCCACTGTGTCGAATGCTCTCTTTCTCTCGCTCTCTTCTCCTTCACTCCTTATCTTCTCATTTTCCTTCTTTCTTGTGTCCTTTCTCTCTTCATACACTCACAGCACGACATAATGTCTTCCGCAGCTGTCTCTCCAGAGCGGGAGGTGTAAGGGTGATATGATGAAGAGGGTGAAAGAGAAGAGAAGGGAGAAAGAAGAGGAAAGAGGAGGAGGAGGAGGCGGCGGAGGAGGAGGAGGGGCGGTTAATCTTGGGGGTCACTGTCACAGGAGTTGGATTCCTTCACACCAGTTGTTGAAAGCTTCCTCTGCACGCATGGGAACATGTGTGCATGCAAACAATTCAAATACATTTTATTCATACAGCCCAATTTCACAAATCACAATTTGCCTCAAAGGGCTTTACAATCAGTACAGCACACGACTCCCTCTGTCCTTAGACCCTCGATTAGAATGAGGAAAAACTACCCAAAAAAAACCTTTTAACTGGCAAAAAAAAAAAGGATTGAAACCTCAGGAAGAGCAACAGAGGGGGGGATCCCTTTCCCAGGACGGACAGACATGCAATAGATGTCGTATGTACAGTATAGATTCACAACAGAAGATCATAGTATATACAACTATCAGGACAAAATGTAGGCTGTAAAACATAAGTGTCCAGAAATCGTAGTACATATAATTGTCGTACATATAATTATGATCAAAAGTGCAGAATGTAAAATATAAGGGAAAAGGATGGATCTAGAAGGACAACTGAGCACCTCCAGGTGATTCCCACCGAGAAATCAACAAACTAAACTAGGGAGAGAGAAGATATCGAGTTACTAACATGCATTTATGGGTTAAGAATGCATACAGATGGAGAGGAGGCGAGAGGTGCATCATGGGAAGTCACCAGGCAGTCCAGGCCTATAGCAGCATAGCTAAGGGATGGATCAGGTCTATGAGCTTTATCGAAGAGGAGATGGTGTCTGCCTCTCGGACCCAAACTGGGACCCGATTCCACCGGAGAGGAGCTTGATAGCTGAAGGCTCTCCACACACTAATGTGGCTATGCTTAGTGTTTCCTGTCAGCCCCTACTGCTGACTCTGTAGGGAGGTGATTGTGTGCTGTGGTGAGGTGGGTGGGGTGGGTCGTGACCAGGTGTGTTTGATCGCACACACACATACACCTTGTCCTACCACAGACCCCGCCTTGATAGCCAAACACAGCCGAGGAGATCTGAATAAAGAGAGGAGGCAGATTTCTTAAAATGTTTCCCAGAAAGGGATACAGCAGCAGGTGAGTGGTGGGACTTTCTAAAATGAGTGTCCCACCGAAGAGAGTGAGGACGATGGAATTAAATGCTCCCCCAAAGCACCCAATCACATCTATGGAACCACGGTGCCTTAAAGTGTACCCTTTTTCTTTATTCAACCCCTTCTAACATGGCCGGTTAAAATTAATGATTCAAAGGGCGCTTTAGAAGCTCATTTTACTACAGAACAACAGGGACTACAGTTTCAAAACAAGGTGGTGAGGAGGGGTACATGGGTAAGATGGTGTAATGTAAGACCGGAGCGAGTTACACTTGTATTACATTAGAATCACAGTGTTATAATTGTATTAGCATCTTTGTTTGATTACTGCAGAGTGGGGGTAGTTGGAGGAGTCCTGCTAATGTTTAATGACTGTGATTGTGACATTTTCAACACTTTGATGTGTCCACATTTTGAAGCGGTGTGCATGGGACTGTAGCAAGAACTTGTCATGTAAAGAGATCGCAGGGTGGTGGCTCTTTTTAGTCTTTCCAAATCCAAAACACAAGTGAACAGGTGTAAGGAATGGATTAAACTGTGTCTTTATCCGCTCTAATGTAAGCTGCAAACATTAGCATGTCGAGCTAATTAGCGTACTACCTAAAGTAGCACAAGCAAGTGTCACAGTACTTCCAAGGCCAAGAGTTAGTACATCTTTAAGGAAAAGGTGAAGCAGTGAAGTTGTCAATCTGGCACTAAATGTACAATGAAGGTTACAGTTTGTCAGTGAATAATGATCGAGTACCCAGGCCTTAGCAACCCCAGACAACGTTACCAGGGACAGTGTTTGCCAAAGACATTGGGTAGTGTCCTTCCTAAAAAAGTTTTCTCTTGTAGCAGTTAGAGTGAAAAAATTGATGTCCAGGTTTCATTAAAAAAAGTTGAAGTTACAAAGAGGCTCTTTTGGACTTTTGATCAGTTAAAACTAAACATCTCTCCGCTTACTGCTGTCACATCAACATGGCAGCAGTGGAATCACTATCGCAGCATTCTGTATTAGAATTCCTACTGCATTACTACAGTATATAGTCACTATAAAGGTTCAACTGCTGTCCCAGCTAGTAATTATTGGTTCCAGGAGAGCTCCCCTAACATTCCTATTGGGTTATGACATTTCTTTTTTGAAATGTTCCAATAGTGTCCTTGGGCAAGACACTGAACCCTACGTTGCTCCCAATGGCCAGGCCAGCGTCTTGCATGGCATCTCAATCACCTTTAGTGTATGTGAATGGGTGAATGAGAAGGGTGTAAAAGTGCAGTACATTTACCATTCTCAGAATGTGCTTTTTGAATCTATGCGGTCTAGAGAGAGCATTATGTAATCTTTGCTGTAGCCAACAATGGTGGAAAGTAATTTTTACTAAAGAACTATTTTGAGGTATTTGTACTTTACTTAAATATTCTCATACTCCACTACAATTATTTTACAGCTATCATGTGCAGACATGTGCTGACAAGAACAAGGAAGGGAGATCATATTTCTCCAGTATTAGCTTCTCTGCATTGGCTCCCTGTAAAATCCAGAATAGATATAATTTAAAATTTAATTTAAAATCCTTCTCCTCACCAACGAAACTCTTAATGTTCCGACACCATCGTATTTTAAAGAGCTCATAGTACTTTATTACTCCAAAAGTACATTGGGAGGCAGAGCGTCCAGCTATCAAGCTCCTCTCCTGTGGAATCAGTTTGTTCAGTTGAACTGCCTTGTTGTTTCGATGCTGCATACTTTTTTAACGTTTGAGAAACTGAGAGTTCACAAGAGTTCATGAGTCAAGTTCAACCAGCAATGACTCATTCTAAGCACAAGTTTTAAACATCGATATGTGAGACCATGAATTAAACTGGAGCAGGGATTAGATAATTTCTATTCATTTATCCATATTTATTTTAAACAAACTCAGATAATTGATTTGATTTTTTTATTCATTCTTCTAACAAATTATGCTTTTTCAAAAGTGATGGGGACAAAATCAGCCATTTAAAAAAGTGGTGGGTACATGTCCGCAGCATCCCCAGTGTAAATGACACCTATAGATCAAACTGTCAGACCGTGTATGCAACATTATGCAACAGTATGCAATGTAATTCTAAATTAGAGTCACTGAGTACTGAATGTATTGAATGAAAGAACACACCTTTAGCTGACACCTACACTGCTCATCATTTATCACAATTACACTGTACAAAAAGCCACATACACACACACACACGCACACTTATACAGTCAGACACATGCTGTCAGAGGTGTCAAAAGTATTCACATTCATTACGCAGGTAGAAGTATAGATACTAGGGTTTAAAAAGACTTCTGTAGAAGGTGAAGTATCAACTCAAGGTTTTCACTCAAGTAAAACTGAAAAAGTTCTGGTTTCAAAACTACTTAAAGTATAAAAGCAAACGTAATGTAAGGTAAAAAAGTCCCATTAAGGACAAAAGCTTAGGCCGCGCCACAGGGGCCTATAGTGCACAACCCCACCTCCTGAAAAAACATTTTTCTATAGGCCATAATGAATATAACGTTATTAATAAATGTTATTAAAATGCATTGGGATGCACTAGGCTGCCTGTTTCAGCCGCATATATATGCCCACTGAAAATGAACGTATTTTAGTACAATGTAAATACATTAAAGAACCATATATGTGAGGACATCTTTGTACTTGGCTACACACGTCTGCTGTAACTTATTACTTTTCTTTGCGTAACGACCCCGACGCTGGCTGCGTCCCTGCTGGAGCGCGACGGGATCTGTGTCATGTGCAGGTGCGATGGATCGGGTACAAACCAATAGGGTGTCGGAATGATATATGTTCATACTTCTCATCCAACCGCAATCGTATTCCCTCTATCTGGATGGCGCCATTTATCTGGATATGTTTTATTTTTTATTTTTTTGAACGTTTACAAGCCGGAATGAAAATAAGCCGAAATCAAATGGGAGCAACAAGGCTATTTTTTTAAAATGTAAGGAGTAGAAAGTACAGATAATTGCGTGAAAAACCTACGGAGTAGAAATAAAAAGAAAAATAATTACTCCAGTAAAGTATAGATACCCAGAATTTCTACTTAAATAATGTAACGAACTATTTGTACTTTGTTACTTGACACCTCTGAATAATGTGCACGCATGCCAGTTTGCAGACACTTTTTATGGCAGGGATCAATGGCATCCATCTTATCTTGAACACACACAAAGGCATGAACATACACAGACCCACACACAACACCCAAATGCGTATATACACAAATAGGGACTTACATAGATTTAAAATCAGATTAGATTTTAAATGTATACTACTCATGCGCACACAGTTGAGCTTGCATTGGCAGGTATGCAGACATACAGTATACTGATTAGTATGAGCACAGACACACACAGGTATGCGCTATGCAATCACATCCATTCACAAGAACACACACACACACACACACACACAGAAAGTAAACACATGCAGTGAGTGAGCATGGCTGGAGGTGGCTGGTGTTGTTTTCTGACTCATATTACAGCTCGCTGAAGCAGCTCCATGCAGCTCCTTCTGCGGCGGCGGCTCTCATTCCTCTGAAGCCACATCAAGGAGCGTTGGCTTCCCTGCTAAACAGACGCTTTAGCAGCACTGCCGCTGGGTCCCACCAACCTAGAGAAAGAAAGAGAGAGAGAGAGAGAGAGAGAGAGAGAGCCCTCCACCCTGCAGCAGCACGGCCACACCACAGCCATTATGTGCAGATTCAATGGAATCTAATGTGGAGGATGTGGCTGGCTATCTCAGATGCTTTTTATGTAACCATGAAGAGAAGAGAGGGGAATACTGAACAGAGAATAGTAGAAGCCAAAGACAGAATAAAGGCATCCATTCTCTACCTTTTGTCTAACTGGGTGAGCGCTCCTCTGCAGCCCTTCAGCTGCCCTGCACCTTCTAATGGCTTAATGAGCGCTAAACAGACCCATTATAGACTAAATGACCATGTGTTTAAGGTTGGTTTGAAAAATTGGCCGATTACAAAGTGACGATCATCTGTATAAACAAAAAGAGGGCTGTTTGTGCCAGATTTGGACTGTGCTGTTGTTTTCGAGGAGGGTTAAAAAAAAATGTTCGGGGGCTACTAGCAACATGCCTGTGTGTGATCAAGCACCATACAACTCTCTATATCACTAGTGTGAGTGACTCAGGACGACGCTCTCATGCTTTGTATTAGACTGCCCCCTAGTGTTGGCATGTCCCCTGCCGCCTCTCTCCCCTGCTGTCTTTCTCTCTCTCTCTCTTTGTGCATTAAGTTATCTGACAGGTATTAGCTCCGGGGGATTCTTGACTTGAGTGAAACCAGCAGATGTGGAGGTGATAATGACTCTCAAAGTCCTCTCGTCCTTGGCTCGGGGAGTTTTCCCAGACTTTATGCGCTCAGTCAGCTAAATTAGTAGAACAACAAGTGCTCTGGGAGTCAGTGAATACTGTACGTGTGAGTGTGTGTGTGTGTGTGTGTGTGTGTGTGTGTGTGTGTGTGCGCGTGGATAGTGAAAGATGGAAAGATCATGTTGGCCACATTTGATCAATCCCTTGTGTTCAACCAAAGTGATGCTCACAGCCCACTCACTGTCCAAGCACACAGATTGTCAATAAGTCACAGATTTTTTAGTCATTGTTGAGCTGACATGTCAACCACAGATTTCAATATTTCCTGTCTTTGTCAGCTTTTAATTCACTCCTGTGTCGCCGGCTGTTTATGCTGTCAAGGCAAATGGAGACACTGGAATCTGCTCAGTTTCTGTTTAACACATCCCCAACGATTTTTACCTGAGCACAATCTGAGGACTCATTTCACTTTAGCTTCAAGCTGTTAAAAACTCTGAGACTGAACTGTTGGAGCATTGGAAACAGGTGGAGTTGTCTTACCACACTGCCTTGAGTAATTCCATTTTGTGAGACTTGATACTTTTTTCCACCAGATTTCACAAGACCTTTTCCTCTACTAGATTAATCTGACAGCTGCAGCTGCAGTTTTTACTTAGCAAAGACTTTCACATGGAAAACCTATGAGATACTGTGCAGAATCATGCATTGATAAAGCCTAAACTACCCAACGTTAGAGTGGCATGACCAACAACACTGAAATATCTCCTATTGTACTTAAAGGGTAATTCTTATTCATTTGTATTCATTATTCATCTTATTTATTCAAGTACTTCTACTTTGAATACTTACACACGAGTATGTGAAGCAGGACTGATGATACTTACTGGAATTGGATGCACTGGACAGCTGGTTCTGAAGAAACTGGAGGTGGAGGGGTGGAGATAGGTCGCATTGATCCGACAGCGAAATGACAGCTGACAGCAGCAGAGAAAGGAACAGTTTGGAGGGTTTCACAGCAATGAGATGATTGGCTCAGAGATCTTTCTACAGATCTTTTGTTTTTATTTGTAGAGCTGGGACAGGAGACAAAGGTCGATGTTTGCAATGCAATGTTATATATATCAAGCTATGGTCTTTTCTTACAAATGATGTTTCACCACTGCTAATGTCCATGTGGGCTCTGGCACTTGTACGTGTACGACGCAGGAAACAACAACTACTGTGACAATTTTTCAGCTAGGTATAATGGTATTGCTCTTCTTTATTCACCAGTTAATACTAAATGTAGACATTTGTCTGTAAAGCTCTTCGGTATATGTTATCAGGCAGTAAAAACAATGACATTTGAAGGTTCTTTCTCTTAAGCTCTCCTGGTTTTAGCATGTATGTGTTTTTTCCAGAGAGGTCAGAGTTCATACACTGTTTTCGACTGAGAAAAGATAATGTGAGCGTTTCTCGGAGACAGAATCCAACGCTGACAATGAGATAATGATTAGAAACCTGTCGGGATGTTAGCAACATGATGATTGTGAATGCCCTTCGCAATGTTTGTTTGTGTGTGAGGAAACTGGGTTTTTGGTTCATATCTCATGACCTGGAACGTATCCCCACAAGACTCAGACATGGCTATGTGGCACTTTCCAAAACTCATTCATCTCCCTGGGCAAGACAGGTCTCAGTGCATACCTCAGGCAAATACACACACACACACACACACACACACACACATGGATGTATGCATGCAGTAACAGTACAGTGTATGTTTAACTTAGCAGCTAGAATATTCCCCAAGTGAGGGGTGTTGATGGATGGATGTCAGAAGGTAATGACCTGCCGGGGTCTCCTCTATTTCACACAACCACATTAACTGGGTCATGAATCAGTGTGTGTGTGTCCACGTGTGTGTGTTTATGAACATGCACAAGCACACCATGTGTTATGCTACGCCAGCATTCCAGCATGTAAATTGCTAGCATGAATCCATATGTACTGGTGATACACTCTAACTTAATACACACACACACACACCCAAAACCCGAGAGGGATAAGGATCTGTACTGTTGACCTGCAGGACCTCATTACTGCAGCCAATCAGGAGACAAAACATCAGGCTGATTAGTGAAAGACCTGCACAAATAAACAGCAAAAGATTGAGCAGAGAGGAGGGGAGGGCGGAGGGCAGAGGGAGAGTTGGGAGGTTGGGTGAGAAAGAGATGGGAGAGGGAGGGAGAGATAGTGTTGCCTGAGGTGAGAGGGGTTTCTCTCTGGTACAACTTAACCTCACGCTGCCCCGTCTGAGTTCGTTTCAGAGGCCCTGCGGATATATTACCACGTGCAAAAAGGAGAGCACACTCATGCAAACAAACTCATCAGTTCACACTTTTTTATAGATAGATAGATAGATATTTATTGTCCCTTGACGGGAAATTTGTTTTCACAGAATTTCAAGCAGTACACGCGACTGGCAAAACATATATACAAACAAAAAACAACAACAACAGAGGAGAGAAAAACTTTTTATTTCCTTACACTTTTATATCCCTCTCAAGCGCACACACACACACACACACACACACACACACACACAGCTAATGTTCTTTGCAAAGAAGATCCGTCCACAGTTGAACAGTGCTACAGCTCAGTGGTTGTGATGAATAAGGAAAATCACAGCTATAAATCTTATCTGGGTCCTCAGTGTGTGTGTGTGTGTGTGTGTGTGTGTGTGTGTGTGTGTGTGTGTGTGTGTGTGTTTCTCTCCAGCTGCGCTCTACTTCATGGCCAAGTCACCTCTGATACAACCTCAGTGGGTTATATAAGAGTTGGCAGACTCAATTGTAGAGTGTGTACGAGTAAATTACTACATACATTACTGTCAGTAGATGCAGGTATGTGTGTGTTTGTGTGTGTGTTTGTGTGTGTGTGTGTGTGTGTACCTCCAGCTTGGTAAGGCCCTGCAGCAAAAAGCCCACATTTGGGTCACGCATACACAAACACACACATATTTTACATTTTAACATACAGAACTGCAGGCGTGCACACAGTCAAACACGCATACGCCGCAGCGATACACTCACACCAGTGTGAATGGCATTACAAGAGCCGAGGAATCTGGCTGCTGGATATTTCCTCCATTCCTCTGTCAATATTCATCTCTTGCTCCGAGGGAGGAGGGCGCGAGGGGCGAGAGAGGGATACAGAGAGTATACGGAAGAGAGAGAGAGAGAGAGAGAGAGATGGTCTCTTCATTCACCAGCTGGCGATCAGCCAAGAACATTCTGTACTGGTTTGTTTGTGGGGGAAATAGAGAATACGTTTCTATTCCTCGTGAACCTGACCTTCTCTGTCCATTTACTGTCTGTAGGATTCTTTCACATCTGCCTATGAGTCTGTATGCAATGATAAAAGTCCTAAAAGCTCATACTGTAGAAGAAGCAAGTGAAGTAACGACCCAATGCAGTTAATAGGTCTGTCTGTGTAGCTTCAAATGTAGCTGTGAGACCTACTGGCCTTTTTATAGGGAGACACCATTCCATTCAGTTTCCCTAAAAGCCAGAATATAGCTCAGGTAGCCAAAATGGCCACAGAGGCCTAAATCTGGCCCAAGCTATTTCCCGGAGGCATGCCAGATTTGTGAGGAATGATGCACCAGAGTCAGCCCAAGCTCACTGGACTTAGTCAGTGTGCTGACACTGGACATAGGCTGGCCTAAGGGCTTCTAAATTAAGTTGACTCTCAGCCCAAACTCCAAACTTTGCCAAGTTTGTATGCTGCTATCCAGCGCCAGCCTCCACATTAGAGATACTGTAACTTCCTTGGAAACAGCTGTGGCAAAAAATTAGCCCTTATCACAAAATCGAAAATATTACTACCACCTTGAACCTTTTTCAGTCTAAACTGTAAAGTGCAAAAAACAAACACCAAAAACAAAAGTCAGCGGTAGGATTCATTTGTCAAGGTGCCTGCAGGGAATAGAGAGTGATCTGGAGGAGATAGCTGAACTTCCAAAGTTTCTCACTGCAAAGTGCAAAGAAGTGACAGTGGAGTACGAGTGAAGGGGACCACTGTACAGGGGAAATTGTTTATTCCAAATTGAGGAGAAAATAAGGCTAAAGCAGTGTCAAATCGTGCCCTGGTTTCCATTTCAGCCGAGTTCCTCTTCACTGGTTGTAGGTGTGCTAATTAATGCACTCTACTAGAGTTGTGTGAAAATTGTATTTTTTCAGCTCTCTGTGGCATACCCCTTGCTTAAATCATGAAGCACCGAAACACACAGCTATGCAATTTGCAATTGAATTGAAATTTTGAAAGGTGAGTTTCCAATGCACTTAGTTTTAGTTTTGTGACACAGCTTGATATGATTTCTGGTTATTAGCGTCCTCAAGAAAGCAGTCCATCAGTTCAGTCAAAATCAGAGCTAGGTGTTGTTTCTACATACTGCCATTAAGGGGCACCAACTTAAGGTCAGTGTCACAAGCAGTTTTAAACTCCGTACTAAATTGCATGACATGTTAATGGATGTGTTTAAAGTATATTTACCTGTCTGTATGTCTGTGCGTTTCTTTGTCTGTCGCTCTGCCTGCATAGACCACAGTACAGCTCATGACAAACAGTCTGAACACAACCAGCTGTGCCCTGGACGGCTGGGAGCTCCCAACACACAGCTCTGCGTTCCATACACACACACACACACACACACACACACACACACACAGTCAGTCAGTCACCCAAGCATATACAGTATGAACACATGGATGTATGAAAGTATAAAGGCAAACAGGGGTACATACTGTAGGTGTGCAAACACACATGCGCACACTTAAAACAAATAACACTGTGTGTGAATCCCTAAGTATAGAGAATCTGTAAATTAAACATACATACAATTACATATTTCATTATATGGTCTTTATGTCCTATTGCGTTGTTAGATCTTCTACTGCTACTTCATCTTAAACTTCTTCCTCTTCCTCAAAAGCAAGCACTAGCGTGTGTCCTTAGTGTGTGTATTTATGTGGGTAAATTGTGCACAAATGTACACTCAGTACAACAAGCGATAAAAGCCTCTTTGTTAAAAATATATTAGAAGCAGTAGACCTCTCTATGGGCCTTGCTGTGCAATAAACACCACTTATTAAAACGTATGAACTGGCATTATCCAGCACATATCTGACAGTAAAAAATATATTTTCAGTGCTGCCCTGGCTGGCATATGTCAGTAACAGCTTCAATAAGTTATTAGTCAGGGTGTGTGGAAAAGCTATGATGACAGAAGAAAATGTGCCATACAGCACAGAGCTATAACAGAGTATGAGCTCATGTGATTGGAAGAGTATCAGCGTGCATTTCAGCACGGCGAGCAATTAGAGGGAGCAGTGGAGGTCATTTGTTTGCTGTGACTGGAGAAAAGTCAGCCAATGTTGACTGACAGCTTGTAAGTCTCTGTACTCAAACTGTGATGCAGGTGATGATATCGAGCACTAAAGCAAAGAAATCCATGAGGGCCAAAAGAAAACAAAGCACACAGTTTCAAACACTGCAACATCCACCTCTAAGGCCAGCTTGTTCACATCGATCGCTGGTGGGAGTGTATAGTATAACTAAAATACATATCAGCATAATGTAAATGACAATAATAGCCCTATTTCCATTGCAGGAACTTAACAGCCCCTAACCTGGGGCCTCCAATAACCTGACCCTTGTGAGGATTTGATACAAGGATCAACTATATAATTTTTATATGCTGTCAGGTATGCGAGAGAAATAAGTGGCCACAAAGTGTCACTGATCCAGATATTCTTTCACGTTTATGTGAACATGTGATACATGTTTATATGCTAGTGAAAAACCCAGTGCACTACTGGGTCAGTGGGCCAAAACCTATTGGAGATTTTCATTTTTGCCTGCTGTCATTCTTTTTTAAATTAAAGTGTTGGTTGTCCTGTTTGATACAGGTTGATAGTAAAATGTAGTAAAATGGTGGATTCGTAGTTTTTGTTCTTGTTATGCTTGTGACTGTTGGAAACCCCTGAAAGTACCTGATACTCACATTTACTATCACCTCATGAGCAGTGGTGCGATGTAGTTCCAGGAACTGATCCCTAAAATGGGTTGTAAATGATGGAGACAAAAGCAGAACCTGGCTACGCATTACATTATGTTTTGTCAAACCTACATTATCCACTTTTTTTGGCCACTTGGGGGCAGCACAAAAAGCTTTAGGAACAAAATTGACATATTATCGCCTTATAAAGTTGGAATGGCTAAAGTGAAATCAGTGATGGCTCAGTTCCATCGAGTGTCCCAGTAAGCCGTGACAGTGAGCCGGCATGTGCAATAGCAGGACACTGGAACTAGTTCATCTAAATGGAATGCAGTAGTTTCTAACGTTATCAATTACACCACGTGCTTTTCCCGCTATGACAAGCCAAAATGTCTGCTGTGCTATCTACACATCCAACAGACGGAGAGCAACATTAGCGCTCATTGTGAGCTGTGTTCGAGTCCACCTGATGAATGTAAGTCCAGTAGGAGTGAACTAAATCGGCAAAGTTGTGAGCCGTAAAAGCAAGACGATGAGCAAAAAAACTATGACCGCTACATGGGGGAACTGAAAAAAACATTTGATTAGAACAACTAATGCAGTGGAAAAGGGCTACAAGCACAAGCGAAACTGACTGTGCATCGGACAACAGCAGTGGGAAACACAGGTGCAACTTATGTTTTTCCTCCCAGCTGGCTCTGCGTCTTCAAACCCGGCTCCGCTGGCCTCAGGCTACCTGCTCTTTCACGGGTAGACAGCTCATCAAAATGAGTGACAGCTGCTGGGGTGGGAGGAGAACACGGCTGACAATATACTTTCTGCCTCAAGGCAAGAAGTTGCGTATTGGGTCTTCAAGTTGCGTCTTGCAACACTTGAGGCCATTCGTGAAACTTCCAACAGGTTTTTCTTTTTAAACCACAGCTTTTTAAATTCACAGCTGCTAATGGATATCAAACCTGTTATCTACCAGACAAAAACATTTAAAATGAAACTTAAAAAGCTCCCCTGTCTGGTAGAGACACCGACAGTTAAAAGTTTATCACTAGGCTGTCCTAAGGCACTTTAATAGTAAGCTTTGTTTTTACATAGCAAACGTTCTCATATCTACCTCTAAATCCAAGCCAAACAATGCTATGCCACTATACTTTGGGTCTCACAGCACCACATCCTTCAATGCACACACTCATTCACATACGAGGTTCAGTGTGTAAAGGGTCCACCTTTCTGTCTTTGAAAGCAGCCTGAGCGCTCAGCAGCTGTGATACTCTGCTGTTGACTTTATGTTGACTTAGCCATTAAAAGCTGTAGCAGGTCTGAAATCAAAACCTGCGCAACTGTTTGCCTTGGACCGAGCGTGCCTTAAAAGTGTACACTTGGGTTAAGCACTTGTACCTCTGACACAGTCCTCACACAGGTCCCTGGTGCATCTGTTATAGAGGAAGATTAATATGTTATTTTCATATCTCCTAAAAAAAGGTGGAAATGAGCAACTCAAGAGTGTCAGACACCAGAGACTGGAACTTTGGGTTTCACCAAGCTGAGAGAAGACTGGGCTTTCTAAAAAGAAGAAGTGCGCGTGTTTGTGAATGTGTGCAGATGGGTGATTAATTGCCCTGGCTCAGATAAAACAATAAACAGAGGAAGAGCGGGATTGTTCCCGTCAACCGGCCTGTCATGTCAGGCTCAAACATCTTGATTTCAACATTCCTCCAGTCTCCACATTTCATTCCTGACTCATATGTTTGTCCTTCTTGAGTCAGCTTTTTGAAAACTAAAGCCATTTCAAGGACGGTTCCAACATCTTTGCAGTCTTTTTGCTTTTTTTACCCATTAAAGTTGTCTCAAAATAACGTAACCTTGCCCTAGTCACTCTACTTTTTGGTTTTGCAGTGGATCAGTACATCTAAATGTGCATGCACACACGTTTTATAACTTCTATCAACACACCAAGAACATTCCAAAAAAGCCTCAGATTGATTGCTACACCCTATTACATCTCATACAGGTTGCATGAACCCCCTCGTTTTTCAGTTTCTGTTTTTCCTTTTTTTCTCCTTCTCTGCTTTGACGGTACAAAGATATTTTGGCAGATTGTTGGAACAATGTTTAAAGCTGTTCCAGATGGACCGTTGATCAGTCACCTAAAAAGAAGTCCTTGTTTTATGGAATCAAAGTGGCGTCGGGCCTAATTAGAGCTGAGAGTGACATTAGAGAAGCAAAGGAAAGGAAAGGAAAGGAAAGGAAAGGAAAGGAAAGGAAAGTGGCTCAAGAAGAAAGCTAATGTCTCAGGTGTTTCAGGTGTCCTTCGTCACATCCACAACCTGTCCCCACTTTCTGCCTCAGGTGACTCTGCTTCCGCTGCTGTCTTTCGGCTGCTGATGGAGCATCTGCTGGCCCCATTACTTAGCGCTCAGTTAAATAGTCAAGCCAGGGTCCTGATACCTGGAATTACTTAGGATACTTATGAGCGTGTGCAGACAAATGTGTTTTATCTGTCGGCTCGAGCAGATTTGATGTTCCTTGATGGGTCGCTCCCAAGTAGTACAGACACGCACACACACACACACACACACACACACCCACACGCACATGCGCAGGATAATACACGCTTTCACATGTTCATGTGCATCAAGTATGTGCAATGAGAGCCACAAATGATGATACAGATCCATTCAGTTATGCTGTTAGATCGTCTCCAGTTCAGATGTAGTGATTTCAGACTACAGTACTAAAACATCAGATGGCCTGTACAGGCAGAATGTACCGTAGCTTCATATATTAGTTGGTAAATCAACATTAAGCAGCAATTAGCCTTGAAGCAATAAAAGGTAAAGCCTGTTTTGTCTTCTTCTTTCTCAGGTAGGATCTGGTGTATTTAAGTCGAATATACACTCTCCATTTAACTGTTTTGGTTTCCACCAACACCTGAGAAAAATATTTGGCTGTTTAGTTGTCTAACTGGCTGGCTAATTTTATGTGTCTAGTGCTGGGCAGGTAGTGTAGAGTGGGTTTATGGGGCCGTAAAACCAAAACAGTGAGCTGAAATATGCTAGGACGCTCTGTAGAGGTAAGGGCAACAACAGTCAGGTGATAATTCTCTGTGGGTTTGTCACTATGAGCAACCCCTTTTACATTACATGCAGTCAATTGATTTATTGTTAATATAAGTGTCAGCAAACCTAAATGCGTTACATATTAATATAGTAATATTATATAGAATATTCATATATAGAATATTAGTGTTGCTTTAAGTTTAAATTTTCATACCCATATTTAGCATATGTGTATTGTTTATAATCCAGCTTTTCACTGTATGTGTAGTTTGCGTTTCTCTTGTGAGCTACATCAAAGACAAATTTCTATTGCTTTGAGATGGACAATAAAGCTTTGAAAATCTTCACCATTCAGTGACAAAATCCGATGTGAAACTGCCTTGAATATCTTAAGACATTTAGAGTCCTTATTTCGACAGTCTAGGCTTTTAAACTGTCCGTATATATTTCAGTGCATTTTCTTGTTTCTTTATGGAAGACATTTCTGTGGCAGGCTAACCTTAATCCAGTCTAACCCTAACTTTAACACATTCTGACAGTAATATCACAATAGTTTGTTTTTCTGCTGATCCATAGAATGATAAAAATACTATTTCACCAGCCTCTATTATCATTCCACATGCAAGGCAGTTTGGTTCCAGTAGAAACAACACTGCTGCCATACTGCTCACCATTGTCCAGTTATCTGAGACATAATATTTTTTCTTTGAATTAGCATTATGGAATATGGACCGAGGCTGAGGGCTATAACGTAGCAAGGCAACAAATCACTGGCAGGCAGACTAGCTGACACACATACAGGCAGGCAAGAGCTCACAGGCCAAGACACACAGGCGTACAATACTGAACACACATATTGTAAGCACACACACAATGCTGGGTAGTTATTGTGTGGAGCAGTGTAAACAGGAAACATGTCGCAGGACCTTGCGATTCGTCATCAGACCTCCCAAAGCTTTGGTACACAGCAGAACAATACAAGCAAGATGCTAAAAATACACACACACACACACACACATTTGTCAGCATATCTGCACATACCTGCCATGTGTGTGAGTGCATGTTTATGCATGCATGTTTGTGTGCGGGTTTATCTACTGTGCGCGCGTGTGTTTGTGTGTGCTCATATGTGCGTGTGGTTAGCTGTGTCGGTAAGGAGGCAGAGATACAAACAAACTTGTGGTCTGTTCTGGAGAACGGGGCAATTTCCTGGTACACACAGCAGGATAAAACGCTGGACAAGTTAAAACAGAGACAGAGATGACGCTGATTTTCTCTCTCATCTTCTCATGGCTTTCGCAGGAATTGGTGTGGGCTTCATAGATCAGGAAAAGATCACTTTCTTTTGGAGTATTAGGAGTTATTAAAAATAGCACCTAACAACTATGTAGGACATAATGACATACGTAAACAGAGCATTAAATGCCAGCCTAGTTGGATAACTTGGGAAACATAAATATGGGTTCAATATTGTCAAGGCAGTTGGATAGTTGTTGATGTTGAGATATTTCACAGGAGAAGGAAAACTTTGACCTGTTGGCGGTGCTAGAGGAAAAATCAGGGGATCACCAAAGTCATTCGGATTGACGCCCGTGGCACCATGGATATCTGTTCCAAATCTCATTGCAATCCATCAAAGAGTTGCTGAGATATTTCTGTCTGGACCAAAGTGGTTGACCAACCAACCACCAGACCGGCTGACAGACCACATTGCCATCCCTAGAGCCATGCCGCTAGCATGGCCAAAACACAGGGCTTTCACACCAAAAGCGCAAGTTTGACATTGCACGTTTAAAGCTGTCCTCTTTTAGGTAGCTGCATGAGCCTTTACAGCCACGGTGGCATGCACTCAGTCGTTCGTATAAGTTCAACAAAAGTGAACTGTTCAGTTTTGGGGGGATCCTCCCTCTTTCTCTCGCTGGGATATGTCGCCTGGGCTGTATGAGATTTATCCAATCGCTGAGTGTGCGCCTCTGGGGTCAGTATCGCCTACGTAAACGCGTCGCAGTTCCATGTGGCAATCAGCTGTTGTCAGCATAACCACTAAAAGGCGCTCCTCTCTCCTTTTATCAGAAGCATCACGTGGTCTTCCGTCACACACAACCTCATCATCACAACATGCTAGCTCCTTTGTTTTGTTTGTTTTTTTTGCATTCCTTAGATGTGGTGAATTCACAGAAACACAAAAATTATTTAACCCAGATCAAGATATTTCATTTCATGATTTGGCATTTCATCCAAGTCACTGCAGTCCGTTTAAATGTGAGGCGCTGCTCTGGTTGTGGCTCCCACTGATTCTCTGGTGAGTCATGCATATAACCGGTGGTTGTGTTTTGACTTTATAATTATCTTTTGCTGCTTTCTGTCCTTTACTTTATTTTATCTTTTATTCCTAATCATGAATTCGGCTCATGCTTGGCCACATAGGTACCCTAATTTATTTTGGACATTGCTGAGCAAGTTGGTGTATCAGTTCACTGGGAGTTCATGTTCACTGCATTCTGGCCATTGTTGACCCAATTCATTCAGTTCCTGGTCATTGCTGTCCTTATTGCTGGTCTTCCACTCCTTCAACATTAATAAATAAATAAATAGATCATGTTTCTGCTTTTATCAGTTATGCCTTTCTCTATGACTAATTACCATATTACACATTTCATCTAGCAATCTGCTGCTGTCCGGTAAGCTAAGGAACAATATTTCGCTTTTTGGAGGATATTCCTCTACAGCTCATGGCATCACTACCCCATTAAAATAATGACGTCACGATAGGGTCTAATCGGCTAACAGACTCCTCGCATGTTTTTTCAACTTCCTTTTGTGCATAATGTCAAATAAAATAAAGTGTATTACTCTGTTTTTAGTACTTACAGCACACTACAGAGCGTGATACCCCAACACTGTTTGAATGTGGTCCTTTATGTCATGTAAAAACATGCTATAACACAATATTTACTGTATATTATGTTGAAAAACATGCAAAGTCCGGTCCCTAACAGGAGTTAGAGTAGTAGTAGAAGTAGTCGAAATAGTAAAAAGTAGTAGAAAGGCTACCGTGGTTCAGCGTTGACTATATTAGAAGCTCTTTTAATTTTACATCACCAAGCTTTTTCTATTTCTATGTACGAGCGAATGTCACTTTGTGGTGTGACCCCCACCCTACTCCAGAAACAGTCCCACTATCACATATTCTATCCCAAAAATGTCCAAAGTTAAAAAGAAATTCTAGATAAAGACACAGTGCTTGTTTTTTAACTTAAAATTAAAGTGGGTAAGTGCAGAGCAGCTAAAGTGTAACCAGGCTCTCTTGCTCTTTGTTTTCTCTGAATGACATGTGACAAAGTTAAAGGTTGAACCTGTCTGCACATGCACATACAGCTCATGCTTATTTAATTGGATGGCTAAGAACAATCTTATCATTCTGCCATCTGAAGGGACCCAGTCCACACACACACACACACACAAACTGGGAGGATGAAAGAGGTGCATTTTATATGTTGCTTTGGCTGTACTTAACCTGCCATAAATTAACGGTGCGTTTCCTATATTTAGTTTGGAGCTCGGCCAAATGTTCTCACAGCCTGTATGTCTGACAAACTTTCTTCATAACATGTCGCTGGTTAGGATTTGGGCTGCAGATCAGCCATGCATGTTCACACACGCACACATGCACAATTCATTAATGTGCGACCCCCACTAAAACACTTAAACACTTACAGATTACTCTGAGGGTAAGCCCTCTGATGATTTCCATTTGAAGTGCGGAGCGCTTGTTTCAGTGCAGCACATTTAAAATATTTTTAAAGCTTAATTTACCTCGAACGTGACTTGAGATTGTTCTCTCTATCTGTGCTCAACTGTTTTTTTCCATACTGAAACAAAGAAGGCCTTTGTGTCGGCAAAGTCTGGGGATTATGATTAACTCTTTGATTACTGAGGCTGTGTTAGGAAGGGGGGGGGGGGGGGGGGGCCAAAAAAAACACAACACGGGGGGGGAAGGGGGGGGGGGGGGGAGAGCGAGAGGGGCGGAGAACGCAAGA
>CM022471.1:23265575-23290871 GCA_011952105.1 Coreoperca whiteheadi
AAAATACGGTATATGTTTTTATGTAACTTGAGTGAACCGCCCTTTCAACTCTGTCTGTCAGCCACAGCGCAAAGAAACAGGTTGGTTCAACCTCTCAGGCTTTTACAGCAAAAGGAGCAGAGCTCTCCCAGTCCTGAGGCTGACTTGTGCTTTATGAGCTCATATTGGTGCTGTAACCTGTCGGTATTAAGAGAGCTCAGAGCAGGAGTGATGTATGCTGTGAAATGGATTCCACTCTCATAAATGTACAGATTTCTCTGATTCTTTTCTAGGCTCTCTCTTTGATCCGTGTCTCTGAATTCCAACACAATTTCCTGTCCCACTGGAGTACGCTTTGTGATTGGGAGATGAGATCAGAGTTAAAAGTATAGACAAACACACTCACAGACACACAGTTTATCTCATACATATGCGTATGGATGAACACCCACATCCACCCAGACGCACTTTTTATACAGACAGATTACATGTGCTACAGGGCCCAAGGGAATTCAGATAAGGTTTAAGTGTGGAGGCAAGAACGAGTAAAACTCAAAGCCGACCTGACACACAGGCCTTCAAGACAAAAGACTGCATAAATACAGGATGTCAAATGCAGACAGTAAATACCTCCTTGTAATGCTCATCCTCAACATGTTGCATAACTGCACTCATGTCAGGTCCCATTTTTTGTTATGTGAGAGCACTTAAAGGAGCTATACGTGAGAATTGGCTTCCTGTCGAATTCATACTTCAAACAAATAGAGGGCAGCATATCACAGAAAGTTAAGCTAAAGTAACTGCTAACGGCAGCTAACTGTAGCTGCCGTTAGCTAGTTTGCTCAGTTAGCCATGCAGCTACCAGTCCTGTTAGCTGACTGCCCAGATTGGGAGCTCCGAGCTCGGCAGACCGAGGTTTCACCGAGGTACAAAAACACAGTAGCCATTGTGGGAGGAAAGAGCGGGCTAAATTGAACTGAGTTAAATTGTCTTCATCCAGATGTCTGTTATCGGTACTTGACAGTGGGGTGGAGGGACAGAGACACAAGAGAATGGTATCACTAGAAGGCCTCACTATATATGAGAACTCTGCAGGCCTAAGATCCAGTCTTCCAAAATCCTCAAATATTGTACAATATTGTACTTTTTGCTCGACTGCATTTATCTGCCAGTCTTTTAGGAATGCTTCAACATGTTTTCCATGCAAATCAACTTTTTTCAAGACTTTTCTACAATCAACTTTTACATTTTTTTTGTGTCCTTTATTCTATCTTGTTCCAAGATACAGTAATTAAAACATCCACCCAGACCATCTTCCACCGCTTGTTCCCGTTCGGGGTCGCGGGTGACTGGAGCCTATCCCAGTGGCTTCGGGCCTTAGGCGGGGTACACCCTGGACAGTGGCCAACTCGTCGCAGGGCTGACACAGACAACCATTCACGCACACATTCATCCACTAGGGACAATTTTTAGAGTCACCAATTAACCTAATGCATGTCTTTGGATGGTGGGAGGAAACCGGAGAACCCGGAGAACGCCACGGTAACACATGCAGACTCCACCCAGGGAGGTCGTGGTCTGGTCCGGGATTCGAACCCACGATCTCCTTGTTGGGAGGCAGGGGCGCTAACCGCTCTGCCACCGTGCACCCCTCCACCCAGACCAACTACAACAAAATGCTGCTCAAACCTTAATGCATCAGTGATAATAATCCTGTGATATAGTATATGACGTTATGAAAGGCATTAATTGGTGTAACAGCTACTCTTGTTACTTTTTGTTGATAATACTTATTTTACTTGAGTAAATTTTTAAATACATCACTTTTCAGTAATTTTCCATTGTTGTACTTTTACTTAAGTAAAGGACCTGAATACTTTTTCCATCACTGAGTATATGTCTGGTAAATCAAAGCTGCAACTGGCAATCTAAAGTTTTACTTCTAAAGAAGAGGTAGATGTGAACAAGGAGGAACCACACAAACTGGGTGAATACACTGATTCACTTCTTAACAGCCAGTCAGCTCTGTCTCATTAACAACCTCCCTGTCCAGTTCTTCATGCTGAATCAGCCAACGTTAGCGCCAACAATGACGAACACAGTAAGTTCACTTTATTATCCAAAAAGGATCTATAGAAACTACGGACAAATGATCTGCCACAAACAATGGCCCAAAGACAGATTACTGTCGGCTTGGTGTGTCGGGGCCCTTAGACTCTCAACAGTTCACTTCACCCTTCAATTTTGTCTCATTCCTCAATACTCAGCCCCTTTTGCCCCCATTCTTTGTCTCTCTCCCTCTGTAGTCCCAGGACTTTGATAAACACAGTTGATCCTGGGCCTATGCACTGAGTATGGAGTGTTTGAAGGGCAGCCTTTCTACTCAGTACCTTGTTTATTCTGCCCACTCCCCGTCAACCGTGTTTAATGTCACCAAGGCTTTTCTCTCCCCTGAACACACACACACACACACACACGCACACACACACACACACACACACACACAGCCTTTACATAAGTTGTAACAAAAGGCAAAAGGGAGTGAGAGAGTGGAACAAGGGAAAGAAACAGATAGAAGCTCCATGTGCATGTGTATGTATGCGTTATGGGAGGAGGGGAGGTAATGCATGAAAGCGAGTTGCTGCTGATTACATCTCCCTTTGAGGAGTGTGTGTGTGTGTGTGTGTTTGTGTGAGTGTGTGTGTGTGTGTGTGTGTGTGCGCGAGAGAGTGAGAGAGAGTGTGAGTATGGGGGAAGCTTGCTGAGTAAAACCAGGCATACCAGCATCTTGGCACATGCACACAGTTTTGGCATTTTGGTTTTGTTCGGAGAAAAACTGCATTCCCTCTATCCAAAGACTGCAGAGTGTAGAGGGGCCTAGTGTGTACATGCGTGTGTGTGTGTGTATAAAGTCTGTTTGAACAGTGGGTTTGTATGCTGTCACTGTAACACTTAGCTTAAGGTGTATGATTTGTATAGTGTGTGTGTGTGTGTGTGTGGTTAATGTTAAAAGTGAACCAAAAGTGTAATCTGAGTGCTGACAGTCTAAATCCCCAGTGTGAAAGTGGCATTTTGTACAGAAAAAAAAGACATGTCACACAAGTCTTAAGCAGTGACGTGATTTAGGATCCTGGTAGCCTGAGGGTAGAAGCTCTTCCTGAGCCTCGCAGTGTTGGCCTGGTGTATCTGGTACCTTCTTCCCGACCGCAGCAGGGCGAAAAGGCCTTTATCAGGGTGGTAATGATAAGCCTAGCCTTATTCTTGCAGCTCCTGGTGTAAATGCCCTTTAGGCAGTGAAGAGCGCTGACACCACTAATGTTACACGGGAATATCTAATGCTACATACGTAAGGCTGTAGCAACAAAGCCCGAGTCAGCAACAATGTGTTTTATAACTAAGGATGTTTCATTTGTAAAACAATGAATATTGTATTTCTTTTTTCAAAAGTTTCTGGCTTTAATGCATCACAAGCCCTACTAGCCCACCTACATTTAACTGCACCTAAATGTATCCTGGACCTGGTTTATATCAGTAGCCACCTGACAGGGTTTTGTGTTTTCCCCACTTTGTCTCTCCCGGTCTACTTGATAGATTACTATAAATCGATGGGAGCAGCAGCTAAAGGCATTCATACACTGGGCTTGATGTTTGAGACCTGGAGTGGACAACACACACAGACACATGTAGATGCTCGTGTGCACATAAAACCCTGAATGGTTCAAGGACGAGATCATGGATGCAAGCACACTGCACAGACAGACACGTGCACATTGTTACAAACACACACGTGTGCACATCCAAACTCACACATGCAAACAGCCCCCTGAGATCCAGCCTGTTCAACAGCCCCCCTTTCAAAACTCCCAAACCCCCCCATGACTGCTGAGTTCACAAAGAATTTATTAGGCGAGCGGAGCCACATCTGCAAGCCATTCAGCTGTTGTTGTTGAGTCGGGCTGGGTCGAGGAGGAGTGGACACTGCATCCAGCCCCCCCAGGATGGAGTGTGTGTGTGTGTGTGTGTGTGTGTGTTTGTGTGTGTGTGTGTGTGTGTGTGTGTGTGAGGAGAGACCAGCAGGAAACCCATCCTCCCATTTCATGCTCAGGGTGACTTTATTGTCCAGGTCCGGTAGTAAACCTCTCAAGTTCATTAACATGTTTAAACTGCTTCAAGGTTTGTTCACCAATACCCCCCCCCCCCATCCCCACACAAACCAATAGTTCTTTTCTCAAGGATTAACATTCAAATGGTGCTTTCACATTCATATTAATAGTCCTTGTGCATGTGAATGAGACACAGTAGGGGGGACCGAGCTGGATGAACCCCTTGGATATTTGCATGTTTCATTAATCTGCTAGCATTAGTCCTTGGGTGGGCCATGTGTATATGTTTGTGTAGGAGCATTTAAATTTTCCACTACTTTAGGCATTCGATTTCTGTTGAATAGAGATGGTCTGTGAAACCACGAAGAAAAAGAGAAATCCTATCAGAAGTAAAGGGAGCACACAGAAAGTTTGGGTGGCCCCATTGTGTACAGTTATGTGTGTGTGTGGGTGAGAGCTGGGGATCTACAGTAAGCCAGTGCACACAGACCGTCATCAGTGATGAATAGGCCTACCTGATGAGAGGGCCCTTTATGGACACACACACACACACACACACAGACACACACACAATCTTCTTGCAAATGGATTACACTGCACTGCAATAGTCATCTTCTGTTTCATCTCTTTTATCCCCCACACACACAGACACACACTGAGTGTAATCCACTGTGTGTGTTTATATTGTCCATGGCCCCCAGGATTACACCAGCTAAGAGGGGAATGCTGGGAACAGCAGGTGAAGTGCCGTTGTGGGTCTTCTCTTCGTGACATGTAGCTCTGGAACGGGGGGCAGGGGGGGGCACACAGGTCGGTACAGACAGAGAGAGAGAAAGTGATGGGAAGGTAGTTATAAATATGTGATGTGAAATTATGACATTTGAATTTAAAGCTGCACTGACACATATTTTTATATTAACAATGGATCTAGTAACTATATTTAATGTAAAAGAGATGACTGTAGTGACGAACCCACAGAGAATTATCACTGGAGTCTGCGGTTCGCCTCAGCTCTGCAGAGCATTTTAGCATCTTTTAGCTCATTGTTTTGGTTTGTATGAGCCTAAACTACTGTTCTACTGTTTTGGTTCACTTGCACTGTTCTCGTCAAGCTCATGCAACAAAAAGGCCCTGTTAAACCCACTGTATGCTACCTGCCCACCAGCTTAGTGGAGCATTTAGCAGCTAAAGAGCCTGACATTTCCCTCAGGAGTTGGTGGAGACCAAATCAGAGCTAAAAGGAGAGTGAATATTGGACTTATATTCATCAGGTGGACAGAAACAATGAATGCAAATGTTGCTTTTTATAAAATAAACAACTTTTTCCAAACACATTTTGCATATTAGCTTTATATGGTAATAATGTCAATGTTGTGTTTACAACTTGTTCTGTTGCCCCCAAGTGGCCCAAAATAATTTAATGCTGCTAATTTAACGTTGGTCTATTTTCTTTCTTTATTTTTGCAAAACACACCTTTTTTTCACAATAAAAATCAAACTTAGGTAGAACATAAAAATTACATTAAAGTATAAATCTGGTTTATTTCTGCTTGGGTTTTATTTTTTAAGTTGTGGCCATCATTTCTATTGGTCATGATTATGAATCTCACCAAAGTAATTGCCGAGAACACAGTAACATTGCTATAAACCTGTCCAGGCAAGAAATACAAGAAAGAGCTCCGCCAGATTTTTCTGAACCACTTTCTGAACCATGTCTGTCATAATGAAATTGGGTGCACAGACAACTACGGCAAGCATAGTTGGCTAACACCGAAGAGGGAAGTCAGTCCATAAACTGTTGATGGATGTTTACGACGGACAGTTTGGGAAATTATTTTACCGTTCTTTTTTGCTTTCTCTTCAAAACCCGTATGACCATCTGACTTCTGCTATGTCTTCCCCCATACTTATTTTTAGCGTTGTCTCTGCATTCCCAGATCTCAGCATAAAACCTGATGGGTACAATGTGTATAATCACCAATAGAAATTATGGCCGAAACTTAAAAAAAAAAAGCCTCAAGATGTAATAAATCAGATTTTTGTTTAGAGTTGGTAAGCAAAAGAGAGAGGCACCAAAGAGACTCATGTAAAGGGACAAACATCCTCTCCTCTCCCTCGCTGTGGGTAGCAGCAGTTAACCTGGCCGTCACATGTTCTACAACCGAGGAAACTGCTGTCCAAACAAGATATGCTTCCACGCCGACACTCATCTGACTCATCTTCCTCGCTTTCAGCACAGACACCACTTTCCCACAGCCACATCCAAAGCCACCACCGAGCAGCTTCCAGTTCAGAGGTCATGACAGCAGCCTTGGTCTCTAAGGTTTTCTGAGGATGGACCACGAGATTTCATGAGCAGCAATATCCAGATACTGTATATTCTTACGTGAATATAGTATCAGATTATGCCAACAACTTATACACGCTTCAATAGCATACATGTGTTACTCATACATACAGTATGCTGCAGGTGTAACACTGGAGTCATGTATTTTATTTAGGTGTAGCATTGTCTTAGAGTGTAAACGAAGCCTGCGCCAACACTGGCATCCACACTAGATTAATTCTGCACACTTTCCTGGATTTATGTGTTAGAAGATATTGACAGCGATCTTCGCCATAACGCCTGAGTGTCTGCGTGTGGAGATGCCTGGCCTTGAAAAATAGTCAACAGGCTCAATAGTACAGTCTTTTGGGGAACTGGTTACCAAGCTTGCCAAAGGAATTTTCTGATGGAAGGAAGTTTCTGGTTCCCAAGCCAGGGCTATTTGAAGCTTTAAGCTCTGTCAGTGCTGCTGAATCTTGATTTTCACATGCAGACACGCAGACTTAGGGTTTAACTATAAAAGCAGCAATAAGCACTAATATTAATAATAATAGAGACGACCCAGGTAGGGTTTTCAGGTAGCATGAAGGTGTAAATACAATTTAATCAACACAAATGGGAAGAATAGTGTGTCTGTGTATGTGGGTTTGGAGGACAGTATAGATGAATGGACAATACATCACTCTGAATGGTGCTTTATTCAGGCATCCCACATTTCATTGAATTTCTACATTGTGAACAGCCAAGCCGCTGTGATTTGATGGCTGTTTGGAATTGTACAATTGAAATAGCTTTCAACGTAACCAACAGCCTCTCTCTATGCAAAACCACCATTGGTTGTTTGTCAAAATCAGAGCAAATGCAGTTAGAATTATATTTTCTTCTTTCAAATGACAGCAGCTTGGCCCTCCGAAATCCTTTGGGCATCCAAGGTTAAAGCATCTGGAAAGACTTACTGTAGCTCATATAAATGCTTTATTATTTTGTGATTTCATCTTCCTTAGTGCATGTAACATTCGGTTTCAATGTCCATGAATGTCCACATTTTGGTCTGCCTTTATGTCAACCCTATAAGATATGATTCTCTTTTTCCCATAGCCTACTGCCGATAGGTTCTTAAATGATCTGCACAGAATAGATATGTGAGGCAGCAGAGAGCAGGATGCCTCATTTGGAAAAAAAGAAAGAGCTGAGAAGAAAGAAAGATAGAAGGAAAAGGAGGGGATGGATGGGAACAGAAAGCAGGAGGGCGGCATCCATCAGTCAGTTATATAAGCCGGCTGAATGAGTCAGTGCAGAAATCAGAGCTATCAGACCAGTGAAACTTGGCCAAGGAACTGGAACACTGTGAGGAATAATATACAAATGATAAGGCCGTGTTTTATGGGCTCTTGGCTGCTGAGTCATGTTCTTTCATAATACTGTTTTGATAAACCTGGAAATCAAAGTCTGTAGCAGATCTGAGTCCAACAGTTGCTGCATTGATTTCTGTTTCCTAGTAACTCTTTAATAGATCCGTTATGTCACATGCAGGTTCTGGCAGAGAAGCTGTCGATCACACATTTGTAAATACCTCCTGATCATTGACTAAACTTTCTGGCAGCCCCAATGTGTTGTCCATTTGCCAACAAACCCATTACAGATTCTTTCTTACCTTAAGCAGGAATGTGCGATAAAACAAACATTGTAAAAATGTGTGTGTGTGTGTGTGTGTGTAGCTGATTAGCTCTATATTATATAAAAAAAGGTTAGAGATAGAGGTGTAGGATTTCATTCCCCAAAAACACAACTTTAAAATTAGTTTAGGTGTGTGTGTTTAGTCGCATGCAAGTAAATGTTCATGTGTGTGTGTGTGTGTGTTGTGACGCCACAGAGGAGCCAGCTGTAATGGTCCAGCTCAGTTTGTTTGCACAGCCACCCAGAGACCCAGCAGGTCCACAGATTCAATCAGAGAGGATGTGGTTTCACTTCTAATTTTACACAAACAGTTTCGGCTACGCTGTGGGTGACTGTAGAGCCGGGGATGAATGGATGGGTAGCAGGAGATATGACTGTGTGTATGCCTTTCTTTGTCTGCTTGCATTCGTGTCTGCATGTGAGGGTAAAAGGAATTCTGTTTGTGACAAAGGCATGTAGAAAGTGTACACGTGTGCTTGTTCCCATGCATGCATACACGTACACTGTACTACATCACAGTATGCCATTTTTGTGTGGCTGTGTGTGTGTGTGTGTGTGTGTGTGTGTGTGTGTGTGTGTGCAGAATTCCTGACCCACTATTCTCACAGCTGAACAGTAATGAGCTTATTAGTCTGGGGATGTATTTAAAGCAGGTCACAGCAGTCTGGATTAGTAACAGCAGACACATGGACATGTGATATACTGTATGTGGTAGTGGCAGTAATTGTAACAGCAGTAATAGTAGTTCAGGTGGTGTTAGTGCTAGTTTTTAATGCTGTGGTTGTATAGTTTCGCTAATAGAGGGATATGTCCGTGTTGTATATACTCCTTATTATACGTAATTTTATGATATATAATTTGGATAATTGTAACCATTTGGCTGTGGAGAGACACACATTTCCTAAATGCTTGATGTTATGCAATATCCACAATTCAAATACATGTTTGCAAGGAGTCCCACAGAGTGTCAGACCACCACCAACATATAAAACTGGCATTTATTCCTATGGACTGTGCCAATACATTCTCAATACTGTATGTCATTACGGTCAAGCCAATAAAGCCAATAAATATAGAGCAGATTAGACAAAGAATCCTAGGGCAAGACTAAAACATCTACATTAATGAACATTTAAACTGACAATGAAATACATGGTAACACCTTACACCATGCTACACAAAACTTTGAGAAGTTACTAAGGAGTAAGGAAAAAGTCTATCCTTATAAATGTACTGTTAATGACCGGGCCGTGGTACCTCCAGAAACGTGCGTTGATCCCAACGTATTTTCCATATTAAGTATTAGCCTATAAATCATAACGTATCATGGAATGTGTGTCTGAATAAGTCTGAATTTTCGACACAAGGTTTTTTGGTTTTGATTAAAGGCATCTCTGAGCTCGACAGCTGTGATGGCAGTCACTGAGTAAAACGGTGGGTAAACACACAGTTCAAAAGTTAAAGGCAAATATTGACCTACTGACTTGAGATCAGGAGGCTCGAGAAAACAGCTCCACAAAACAAGCAAGGTGAGCAAGGAGACATTACTCGTGGAAAGTTTCTACTGCTGGTTCACTGAACAGCCTTCTTGGACCATTTTCACAGGCAAAGAAAGTCACTCTACAGGTCCGACTCTCTTCACTTCTATGTGGGCTTTAAGCTTTCCACTGATGAGACAACAATTGCAAGTTCAAGTTCCTTTTAATTCCCACAGAGTCAGGCAGGGGGAATTCGTTTTGGCTCAGATGAATATTGCTCTGACATTTACAGCACCTAGGAGTGGCATTCACAGCATAAAAACAACAGGTCCCGTCAGCCGAACAAAGTGACACAGTGCCAGACACATAAAGTTCACAGAAGAAGAAACCAATGTGGGTGCTTTTTGTTAAACATTATGCCGCTTGCTTGTATAGGTGCTGCGTTGGACTTTCACAGGCTTCTTTTTATTTGAATGCAGTCTTTTAGTGATCCAACAAATTACTTTAGAAACGTCTGTGTCTTTCACCCTGCTGGCCAAGCCTTCCAGTTCCTTCTAAGGTTACAGTTGCCTATCTCTGACATCTTGCAGAGAAAAAATTAGACCTTAAAAAAGATTGCCAATCTCCAAGATTGGACAAAGAACCTTATTGCCTTTCATAGTAAATAATCTATATCAGTGTATACATATCTTAGCTATATCTTCAACTGCTTGCTTTTCCTTCCAGTGGGCATTCACTATGAAAACTCTTGAGTTTCAGCCAAGCAACTATCACGATAAAGACCCCTGGGTGGAAAACTAGAGCAGGGGCCATTTTGGTTCTTCACTGACATGTAAGAGATGCCTCTGAGTGGTCCCTGGACAGGAAACCAGGGGCCGTTGGGGGTCGTTGACAGGCATCACTGACCCCTTTCTCCACTCATCTGGGGGAGAAACCAGAGCCCTCCTGCTGACAACACAACATCTCCTCACATTCAGGCGCGGCCAAAGATTTGGTGCTAATAGCTGAGGAATGAAGATTGTCCCCGCGGTCGGGTTTCACAGAGGAGACGTTTGCGGACAAAGGACAGGGAGGGGAAAGTCAGCTCAGTGTCAAACAATATGCGCATTTAAGCTCCAAGAGATAGACTCTTTGTGCAGTAAAATGTCATTTTTTCTAACTTTTGTTAATAAAAAACAACAGTGATTCAATAAAGTCATAAAGGTTCTAAAAACCCCAAACATCCTGGACGTCCCATTTAATTAAAATTCCAGTGCCAATGTTCAATACTAATGCAGTAAGTAATGTGCCCTTCATGTAGCAAAGTGGAAATTAAGGGTGTGAAAGTTGGGATGGTCGATGGTCATGTAGCACATCTGACTTTCATGCAAAGTCTTTTTACTAACTCGAACCATGATCTTTCCCTAACCTTAAAGCTGCGCATCAAATGCAGCAATGTGTCAAATGACAACGTGAAAACAAAGTGACAATGTGAAAGGGGATCCCTAGCAGTGATGAACATAAGAATTATCACTCGAATTTGCAGCTCCCCTCGGCTTTACGGAGCTTTATGCTGAGTGTCAGCTCATTGTTTACCTGTCCGGCCCACAACTTTACTGTTTTGTTTCACTCTCACTGCTCTCAACGGCCTTTTTCAGCCACAGCAGGCAGCTGTTTTCAATAAAAGAGCTCTAAAAACCCACTGTACACTACCTGCGCAGCACCTTTCTTGAGAACTTTCCATTTAGCACAAAGTAAGCATAACAAAACATGGAAGGAGGTTTTTAAGTTAGTGCTGTTGAGGGCACGGCAGAAAAGGTGGCAGATACACCATCCTAGGTCAGTTTCTCTTTAAAACTGGTCATTTGTTCAGAGTCTGCAGTGACCTCATTTGCTGGCATAATGTCTCCTGCCTTCATTTATTTAACTGCATCTTGTGGACATGTAGTGTTAATTGCAACATACACTCTGATGGAACATGGGCTGTGCTGGGTTTCCGTTATGTTCCTGCAAACATGCAGTTAAAAGCAAGTATATCATAAGCCACAATGTATACTGTGTTTAAAATACATACAATACATATAATCAATACCAATCTGAAATGGGATGAACAACTCAGAATATGTCTTGTGACTACAGTCAAGCTCAGTTATGCTTGAATCTTGAAAGTTATGAATTCAAATGACACAACTATCTATCGCGGCAAGACCCACATACACAAATACCCCTCTCAGATAAAATCAAGTGACACTTAAGTCACACAGATCTGTCTCCTCAAACACTCAAACTCACCACAGACAGAGAGGGAGAGGCCTCCAGTCAAACAAAAAGTCAAACTCCATCTCACGACCAAACAAATTTGCTCAAGACAAGCAAGACCAAACAGGATTAGTGTCGATTGCATAAAACACCAACATAAAGGAGTGACTTAGAAGTGGCAGACAAAACTCTGCTTTAACTTTCAGACCACAGTTTGGAGTCTGAAGATCTGGATGTAGGTCAACAGAGCCCATCTCTCTCTGTCTCTGTTTAAAAAGCACCCAGTCCTTCCTACAACCACAGATATCCTACAGTTTCTGCCAAGTTTTCCCTTGGCTCCCATCCAACAGGAAAGCACAAAACTCCCCTACCTCATTCCGCCCCAACATCCATCCCTCGGTCTCCCTCTTTCTCAGTCTGTTGTGTAAACCTCGTAACTACAACCACGGGGAATGTTCATGTTTTTACAAGAAATGAAGTTTGACATGGCCCTTAAAGGTACAGCAAGCTGCGTGACCCCAGGCCCCCTGAAAGCTATTCAAACCCCACAAGAGCAAATTAAAAAGGCATTGTCATTAATCTGAAGTGACAAGTGTTTTTTTTTCCAACTTCAAGAAAGGTTTGTTTTGGGGTTGTTTTTTTTTTTTGAAGTTACAAGCTTTCCATTCCCATCCGTCCATCTCCCTGGCAAAGAACTATTACCACTAATCCTGCTGTCTGACTCAGGCCTGGGACCCTCTTCACATGGATGGCCAATAGGGAGAAACCCCATCTGGGAGCAGGCAACCAAAACCACACGGCTTCATGAAGGACGTGTGAAAACCCTGCAAATATCTGGGTTTGGAGTAATGAGAGGGAACCTGATGTATAGCACGGAAACATAAACGCTGTGTCTGTGTTCTCTTGCCTGCTCCGCTCCTTTTTTCCCCGCAGATACATGTATCAGTGAATCCCTGTTTGTGTTGCTGGTACATTCAAGAAGCTGACTGTTGTATCAAACCTAATTTTTTTAATTTAATTTTTATTGGCACAGGTCAAAAGCAAATACCAGTGTTCCAGCAGTCAAGAGTTACACACACACACACACACACACACACAGCTTTCTTTGTTTAAAGATACGGCAGCATGCCTAGGGTGTAAAATTAAACTCCTTTTTTTTGTTTTTAGTCACATAAAATTGTCCACAGAGGCTCATCAAATATGGGAATGTGCAAGCATGGGGACTTAACGTGCCTATAATCCCGAAGTAGAGTCAAATATGTTTAAGTTTCGACAACATTTCAGTGCCAAAACACAAATATCGCACTGCACATCGAAATAAGACCGGATCTATTGTTTTTAACTCTTGTTTGCATCAACATGAAACATTAGCATTGTGATGCAACTTTGCAAAATGTGGTTGACATATTCTCATAAGTGATAATAATTACAACTCGGGAGACGGTAAAGTCTCTATAGTTGTTTTCCACGTCTTTGGAATGAGACAGAGAGTTATGGGAAGACTGATTTTCTACATATCTTCAGTCACGGTGGTGAGCAAAACCCACGCCGGAACTGTCCTTTAATGGTTTTCCTAAAAGTAAGCAGCGAACACTTATGACAGTTTATCATTAGCCTCTCAAAAAAGCTCAGACACTGTGATGATTTACTATGGGGAAGCTGGAGAATCTCATCTCGCTTTGCTAAAGTAAGGACACATACAGAGTTTTAGTATTAGTCAGCATCAGAACAGGCACTGAACAGAAACACACACACATGCACACACACAGACAAATAAGGCCAGATTTAAACCCCAGTGCTGAGGGATAAATGGGAACATGACACTCACTGAATCAACAGGGTTGGAAGGGTCACTGAGGGAGACGGCTCGTCCTCAACGCCTTTGTAGCAACAGAAAACATCCAGCCAGACAACGATCTGAATCTGAAAGGCATTCTGGGAACACACAGCTGACTAATGAAGGGCTAAACCCCCAACAGACGCTGGCGTGATAGCTAATAACTAAAAGACAAAATGGAGTGAAGCTAGATCAGACAGACAGCTCACATTTTTTGGAGCTTTTTTAGCTGAAAACAGCTGCCTGCTGTGGCCGAAAACAAAACTACCAAAGCGGTGAGAGTGAACCAAAACAGTAACGTTGTGGGCCCTGACAGCTGAACAATTAGCTGAGACTCGCTATAAAGCGCCGTCAAGCCGAGGCGAACTGCAGATTCGGGGGAATGGTACTCAAGGACTTTATTTTCCTCTTCACACCCTATCCAACATACCATTTATTGTGGCATTTCTGAAGTGCCATTATTAGGCGCTATTACGAGGTGAATTACAGTCTATCTCCCAACACACATGCTAACTTCAATGACACTGTAAATGTACATACACTCCCACACCCACACACATGCAGCAGCTGGTGTTTAGGCCTCCCATCTGTACATCTCAGACACTGATAGACCCCCATTACTTTAATATGAAAATTACAACCACATGAAATTTCTCCCATGGTTCAAACACACAGCGGCTTGCGACCGTACTGAATGGCAGCCCGTCGCTCCAGTTCAGTGTTTTTTTCTTTTCCTCCCCTGCCTCAACTGCAGATCAGGCACTTCACGGTTTGCCAACCATAACACAGTTGGCACAGCGTTTGCCCTCCCATCACTGGAGTGCACGCAAACGTTGTTTCACGTCTTTCTTCTCTTTTTCCTCATCATCTGTTTATTTTGGTTTTTTTCTTTTCTTTTCCGAATGGAAATTTTGAGGTCGATTGGTGTTGCCTGTTCCGGGCGAGCAGATCCAAGCACAAAGGGTAGGATGAGGGATGGGTGGAGGGTTGAAGAGAGACAGCAAGAAGTCGCGGGGGAAATTTAGATTTTTAACCGGCAATGAGGGAGCTTCAAAACAGCTCCCATGTGTTCTTTATTTCAGCTGGGGTTTGATGGCAAATGGAGCGAGGCGAGAGCTGGCTAGACCCTCCACCCGACACACAAGTACTGTACGCACACACACACACACAAAGAAAGACGTACATACTCTGCCCACTCTCCCCATCCGTCAACCACATCCACTGACTACAAACCGATACAGAGCAGAGAACTGTACTTTCCCAGATTGTGCTGCCAGTTTGGACTTATTACATTACCTAGATTTGGTTTATGACAATTCAACAAGACACTGAGGTTTAAAAGAATGTAGGACTGTCTTACAAAGCCATGACTATACATGTATTGTAGCTCACAGTCATCCAGGGGAGGCAACTGAGAACACTTTCTCTTTTCCAGGAATAACCTGCTTCACATTCAATCAGTTTGAGGCCTGGGAGCTGCCAGTAGACTGTAGGCAACAGAGCAGGGCTTCCTGCCTTGCTCAAGGGCAAACAGTGCAACTGCTGAGGGGGAAGAGAGCATTACTCACTCACTTCTTCATCTTTCCGGCTGGTCAAAAGAGTCAAAGGAGCGCCCGTCCAGCCGCAACCCCACTGTGTCACACTTACAAGAAGATTTTTGTGGCTACAACTTTTAAAGGAAAAACATGGTTAATTACAACTTATTTTTTCATAGTTTGGGACATCATGTCTATCTGTAATGATGTGATGGCTGTTTACGGTGGAAATCATTTTTCCATTTGCCTCCGTTTTCTCTTCCAGTTTAGTTTGGCCAACTTTCCTGACCATCTGCTCACGCTTCTTGCCCTGTCTGACTTCTTTGTAGGGAGGCTGTTGCGTTCCGAGACCTCGGCAATTCATTTGGTCAATACAACATGTTATTATTCCTGATTGAAATGATGGCCAACACTACTAAACCTGCATCAGATATCTGTCATCTGCATCTGGAAATAGGTCGATGAGAGTGGCGAGCTCTAAATCAGTAATGTTGTGGGGCGTAAAAACCAAAACAGTGGCTGAAATACGATGAAACGCAACTGGAGAGTTGGGTGATACTTCTCTCTGGGTTCTTCACTACTACAGACACATTACATTACAGGTAGTGTTGTTGTCCCCATTGTTAATGTGAAAATATTGATTGGTGCAGCTTTAAAATAAGAGTTGTAATAAATCCGAATGATCCTCTAACAGGATGAATTCATTGGCCATGGTTTCCAGTGTTTGACTTAACTAAACATTTGATCCAATTTATGATACAACCTTTGTTCATAAGCATTAATCGAAATGCAAATGACCATTACAAATAACAACAAACATGTCTCAGTTGTTCTTTTATGCTCACTGCTTGGCAAAATCTAATTCGTCAGAGCATATGTTTTGTTTCTTACTGCTGGGAGGGAAGGCGGTCATGGAAACAAGCATATTACAGATAAACACAGGAGGTGAAGCCCTCCTCTGTTTGTTCTGCTGTAAACATGAAAGCACTTTCATGCTAGTGGAATGCAGCGGCCTTGTGTTTCTGAGTGCATGAATGTGCAGAGCGTGCTATATCTGTTTATCTTCAGCCACGCATGTGTCAGTACTATTGCTCAACCCTGACGTATCAGCTATATCACCGCGTTATGTTTCAGTGAACAAATTGAGCTTGCGCTCTGCCGTTTGTAGCACAAATGTTGTTGCAGTAACAGGCGGGACATGTAGCTACGCTAATCTTGGCTGCTGATGGGACATGTTGCTCCAAAAGTTCAGCTGCAGCCAAGAGCTCAAACCCACCGAATGAAGAAACAGGGTGACCGTGGTTAACGTCAGTCAGCCAACGTTTTTCTTGTCATTTGAAATAAATGGATTTCTTGAGGTTTCTTTGGTTTATTGCGGTGAACACATATCTAGCATTCAAGGCATTATGGTTCTAATGAGAATATACAAACAAGCAGGCAATATGAGGGGGGTGAGGGGGCATGCCATCCCCCCTGTTCGCAAAATGACCAAAATCCATCGCCCTGCTCAAATGATGCTCTGTGCTTTGTCTCATAGTGGCACTTCACATTGCCACTTTTAACAATCGCCACGGTCTCAGAACATCTCAGACATGCTGGTTTCGATCTGCCTGTGGGAAGACTGAACATGTAAGAGACTTGCCCATTCATGATCAAAAGCTCTGTTTTCTCTGTTCGCTGTCAACTTTTCTCTCTTTAGAGCATGGCATGTGAAGTTCTCCGACTCGTCTGCGTGGATGTATTATTAGAACTGGACCCCAAAACCTTGTGCGCATTACGAGGTGTGCTGTCAACAGTTTTACAGACTTCTCTTTTATAATGCTGGCCTATGGGGAAAAGGCTTTTTGGGCTGCAGGGGAATATTTCGTTGCAATGCCACGAGTGGCCACTGGAAATAAATTGGCTTCAAGGCTGAGCGGCGGCTGCATCGTTTATAGTTCTCTATATGCATGCACGTCTATGTGCCTGTGTGCACCTCACTCACTGACTTGACTCGCGGTGGCTATGTACACATTTGATTGGCTGAGTAGCATCACATGAGATCATTCACATCATCAACACATGCAATTGGTCTGTGAGTTTCCTTGGCCGCTAAAGCAGTGTTGCACAGGCTAGAAAAGCTGTGGTTAAAATAGAAACGCTCTGTTATCGATATTCTCTACAGCAGATGGGGGGAATGAGAGAAAATGTGGCAGCAGCATGACAGAGGCCAGGTCAGAAATGAACAGAGCTTGGAGCAAAAGTGCCCTTGAATGCTCATAAATGTCGCCGCAAATTGAGCAATTATTTGACAATATAACGTAATAATTATACATTATTATTTTGCATTATACATTACTCAGAGTTTAATAAAGGACACTTAAACTCAGTTCAAGGGGCAATATATAGGCTACCTTCTGGGGAAAAATGACACAAGGAAGCCGTCCTCGCCCACCAGCTGGTTAACTTTTAGCAACAAATGGACTAAAACAATTAGAAATGTTCTGTTCCCAAAGCCTGATATATCTTGCTGTCATACATATTGTACATTGCATTAAGATGACATATTTCTTCATAACAATCAACATGGCCAGTGTAGCTTATTCCTCGTAGCCCGTCAAACTACCGAAGCCGTGTAAATGAAGCCCTCAGGAACAGGCCCGCAATTTTGGTGCAGTGGCCACAATCGAAATTTGCAAATCACTCACTTTTTCCTATACACAACCTTTACAAAAGAAACAGCTGTAACAAGAAAGAAAGAAAATGTATTGCGCGTGTCACACTTTGAGAACATGCTGTATGTAATTTTCACCGAGTTTTGAAATTAAATCACAAAATACATCATTTGTAATTTCCCTCCAAAATGACACATAAGCATCTGATGAGATCTGACGCCTCCATCGGCAGGACAACATCTGTCAGTGCCTTTAAAACTGTCACAGATCAACATTGCAAAATTCAGACTGACAACAAAATGGTTAACATTTTGGTTAGGTTCAGGAACAAAAAGGACTTGGTTAGGGTTGGGGAAACATGAGGGTTTGGGTTAAGGCACCTTCGTCATCATGGTTAAATGAATAACTACCTGGCAAAGCTGAGGGAAGGACTTTGGCTGGTTAAAAGAAACCAATGTTGACAATGTTGAACAGCATTCTCCCGTGTTAAAGCATGATGTTTTGTTGACCTAGTGCCTCTGTGGACTTTAGGGCTCTGTAACAATGTCACATTATTACCTCCTTCACTCCCAACGGACAAACTTCGTAATGCCTGCGGCCGCTAGAGGGCTTTGTTCCTTAAACATAAAAATGTCATTTTGGGGTATTTGCTTAAACAACTGATGCTTTCGGTTTCCATGGGAGGACAGCCTCATTGTCACAATTTGCCTCTAATAAGCATTTGCTATGGCCCGAAAATACCGGAGCCTGAAGAACTGTTTTGGCGTGTTTTCCCAATAAGCAACTTTCATTCAAAGTAAGTGGGGCAACAGCTTGGTATCCAGTTCTCTTAATACATCCTTGGTGTAAACACAGAACTGTGTCCACGAGCCTGCTCGGTGATGTCTTGCCCAACACAGAACTACTGTGCAGCGATCACAAACACAGCTGTGGGTTTGAGTAAACTGCACTTACCGTGTTCATTATAATGAATAGAAATTTACCCCAATGCTCTTTTCTTTGTAATACCAACAGTTGAACTGCTCTTCAGAAATAATGGATCACCTCAACTATTAAACTCTGTTGGAGAGCTGTCACAATCAGCAACCTGTGGCCTTACAGTCTAGACGTACTGTAACAGGTCCCCTCGTGACTGCGATTATGCACTTAATCTCACAGAAAATGTCAATGATCTGTGCTAAATAACTTGACCTATCACCTTGAAACACATACACACACAGAGACATACACACATGCACTGTGCAGATGGGTTTCCTGTCACACTCAAGAAAAGGTGTGGTATAACAGATTAGTAGGATATACTGCGATCAGGACGTCACATCGCTCCCCAGGTTCTCGCACGCTGTTCAAACACACACACACACACACACACACACACACACACACACACAACCATGTAAATTGAGCCAGACCCTTCGCTTAATGTGGCTGTGGTGCTGTTTTAATTTTGGACTTCTATAGGAAAAACCTGCTCTGACCCAGAGCACCTTCAACACCTCATCATCAGCACTAGAGCCACCAAAGCGAAACAGTCGAATCCCTGGACTGAGGATTAATTTAAGCTTCACTACAGCAAATGTATGCAGCCAAAGACTGAGTGCAGCTCAGCGGTGTGATAGCATCACTGCCAAACATTTGGATGTTTTATCTTTCTTAACGTTTGGGAGTTCTGCTGTCTGGTGATGATGTTTGTTAGCATTGCTATGGAAATGTTGGACATAACAATTATTATCATAACCGGAGTCATGATGAGGGAATTTCCACTGGAGGAGAGTGTGTGTCTGTTTGCGTGTGTGTTTGCGTGTGTGTGCGTGTGTGTGTGTGGAAGAGATGCAAGCAGAGATGGGAAGGATATCTGTGTGATGATAGTGGTGGTTTGGAGTGAATCATCCTGCAGGCTGGTCTGGCCAAGTCTCTCTCTCATTTCTGTCTTTCATCCATGGTGGCTCTTACGCCTCCTAAGTCTCTCTCCCTCTCGCTCTTTTACCGCCTCCCGTCATAGCTTTATCTTACGGGATATATTGCTGTTTGCCATTTCAAGACGTACCAGATGCTCTGTGTTGAGCAAAGCGAATGTGGAAGCTTTCATGGGAACAAATGAAACGCTTTCGGTGAAGGTTGGCCAACTGATCAGATGTGGAGGAAACTGCAGCCCTTTACTCAGCTGCTCAGAGATGACAAAAGGGACAATCAAAAATCTGATTAAACAGTTGTTCCTGTTTGTGCATGAAGAATCTTGGCGTATCCAACTCCAGCCCCGCCCCCTGTAATGAGCTATATATCCTGGGGTTTAGCTGTTACTGTTTTAGATCACTCAGCGATAAAGAGCAGCAAAACCGACTTTAATGGCCTTCTCTCAGAAGACTGTGGGTCAGTTGCAGCTCATTCAGAAAGTTGCATTTGTGCGCTTTCCTGTGTGTGCTTGTTGTAACCAAGTTGTTGTGAATGGGTCTCCTGAACTTCATTCACTTCCTTTCCTTGTTAATGTTCATTCTTAGGGGCATTGTTTGTTTTTTTTTCATTTTCCAGTTGCCATATAATGTCCATTAATGGCCATTTTCTCGCATGCTTTCAAACTCTTCTTTTTCAAATCTTTGTTTAGTTTTGATGGGTAAAACACTTGGAACAGCTCAAGATGATTTCAGTAAATACATCAGGTGACGCAGGGCTTTTTCAGCCACTAAGATGTTTTACTTGCCCAATGGCCAAACGTACTTGTATGAAATAGAAAATGTAGACCTAAAAAAAACAAACAGAAATCAACAGGGATTTGAAACGAGGGGCAGTCTGCCTTTACCACTTAATGACTAATAAAAATAAATGACAAGTATCAACTTGTGAGGTTTCTGTCACTAGCTAACTAGCTGTAAAGTTTGTTTATGTTAATAAATACACAAAATAAACTCAAAAAATGCCAAGAAAGCAAATATTCTTACACTGAAGTTCCTTATTAAACAGATTTTTATATTAACAATGGGTCAAGTAACTATATTTAATGTAAAAGAGATGACTTTAGTGACGAACCCACAGAGAATTATCACTGGAGTCTACGGTTCGCCTCAGATCTGCAGAGCATTTTAGCATCTTTTAGCTCATTGTTTTGGTTTTATGAGCCTAAACTACTTAAAATTATAGCCTAAAAAATAATAGCTACAGCAGCAGGATAGTTGTGCGTGTCGCTGTCTGGAGCTGCTGCGCTACGGACTTGTCTTTGGTCACTGTTGTTTTGTCTTACTCTCGCTAGTTTTTAACTCCGCTGGGATTTTGGATGCTGTGTTTTTGTGCTTGCATGTCGTTCGTTTGACATTTTATGTCATAATGTTTGTTTTGCTTCAACTACCCTTGGGCAGCAGACGCACTGGATTCCGCTTTATTGCCCAGTTGTTAAGTGCCATCGCCTTGGCAATGCGCACCCATGAATTTGCGGCGGGGCAGAGCTTCTGAAGGAGCACTGAGGGGAGAGGTGTATTTGTTTGGCTGTTGGGTTCAAATAGTAATAGTCTTTCTCCGGAATTGCTTACCTCACAATTAATAGTTAAATAAATTGCTCAACTGGCCTTTACCAAGTTTTTGACTGTAGGCTACGTGGGATCCTGCTTCTCATGTACTCTGCCATTACTCTACTGTGAAGAGCTATTTGCCAATATGTAATCGTCGATTTAACAACATGAAAATCCTTAATATTTATTGTACTCTGAGATTTAAAGTGGCTCTTATTCTGTTCCTGATCTAATGAGTCAGAGCTGCAGACAGTTGCTGCCAAACATTTCTGAGAGCGAGTTCCAAAACAAACCCTTGCAGACATCGGGGTGAGTCTGTCAGTCTTGTGAAATCAAACCCATTAACCTCCTCTTATTCCTCCTCCTCCTCCTCCTCCTTTACAGTAAATGTTGAAGAGTAAAGACACCACAAAGAGAGAGAAAAGGCAAACAGAGAGCCTCGCCTCCAGTTTGTTCACTCCCTCCTTTCATTCACAATCTCTTTTCTCCCCCTTTCTTCAACCATTATCACAAGACTGATTTTTTTACTTTTTGCTATGAAATCAATATATACATCCTTATATGGCCAAAAAAGTTTTAAGTTTTATTAATTTCCCTGCCGTGATAGTGCCCACTACATTAATGTTCTCCAGGGAGATGTTTTTGGTTCCGACTGATGATGTCGGTACTAGTAATTTGATTGGTCCAATATCTGTGTGGGCCGGTGTTAACAATAGTTCATAATAACTTGCAGTTAACCAGCTTGCCGGATGAAGTTGTTAGCCCTTGCTTAATACCATCTTGAGCGCTGTGACTATTGTACGTTAGTTACTGCATGCCATGATTCAGAGCACAGGGTAAATGGACTGTACTTGTATAGCGCCTTTCTAGTCGTCTGACTACTCAAAGCGCTTTCACACTACATATCACATTTACCCAGACACACACATTCATACACTGATGGCAGGAACTAACTTCACATCAGTACAAATTAAACGAATCATTCACACTCACTCAGACACCGAAGGCGCAGCTTCGGGAGCAGTTCAGGGTTCAGTATCTTGCTCAAGGATACTTCGACACATGGCTGGGGGAAGACGGGATCGAGCCGCCGACCTTCCGATTGGTGGACGGCCGCTCTGCCACCGAGCCACAGCTGCCCCTAACGTACGTACCGTTGAGGTTATACAGGTACGATCGCAGGTACGATCGCACAGAAAGCGAATTTTCGCCTTGCCTCATTCGTGCAAACTTGACTGCTAGACCATTTGCCTGGTCCATGTTTATATGCCCCACACAGCCATGTGCCAACAGTACAGATGTTAGCTGTGAGCTAGCTGGGAACAGACGTGCTAACCAGTTCTGCATTAGTTTTAGCTAGGTGTACTAAAGAAACAACTGCGTGTATGTACAAATACTAACGAACTAAACTTACGTGAACACACAAAGACATAACCCTTGCAAACACACACAGAGAACAGCAGCCAAGCAGGTGCACACACACTCCAGCCTTTTTTTCCTTTGTTTTTCTACCTGATTAAACACTAAATTAGAAGACCTTCAAGTTCCTGCCTGGGAACTCAGCTTTGGCACACACAACCTGGCTGGAGCTCTGCTACACATCCTGGGGAAAAAAAATCGTCATGTATGGGACTTAAACAATTTCCATGCAGAAATCCGATGGAACAGTATTGATGTTTTCAAAAGTCTATATATCCACCCCTCTCTCACACAAACACACACACACACACAGACAGACTCTCTGGGACAAGGAGTTCATTGAGGGAAGAAAATACGACTAAGCCCTCTTGATTGCTGGAGCGGCTTTTCCTCCGACTCCCTTGGGTCACCTGCTGCTTCGCCCCGCCACCACTGCCCCCATCAGCTCGTCCCTCTCCTCCCAACTCCGCCATTTCTCTTTTTCTTTCTTTGCATTGTTTTCCGACAGCGGGCCAAAAATGTGTTAATCGCCTGAGCACGCCAGCAGATTAATTGAGGGGGTTTTGCTTTGATCCGGACGGCGGTATCTAACCCTTGAAATGTCTAAACTCAATCAGCGGGGATCAATTAGCAGGACAATAGCTCCAGCCTTGGCGTTGGGGTGCAGCAAGTGCCCCCTCGTCTTTTTCTCCCCCTTCTTCATCTCCTTCTTCTTCTTGTGTTATTTTTTCTGTCTGCTGGTGATGCCCCCCCTCGGCCAGCAATCAGGGCAGCGCAGGAAGGATTGGACAGACATTAACTATGATTAATGGGAAAAATAACAAGGCAGCCAAACAAAGGCTCCACTTCCATGGCATCTTAGAGCCGCTTTGAAGAGGGCTTCTCTTTTTTTGATCTCCTCGCACGCACCGCACGCAAACACACACTTGTGCAAATATGCACTGATGCGCACGCATGCAAACACACAAAACACACTTTTCCATCTGTGGGCCGCCTTTCACCCTGCCTGAGGACCTATAAATCAAAGCCTGAAGGAAGAGAGGGAGCCCCGGACTTGTGTTTGTGATATAAAGCATGCGTGTTTGTGTGCGTGTTTGTGAGATTTAAGGGGAACTGTAGGGCCACACACCCCCCGGGCTGAACGGGAACAAAGGGCAGACATTCATTAATCTCTTTGGGCAGGCCTCTATTCTCTCCAGTCCACTGGAGTACAGTCAGCCACACGCACTCTGCGCTTCTTATATGTGAAAACCTGCCTCTTCAGTGTGTGTGTGTGATCTCAAATTAGCCCCATATGGGAACACTGCTTCTTGAAAAATACATCTTTACTGTTTATGTATTTCTTCCAGTGATGTGGTGCCGGTGTGTACGGTGCTTCAGGGGGAGCTGGTGCTGCAGTCAGGCCAGGGAGGCGGGATGTTCCCATGCTATGAAGCGTCAGGCAGCTGGCTGGCCCGCAGCCAAGCCAAACCTGCGGCGGCTGGAAGGAGAGCAGCCCAGCACCGAGATCCAGTTACCATTTCCTAAATCACCGAGCAAGAGCGAAAGAGACCTGATGAGCAGTCTTTCCTGTCTACACAGAGATGATAAAATGATAGATTTGGGAGAGCAGGCTTGGCTGTGGGCGAAGCCCCGCAGCAGCAAAAGATGAAAGCAGCATTTCAAATTTCATTCGGAAAGATAAACTGCCAATTCTCTTGTTTCTTCTTCTTCTTCTTCTTCTTCTTGTCCTCCCATCATGCCCATCAACCTCTGCGCCCCGTGGAAAAGGAGGGAGAAGTAAAAGAGTGCGGGGTGAGGGGGTGTACCCCATATGGAAGCCATTCTCCTGTCCCTCCTCTATTTATTCGCTGCTGGGAATGTTTTGGCGTGCTCTGGAGATGAGCCTGTGATGTCATGCACTGGCACAGTACTGCTGTGTCAGTAAAGAGGAGGAGAAAGAGAGAACCAGGAGAAGGCGATGGCGGTTGGCGGGAGGAGGAGGGATAGGAGAGTGAATTGCTGAGCCGCCAGTTTTTTCTCACCACACTGTAAATTAGCGTGCCGGTTCCTTGATGGAAAACATTTGGGGGGCAACGCCGCGGGGCCTCCTGAGATCCTAGAAATGCGAGAGAGCCGTGTTCTGCCGGGGATGGGGGTTGGTTCGGGTTTTGGTGTCTTTTCAACTAAAAAGGCCTCGAAACAAAAAATCTCCCCCTCACGACGAGTCCCAGCAGAGGAGCGAGAGCCTGAGAGGGAGCAGATGAGTCTTGCTGTGAAACAGAAGGGGCTACGTCTAATAAAGTCTCTACATACTCCCCCCTTTACGGAAAAAAGAGAGGCGGTACAAACAGCCTGGCCTGGCACTCCACTGGAGATAATTAGGTAAAAATAGAAGTGCAATTTCCACTGGTTAACTTTAAAGTGTTGCAATCTTCGGTCACACTCGCAGGCCTTTAATCACCCATGTAGGCTCTGTGTAAACAAGATACACTTACTTCTTGATTATTTTCATTGCTGGATGAAATATGTTTAGTCCATTATGTTTACATAAAGGAGTTGTCCATCATG
>CM022471.1:23290896-23350294 GCA_011952105.1 Coreoperca whiteheadi
CTCCGCTACATTGGGCTACACTCGACTTGTTACTTTATTTATTTTTTACATTTATTCTACATATTCTATGCTTTATATTTGCCAGAGAGATGCCGTCAGTACATCTAGCACGTCACTCTGTTTCAGCAATCAGACGTAGCGATGCGGTCACATGACCACACACAAACTGTGGCCTCACAAACTCTCAGGGAATGAAAATACATGAAAAATGGCAACTGTCTCCAGTGTTCAAACGGGAAAGGATGAACACCCCTGGCCGCAAATAAAACGCATGTTTCGTTTAAACAGAGTGCAAAACAGCAGTTATATTGCGCGGCGTCTTCTGGGTCTCCCAAAACAAACGGACGTTTCAGAATAAAGAAACTCCACCTCAAACCTGAGGAAACATGTAAGTTTTATCTAAATTTATTTTCTGCTGTGGTTGGGCGAATGCTAGTCTTAGTCTTGATAGTTTACAGAATTCCTGTCTTAAAAAAAGAGTCCTTCATATAGACCCTTTTAGTGTGAAACATTTCATTAGATGGTGCCATAAGCAGAAGCAGACCACTAGATGTTTTCTGTGGATGAATGAATTAACGTTAGCTACCAACTATCACAAATAGTGAATAGTCAAGATGGTATTTGTGTGTCTGATTACATTGTTTCTAAAAAAAAAAAAGATATAATTACGATAAACCGTTACTCAGTGCTTGAATAGTTTTTTCACCGAATACTTTTTTACTCTTGAGTACATTTTTTGAATGACTACTTTTTACTTCTACTTAAGTAAAAATATTTTGAAGTAACGCTACTCTTACTTGAGTACAACTTCAGGCTACTCTACCCACTTCTGCTCACGAGACACTCATGTTCGCGTTTATTAGTTGCAGACACATTTTTTTTAAAGCATGTAAGAACTCACGCTGGCCCAAGGTCAGTATTTGAAACAGCACTGAGCCCCAGTCAACCCAGGAAGTGGCACAGTAAAGTTTATCTGCTCATCCTAGCGAAATGCTAGAAATGCCAAAAACTCACTGAGCTCATGGGGACTACCCGCAGGGCTAGTAAAAACATATGTATTTAATCCATCAACTCTTCAGGCCTTGGAAATTCATAATTTTAGAGGCAAGGCCACTTGGCCTGCACGGGGGCCATTTTTTTTTTGAGGGCACGAATGCCGCATGCCAGAGCATAAAGACCACAAGTTAAAAAAGTGGGATGTTGATTCACTTAAAAAGACAAATCCATTTCTAAAAGCATTAATGCCTTTTTAATAAACAGTGTAACACTTCTGGAGAAATAAAAACACAATTTCTATCAGAATCATTTATTCATAATTTTGTCATATATCAGATTCAATTTATAGGATTGTTCCCTAGGAGGAAATATTCAATAACATTGATTAACAACATTAATAACATTTAATCAGTAACATTCTGAATTAAGCCCCCTCAGCACCCCCAGCTCCCGCGTCCATGTCTCTCCGGAGTGTTGCACAGTACCGACCGGTCAGGATGTACAGCTTCGAGAGCTCCTACTTTCACGCCTGTATTTTTATTGGTCACATCACACGTGTTGATTACGTTACTGTTACAATGGAATATGACGGGAGAGGGCAGAGAGGCAGGGTGGGGAAAGAAGAGAAAATGAAACAGGCTGAGAGGAGGGCACCAAGGCCACAGTGGCCGATGGACAAGGCCGGGGAAATTCCTGCCCTGCTCATGACTGTCTAAAAACCATACCTCTTTTGTACTGCAGTTTATAAATTGATGAGTTGATGGAAGATGAAACCTACGCAAGAGATTCTCATGGTTTTACTTTGCCTCCGAGAGCAAATCGACTTACAGTGACTATACCACTGTAAGTGGATTAAAAGCTCATTTTGCCACAAAACTTTGCTGTGACTGAGCCTTTAGACAAAGAGACACTAGAATTACTAGTATTAATACTAATGATATTAACATCTTAACTAAAGGGCCACTCAGGAGCTTTTTCCGGACCGTTTAAGCACATCTCACAGTTTTCATAAGCAGAAAGAGTTTACTTAGCTCAGTTGTTATCACATGACCTATGTATGGAACTTTGGTCACGTGATAATAGTATAGTAGGTATTGTAACCTGTCTCTTCTCAAAGTTAGTCTTCCACGCTTCCATGTGATGACTGCCGAGATAAGAAAACAATTTGCTGAGGAAGACTATAAGATGAAAGCACTGGGAAAAGCAAGTAAGTGGACCTTGAGTAAAGATTTTTGTTGTCAGACTACTTTATTCCAAGTTCAAGAATGTTTTTTCACACTCAGCTGTCAATCTCATCTGCAGGTGATCTGTTTCAAGATTAATTCTCCCATAAATATCTGAACAAAATGGTTTAAACATCTCTGGCATTTAATGAAAGACCAACACTGAGCTGATATATATCTAAACAACCATACTACACACGCATATAAGCACACACCCCTCTCCCCTTCCTCCTTGCAGGTGTGGAGAGACCTGATCTTCTGCTCTCAGGTTATAAATTTGGACAGAAAGGGGAGGCGAGGGGTGTAAAAAAAAAAAAGGGGAGGCCAGTCTTTATGAGACTCAGCTGTATTGACTGCGGCACACACGGAGGTTGTGGGGCTCGCGGCGTATTCTGTCACACACACACACCTAAATTTAAGCCATTCCCAGAGGCGAGGCCAAACAAAGCCTCAGGAAAAGGCCCCTGCTCTGGTACGGTGGGCCGGCACAGCGCTCCTAGTCTGAAAAACAACAGGAAACACATGTGGAAGGCTCGATGCAGGGAGGGACGGGAGCCCACAGAGCATCCAGGAACCAGGATGCCAGGACTGAGACCCGACCTGACCCTGCCGGTTCCCACTGACACTTCCTTATCCGCTACATTAGGGCAAAGGTCGAGGCAGAGGGATGGCTAGCTGAGCTCAGCTACATGAAGCAGCCTGGGCACAGAGTGAGGGATGGAAGGAGTGAGAGGAAGGGATGATGGATGTTTTTGTCCTCTCGCCCTCTGTGGCGTTGTCATGCTTACATAACACATAAACACAGCCTTAACGCTTAACGCTCCTGCAAAACTCTTCATGCATTATAGGCAGTTTAAAAACAGGACCTCAATATATCTTGATATTTATATACAAAGATAGCAGTTATACAAGCCAGCTGGGATTAAAGAGCAACACCTGTGTCTCATACCCGAAGCTGAATGACGACGGTCACTCAGCCATGTTTGTTTTGGGAACGAGGCCTCATTTGTGGAGAGTGGGATTACAGAATGACTTGAACAGAGGCCGAAATGGGGTGTCAGCTGAGATGTGTATGAAGCCCTGTCTTCCTCAGGCTCATGCACAAGCGATGGATCACTAAAACGCCCCGAACGCTCTTCCCCATCATCCTCAGGCTCACGTGCTTCTTCTCTGTTCCCTATCATTCCTCAGCGAGTCAGACGGAAAGCGGGGCAGAGTTTAGACTGAGTTTGGGAAATGGTAATCTCCTTTTCCAATCTATTCCAGCCACTCATTACACGGCCAATGTCGATTTTTAGCCGGAAAAACAAGCCAAGCGGAGCAACGGCAGGAAGTGATAGCAGTTTCTAAATCTGACTGAATCTGTTTACTTCACACTCCCAAGTTCACTTATTTCTTAACACTTAACACATATCCCATCAATTTTAGAATCTTATTTGTTTTTTGTATACTTTCATATCCTCTCTCTCTCTCTCGCTCTCTCTCTCACTCTCTCTATATATATATATTCACTGATTTCTTTGTTTCAGTATGTTTGAATAAGAATGTAATCTCTACCACACTTAAGCAGTTTGATTTTCTCACTAAAATGTGCACTCTTTTAACACTGTCCTCTGGCTGTCCAGCTGCCAAAATCCAAACGAGAGAAGCTCTGAGTTGATAAAAATGTCGACACACTCATATGGGTTGCTGAAGCTAAATTTCAGCGCTGCTCTGGAGGTGGTGCTAAGTCTAAGTTCAACGGATGCATCAGCTCATTTGCAACACGGCAAACACAGCATTCAATAATGCACAACATGCCTTTAGCAGTGCAAGGAAGTGGGCTTCGGCACACAGTACAGGTGACACTCTGATTCAGAATATCCGACATGCACATTTTGCTGCTTTGTATTTGTATGTGTGAGCTTTAGATTGTTATATGCCACTCGTTCAAGTAAAAAACATTTAGGTAGTGTTGGTAATTTCATGTAACATTTACCCTGGTTTGGCGGGACTGGCAGATACTGAGTGTATCCTTCAGGGGCAGCCGGGTGGAAGCTAGTCTGGTGTTGGGCTCATGTTCAACCTCCTGCTGTGGGCGGGGCCCTTCCAAAACAATGCAATGATATAGGTATTTAAAAGTCATTACACCACTTTTTCATTGGTCTCCGTCTCGCAGCTTCCCTTGCCCATTTGTCCTCGTGTCGCCTTTTCAATGGCGAATATGCAAAGCAGTTTCATCTTTTCATTTTACAATATCGCAACCATTTAGATTCGTAAAAGGCAGTGGAAACGCTATGCACAGCCTCGAACGACAGCCTCGCACATTCTCAGGTGACAGGAAGCTCCAGGTTCACCTGTGCTAGCCTTCTGATTGGTGGCGCTTGTCGGTGTTGCACACAGCCTTGCAGGAAGCTCTGCAGACACTACTCAGGGCTCAAAACACTCCTCCTCCTGTGTGTGTTTTTGGAGAAAAAAAAAAGGGTTACATTTAAATTTTATTACATTGATTTATTGATGTTTTTATTTCATTGTTTGAGGTTCAAGATGTCAGTACAGCATGGTCTTCATCTCCATCAGTTCTCCGTCCATCAAATATCATTTCAAGGGTTGGTGCATAAGTAATACAGAAATCTAGGCCACATTTGAATTTTTTTTACAGATTTATGGAAGGAACGTAGACCAGTTTCATTATAAGATGTTTTTTGTTAAAAAAGTATGAATTCAGATTTAGTGTATGCCTCCCTATTCTGAAACCAAACCAACACAATTGTGCTTGACTGACATTTTGACACACCCCTATCATCACTCATGTTTTCGTGTTAAACACCCTATGTTTGCTAGATTCCTTCCTCCCTTTGATGAATCACACTGCAGTATTTTACCACTGCAACCACCCAATTTCCCCACAGGATCATTAAAGATTCCTTCTCTCCACACTGTGCTGTTCGCACGTTGAAGTCTTTCTTGCGTAAACCTTTGTGGTGTCGCATCTGATGACAGAATCATGCGTCAGAGCCTCGTGTAAAAACTCCATAACCCCGATCCGAAGCTTTATTACTCGGGGATTATCGGCATTGTGTCGTGTGCGATTCTGCACCACATCCAGAGGCCACATCAGAAAAAAAACAAAAACGGCAGCAGTTCAAGCGGGCGAGCCACAGGTGTGATCCCGACGTGCCAGGACGAACCAGAAAAAAAGACGAGGGAATGTGATCCAGTAACATACAGATGAACCAACACACATGTAAACCCGCACATGTGCCTACAAGCTTTCTATAGCCCTCAGCTAAATCAACATGGGAAACTGTTGATTCACTGAGCGCTGTTTATTGAAAATCATCAATCACTTGGATGCATGTTTAAACCCCGGGATTGGCGGAGTCACTCTTTAAAATGAAATTAGTTCAGATGAATTTCTTTCTCATTTGCTGTCCGTCTGCGTTCAGCACAGCGCTCACAGGCGAAGCTATTCCGATGGTAATGAAAATAAATACAGCCTTGGGAATCCATGTCCATTCCAAGAGCTATTCATCTATGAAGCAACCTCATTCTTATATAAGAGCCCCCATTTGGATTCGGTTCACATCACAGTTTATTTAACTTGATTTCCCTAAATAGGGTCCTGATTGGGTTGCATAAGGGTTCTGGGTCCTCGGTGGAAAGAGGGGGGCGGGGGGGGGGGGTATGGGCCGAGTAGAAGCGGGAAGGACTGATCAGGAGGAGAAAGCGAGAGTGAAAGAATAATGAGAGGAGTGTTTTAAGTTCAAGTTGCAACTTTGTTTGTCCATGTGGGGAACTGGTTCGGCAGCGAGAAGTTACACTAACATGACATAAATACGTAAGCCAGTCACCGCATGCAAGGCGCTAAAAACAAACAAGGTCAGACAAATCATCACTGCCGTCAACATCATCACCCGCATAAGGTCATGATCGAGCCTGATTAACTGTCTTCCTCCTACTTATGCCAACAGGAAAAGACAAGGTAAGAGTAAGGACCTGACACCGGTTTGTCTCAGCTGTACAGCGACTGTAGTGCTTGCCAAAAGATTGTACGGTTAGGTTATGGCGCGATGAGATCAGGCCATGTTCTCCCTGACGTGGATACTGAGCATTTGGAAAAGCCATGTCAAGGCATGAAAAAATGCCATGATACAGTGATGTGATCGGGGGTCATCACTGCTACATGATAATGAAGGTAATTCCACTGCTGTGAGCATTGAGACCCTTGATAGAAAAGGATCAGTGTGGGCCCCAACACTGGCACTGTCCCCATAACACACCAAGATGACCAAGGCAGGCTGATCAAATGCTTTACACCCTCTCTGTGAAGTTACACTTGAACTTACAGCAGACTACAGCTGACGGCCAGCTGGGGGCTAACGTTCTGCAGCTCTTTGGAGGATAATAAATATACAGCGATTTGTGTTCCTAATCCACACAAGACTAAGAGTCTACATCCACACCAGCGGCTCTGCAAGGCTGTACTTTGCATGCTAAAATGCTCACAGTGACCGTGCCCATTTTTAGCAGGTATACTGTTCACATAATCTAACCATTCACACACCGAAGGCACAGCCCTTTTGGGAACAATTTGGGGTTCAGTATCTTGCTCATGCACAATTTGACACGTGGGCTGGGGGAAGTGGGGATCAAACCGCCGACCTCCCGATTGGGGGGGGGGTCGACCCGTTCTTCCTCAAAGCCACGGCCGCTGAATGTCTACAAGATGTTGTGCCAGTCCATCAAGGTTACGTCCCCAAAAAGGCCAGGGGATGAGGGGAGTGACAAATGAATTTGTAACGCCGAGACGACAAGCAAGTTAGCTGGCATATCAAACCAAGATCTAAAACAATTTCACCACCCTCCCTTCTAAGAAGGAAGCACCTACCAGTCTACCGGTATTTCACAATATGCTCACATAAGTCATGACCCACAAACACAGAGTGCACGCGCTGCCATAAGGCCCACTGGCACACATCCTGAGTTCTCCCTTAGGCTTTCAAGATCGCGCTTCTGATTGCAAGTGGATGCAGGTGCGATGCCCAGTCAATGAGGGAGACGAGCGAAACCTGGGTAGAGGGGAGCGAAAGACACAGGACGCACATACATGCACATACAAACCCACCTACTGCACTACGGCCCGTAACAATCAAGTAGATGTTATGTTTTATTTAAGATGAGTGAAAGCTTTGACCTGCTAGTTGTGATAGATGAAAGGTCAGGGGAACCCCCGATGTCAGTGGGATTCATCCTTGCATCTAGGGACCATGAATGTCTGTACAAAACGTCATGCCAATACACCTAATAGCTGTTGTTAGCAGCGATTAGCTTTTGCAGTCTGGTCCAAAGTGCTGGACCGACTGATGAGCCGACATTGCCATCCATAGAGCTCTGCAGAAGACACACAAAACAACTAGCCTACTATTAATCTAGTGTAAATCTGTTTAAAATATCTTCTAATCCGTTGTTTTTTTTCCCCACCAGCTATGCGCCAGCACTGCCTCTGATTGGCTCGTACTCGTTGCCTCCATTGTGGGAACTATTTTCTTTCTACCGTTAATTCCCACACGAAACTGCCCACAACAAGGTCTGTGGATTATCTTGAGTAACTGGGACATGACTTACGGAAAGATACATTGCTGTTGAGTTTTTCAAATGTATTTTTATTTGGCACTTTGAGCACCACAAGCCAAGAGCCATATAGTCCATAGTGCCATATATTATGTTCAAAAAATGCGAGCATCTCTACGGCCGATGTCTGGGCAGCTCACACCAATTTAGATGGATAAATACCACTACAGGTGAGAGGAAAAATATATATATTTTTTATTTTGGGGTAAACTGTCCCTTTAAGGTTAAGGGTTAGGGCGGGATTAGGGTTAGGGCCAATCAGAAGCAGCGTAGGGGCAGGACTTGTCAAAAAGCTGATGGGGGAAAAATAACTTCTAATATGTTCAGATGAACTGAGAATATGCTGAGACTGTTTGGCTTCTATGTACCATAGCTGGCAAGCAGAAACATGTTGGCCATGTTTTATTTTTTTCAGTCCAACACTTTTACATTTTTAAATATATCCACTTATCTAGAAAACATGTGTCCAAGATTTATTCGCCTTATTGTGGACATGGTTTTAGTTTGTTTAGCGCCTGTCTGCTTGCTGTGTAACTGTGGTACTTCACAGTCGTCTCTAGATTGATATTCTCTGTGTTGCCAATAGCAACAAGTGTAGAAAGTCACTTCTGATTCCATATGAGCCCTGAAAAATCAGGTCTACCTCAACAAGAGACGCTGCTTTCCTCTTTTTGCACACAATTTCAGTGTTACAAATTTCAGCCATTATATGTGCGTGCGTTAGGCTAACGTTGAAATACATGAGCACTTGAATCTATCGAAATAACAGTTGAATGCATGAGTTGAATTGGACTCTTGAATCTTAGAAAAGCATGTCCAGGAATTTGCCAATATCTGACTCACAGTACTTCTAATAGTTTATAGAGCAGGATAATAACCACTGTCTGCTTTCGCAAGACCGTTTAGATTTCATGGATGTTATCCGTTTAGTTACTGCATATTCATCTGCACCTGAGTAAAATATAACTCTCATGGCAAACACTGACAGGAAATGACAAGAAACTGGAGACTTACCGACGGCCTTCCCATGACTGCTTGTATCAAAGAATAGTTTTGCAGATATTTGGCCCTAAAACCTTTGCAGCGGTACATCCAAAATAAATTTGGAGCTGCAGCTGACTGAAATAAAAACCCAAGAACTACTCTGGTAATTTAGTCAGGACGTGTTTGAGCGTTTTCACACACTGCAGACACAACCACTGTTCAGACCATAAAAAGGTGTGCATACGTTTCCGCACAGGGTGACCTCACGACCCCGAAAAGCACCCTTGATCCCAGACACACACACCTGTCTTTGTTTGTCTGGGATTTTGGGGGGAGGAGTGTTAGAATCTCCGCTAGTGTGACGACAATGGCGAGAGATCTGTAACACCACAGGCTTAATGTATAGTTCCCAAGGTCAAGCCTTTTCTCGCACATGTCTCCTCTGGTGAATAACCCTCTGTGCAGCGCGGCAGTCCGTCCGAAGGCCCATCCGGATGCCAAAGGCGATTACTGTGGGGATATTGCTGGTGGATTCCTGAGTCACTGCTGTGACATTTCAGGATTAGTCATGATGGCTGAAAGCATGAGTGCCTGTTAATTGCATTATCAATGGATGGTACTGTCTGTTCTGTTCGCCCACTCATATCTGAGGAATTCGCTCTTCCTCACTCCCCAACTGTCTGTCTCTGTGGTTCCTTTTCATTTCATCGATGATCGGTCTGGGAGGCCGCTTACTTTTAATTTACCTCAAAAACTTTGAATCAGACATTCTAGCAAACATTTCGGATTTACGACCTATGGATTACTATAGGCACAGCAGTAAGTCCAGATGCAGTTTGGAGCCCTAATCCTCAGGGGATGTCTGTAGAGAGACGCGAGGTGATGGAGAGTGAGAACTATGTGGACTATGAGATCCCCCTCTAAGCCCCAGTGATTGTGGGATAAGACGGAGGTCTGCCGGGGCGTCTTAGTGAAGTGCGAGGAAGCATGTTATAACCAAAAAAAAACTTCATCTTCTCCCCTTCTCAACATCTGCAGCCACTCACAGTTTCCATGTTCTGGCTTGATGAGCCACAACACATGTTGGGTCTGAGTGAACACTTATACAAGCACACATGCGCACACGTACACAACGAGTCAGGGGTGACAGAGCTGGTGTGTGTCTGTGTTTGTGTACACTAGAGGCAGGGGAGAGATGTTCTTGGCCGAGGCACAATCAGGAATCAGACATCTTTCTTTGCCAAGGACAAGTTTAACTCTATTCTGCTTATTTTTGGCAGCAGTGGCCCGAGTAAATCACAGTGCTGCTTTATTGGCAATCGCTGAGAAGCTGCCACGGGCTGCAGCCCAGCTCCTATCCACTCACTACATCAACAAGACTCCATGCCGTGTAGGGGCCAGAGGTCACACGGCTGTACGACTCCAGGCCAGTGGAGGGGCAGAGAAAGAGAAGAGCCGCAGTTATAGACTGGGAAACAATTTTTCAAATGTCTGACAAAAGAAGAAAGTGAGACAGCTGTCACAGACAGAAGAGGAATGTACAGTAACACTAGACTATGATTTCAGGAGAATCCGGACAGACAGAAATTCAGGTTTTTCACAGGTTTTCCTTCTGTTCGAGGGTCACTGTTGAAGGAATAGTTTGACAGTTTGGAAAATGTGCCTATTTGATTTTGTTGCAGTGAGTTAGATGAGAAGATTGATACAACTCTCATATCTGTGCATTAAATATTAATTAAGCTAGCACCGGCCGCTGGTTCGCTTAGCACAAATCTTACAGTATATGTTACAGAGCCCCCCAAAGGTCATGGCGTGAATGTTTTTGAAGGACTACTTTTGCATTCCCTCAAAATAACTTTTCTGTTCTCTCGCAATGCTTTTCTTCTTCCATTCCGTGCAAAATCCAAAAAGTAAAAACGGCACTTTGCAGTTGTGGGGGGGGGGGGGCGGGTTGTAGTCAGGGTGAACAAGGCTCGAAAAAGTCACTGTTCCCGGCCAAGAAATAACGCAAAACTGTATTGGAATATAACCAAACCTATATTTGTTTCCATCTTCACGTGTAAAAGAGAAATGAGATGCAGCCAAATTAGTCCGCACCAAAGAACAATAGCAACTTTTCCTCTTGAATGACTCTTTCCAGTTTTTTTGAGTCGATGTGTTCAGGAAGCCTCTGCCCACCAGATGGAAACACATCCAATTTGCATATTAGTTAACGTGACATTTTTAAACATTTGCAGTGCAACATATGTGAGTTGTTCTGGAACATGTATCTTCGAGCGTCAAAGCAAATGTAAGTGGAAAATGTTGTGCTGACAAAGCTTCTTTACTATGTTGTGTTAGGCATCAACCAAGTTCAGGCTTTCTTGCTCAGAGTTCAGTTCCGGGCTTGGCGGGGGGGTTAAGAGGCTTGTGGGGGTAAGAGGGATAAAACCATGTTGGTGTCTCTCCAGTGATTACAGTATCATTACAGGAAGATTAGTCGGAGGATCATGCGGGAAGTTACGCTATAGACAGCTGTGGGTAGGGTGGTCTGGTGGGAACTGAGAGCCGAACTCACAGAGACAGAACTTAACAGACAATAACGTCATTTAAAGTGTGACAAAAGTCTGAACCTGCTACCAGCTCAGAAACAATGTTGTGTCTGGGACTAAGACATGTGGTGGGCAGGCAGCGGAGGCTATTTGGGCTCTGAACTACCCTCAGTAGAGGAGTCAAGTGTCTGCAGTGTCACCGCTACGATTCATGCAAAGCTGTAACCAAACCTGCTCTTTGGGGAGCACTGGGAAACCGCTGCCTCAGCGTGTGTCACTGTGTGTTTGCACATGTGGTGTGTGTGTGTGTGTGTGTGTGTGTGTGTGTGTGTGTGTGATGAGGAATGTGAGAAAGCAGAACCCCAGAGGTTCAAACTTACAGACCAGAGGGGTAAAACACACAGCAGGCCAGATTTCACTGTACTCTGTAACACTCAAATAGAGAAGTTACACTGACCAGACCAGCAAGAGTGTTGCAGACATATGGGGCACTGTTGCACATTGACAGGCAGTTTTTTCCACTGTTGCACTTACGTTGTTCTGTGTTGTAAAATCAAAGCAATTTTTCATATATAAGAAACACTCCACCTATGAAATACCTGAAATACTTGATTTGACCAATAAAATCTGTTTCATTATTATTAAAAGGGCAATTTGATATTTTGGAAAATACACGTTTTCACTTTCTTGCCATGTGTTGGATGAGAGGACCACTACCATTTATGTGTCTGTGCGTTAACTCTGGAGCTGGAGCCGGGAAGCTATTAGCTTAGCTATGCTTAAAGACTGTAAGCAGGGGGAAACAGCGACCCTAGCACTGTCCAACGTTCAAAACCACCTCGAAAGCTCACCAATGAACTCTGTCTCTGGCTGACTTTTCAATGTTCCCAGCTAATTTGTTTTAAAACAATAATCTTGTAAAAACGCAACTCCAACATTACAAAACTTCAGGTCTTAAGTTCATAACAATCACACACACACACAAACTAGATCCTCAGTATGATACACTACTGATTGAGAGGAAGGATGAATAACAGCCTTGTGTCTGATGTCACTGTGTCGGCCTTGAAGAGGGCCAAATAGGCCTCCATTCATAATCGCTAATCATAGACCCGTCGCTTAGGAACTGCAACAAAAACACAACTGTTGTGGAACAAATTAGTCGATGTGATTCAGTGAAAATTCATAAAAGAGCACATGAAGCCCTGGATGGCAAAGGTTTGAGTCATGAGTGTCATCATGCTGCACTGAAGAGCTTTAAATACAATGCATGGACACACACGCAGAAGTAGTCTCATTAGCATACAAAGTCAATTAGCCATACACTTTAACATTCTTAAATATGCATGCACGACACTTATGTACATTTTCACACACATTCTGTCTCTCTCACACACACACACACACACACACACAACTGTGTACTATGGATTGCTTGTACAATTCCCTGTGGATGAAATCCCTTTATTAGCGGCCAGTAGCCCGCTGGCTGGCTTTAAACCTGGCAGCGACTGCCCGGGCCCCAGAGAGAGCGGCGAGCCATCTATAAATGTGATGATTGTTGCCCTGCGTTTTCCCCTGCGCTGTGTAAAAACCAGCCAATGACCTCCCTACCTCCCACCTTGGCACCAGTCTCAGCATGCCACTGGCCCCGGAATGGCTCCCGCAACAGAACCACGAGCTCCCGTCGCCTGCACTTAATTGTAATCTCAGCAACGTTATTGGGAATTCAATAAAAATAACAGCCGCTGAATCTTTCACCCAAATTACAGGGTTGAGTGTGGGGCAGATTGAGGAGGGCAGGGAGGGTTAGTGGGGTATGGTGTGGGGGTCTTGAGGAGTAAAAATGAGGGGTAGGAGCAGGGGGGATGTACAGGCTGAACCATGAGTTATGGCCACAAACTGACCGCTAATGGACCAAACTCACACTCCTCTATGATTTGTGAGGGGTGACAGGTCACCCCACAGTTCTCAGTCCTTTTTCTGAATCCAAGATCCTCACAACACATCCATTTATTTTCTCCATCCTTCAGTTACTTCCTCTATGCACTAACACGGCCATTTTCATTCTGGGGTTCATGCTCCCCAAAGGAAAACAAGATGATTCATGGAGTGTGAAAACATGGATCTTTAATTCACAGCTACACAGCTGCGTGATTAATGACTTTTTCCATGTGAAATTAGCGTTTGCAGCCTTCAAAATGAATCAAATGAAATAGCCTCAAAAAGGGAATATCAAATTTGGTGTTGTAAAGTCTCACATGTTCACACCCACAGCAAGGGGCTGTGAATGGGGTCAGGCTGATGTATGGGTTGATTTGGACCAGTGTTAGCCTCAGTAGAAATATACTGGCGAGTGGGCAGTATCTGATTTGGGTGTCGTTTTAATGCTTTTGTCAGTCATTTCCGTCAGTAATTATCAGATTGTACTCACAGAGTAAGTGGTGAGATCCAAGCAACATTGCAACAGCAAAGTCCAACAGAAGGGGAGGAACTTTGTTGAAGCAATGTTGCTTCAACCGGTCTGTGTCTAGTGAATCTGACAAAATAGATGCGCTTTTATTCTAATCAATACTGACCATAACATGTCAGCCACTTCAATTCAGCAATGCGTGCACATACTGTAGGTAATCCCATACACGTTTCTTGAGTTTATAAACTGCTTTGCTTTTCAGGGATGCGCATCAAAGCGCCTGTTACTGACTTAAGTAACCTCAACATCATCCAGAGGTGTCCAATGTGGAACTCCCGGCGGGCCAACCCAGGGAGGGTGTTTAATGTCTGGGTGGAGGCCTGAATCTTTGAACACAAGACAAACCGTTCAATTTGGAGAAGTAACATCACAGGGGTTTAAACTGTAATGATCCCTGCGAGGACCCTGAGTAGTTGGGGCAGGCAGTGGTCATAAGATACAAAATTATGATATTATGATAGTATTATGTGTTTGAAGAACTATTAGAACTAAGGGAAACATAATAAATACATGGATATACATTAAATATAAGACTTGCAGATTTGCAAATGTGCATTACCACTGCGCTACAATCCGTTCAGTCAGTGCAACAGTTTACTCAGTGACGCCATCTTTCCTCCTCTCCCCCCGTTTGACAGGAAGCCAGCGACTCAGTATAGCCAGCTGTTTCTTATTTTTCTTCTGCACCCCCCTGAATCCTCCACCCATCCCCGCCTTCAGTCTCTCCTCCATCAGCACCCCCTCCATCCAAACATCCAGCCCACCTCCCCTCCACATGGGAGCCGCTGAGGCTACCTGATCCAGATCTCACACACATGCACACTCACACATCCAGACACAGGAAGGGTGGAGGAATGGGGATCGCATATGATTGGTCTTTTCCAATATTGGATATATATATATATATATATATATATATATACATACATACATACATACAGTACATTAATGTGTATATATATATATATATTTATATGTATGTGTATATTCTGTGTGCTGTTTGAAAGATGAATTTGTGAGTGTGTTTTCATGTGTTCACAATCTCATAGAGAAGCTCTCTTTTCAAACCACTAGCACACAGACTGAGGTGAGCAACTCACTCTCCAAGGTGCATTGTTGGGCAAGCTACTTGGAAAGTATAGTGAGCTAAGCCACCAGTTACTCTACATTAAGCTTCACTACACTGAAGTAATGTAATGGTAGAGTAATGTGGCAAGCTAAGCTACAGCAACATGGCAAAAGTAGCTTACTAGACCAAAGCAATTTTTTGTACATTGAACCAACTTCATCAGTGCTATCTCAAAAGGTTAGGGTGCGACCCCTGATGATCCAGTGTGCGATGTGCGAGGACATTAATTAGCAGTGATTGTAAACAGTAAGAGCAGTGTTTCCTGCGTACTCGCCAAACTTAATTCATAAAGCCTACAGTTTTGTTAACTGGTGATGTACAAAAGTGACCTCGCTTATTTTATATGTTTTATAAATAGCTGCAAACAGCTGTTTCTAGGCGTCTCTCCCTGCTTCTGATTGGGTGTTGGAACAGCATGACAGACGGGCTGCGGGACAACAGAGCGGGAGGGTTTCCTTTAAATCGCCCTGTCTTAATCCAACCGGTAATATTTATCTCCAACAGGCTTGCACTGAATTGTTTCTCAAACATACGGAACAAAAGCGCGTCCCGTATCACTGCAATACGGAACACGGTCTTTTAGGTTCCAATTACTGGACTATTCCGTATTTTACGGGGACGATTGGCAACCCTAGTCATACGGAAGTGTTTCTGTCGGCTACTCATACTTCCATGTGGACAGTGGCATCACTTACCGATCCCTAGCAGTTTTATATCTGTGCTTTAGTGCTTTAGCTTCAAAAATACTAAAGTTTATTCAAAATGCTTGGGTAAATGTAACCTTAGCTCGTGTGCACGCCACAGCACAACTTGATCAATAAAAGAGCCATGCTACTGAAAAGCTATTTGATTCAGAAAACAGTGACGCCTCTACCAAACTACTGAGAAATGTATGTAGCTACTGTACTTGTAGCGCCGCAACTGCCCAACACTGCAAAGGTTCAGCTGTTTGCAGCTACAGTGATAGTGAAGGTCCACACACACGCACACAAATACACATAAACTGTCCAATTAGCTCCTGACATGACAAACAAGAGTTAGTGCTAGTTTCCTGTAGTGTCTTGAATAAACAGCGGAGGTAAACGAATGTCAGACAGCAGCAGTAAAAGGCACACACATAACTGACAGTGCCCCTCTCTCACTTTCCCCCCGTCTTTCTTTATAGCACTCGTTTGCCCTTTGGGCCTTTAATAGAATCTATTTCTATCTAAATATTTATCTCTTTTTTTCACAGAGGGGATGGAGTGATTCCTGAAATTCAAGCCTGTCAAAATAAGTCTATGGAAACATGTGCTTGTATCCATGCATGTGCAGTAGACCCTTTCCATAACTGATATTTGGGCCGCTCAACATATCTCCAACTGACTTAACACACATATTTGTACAAAACGGGCTCCTTCATCCCACAGATATCGCCGCGCTTTTTGCTTTTTTTGCTATGCTATTTTCTTTACTTTGCTCATGCGTGCGCGCTCTCGCTCCGTCACAAACACAGAAACATAACCACAAAAAGTATCTTTGTTCTTGTCCAACCTGGAGAGGGCGAAAGATCAACAATCATTCCTTTGGGGAGATGAAAGAGAGCTGGAGTGCTTGTGAGGGAGGAGGAGAAGGTAGGGGGGAGGTGATGATAAGATCTGACCCTAATTATGTGGGTGAGATAGAGCCCCATATTGGGGAGGGTTTGGGCCCCTCCTACAAACACCAAAAAACTGCTTTCAGATAGCAGCACATTACAGTTGTTAATCAGGATATGGGCATCACAGAAATTCCTAAAAAAAATCTAAACCCTGTTAGCCATGTTGACACCTTAAAGCAACCTGATTCCTTTATCACTCTGTAAAGCAAATAGCTGGGTTTGTGTGGGGCCAAATATTTCATGAAAGGAATAGTTGGATATTTTGGGAAATATGCTAATTTGCTTTCTTGCTGAGAGTTAGATGAGAAGATCGATACCACTTGCATATTTGTACGATAAATATAATGCTACAAAACCTGAAGCCTAAGCACGGCAAGCTGTATTCAGCTCGCAGGTATTGACAGCTAACATGTTATCACAGCATTGACAGGCTAGCTTCTTCGCCCTGCTGTCAGTCTTTATGCTAAGCTAAGCTAAAGCTCCCGCCGAAAGCGTCATATGTATGGACAAATATGAGACTGAAATCAATAAATGCCAAAATTTCAAACTATTCCATAAATAATATGAAATATACATCAATCAGACTGAACAGGTATGATCCCTGTAACATGGATAGTGTTACATTTCACTTTAGTATTATAATAGCTTCCAGTGGAGAGATTTTGTGTCCTATGACAGTATAGTTTTGATTGAATTGATTGTCACATTTCTAGTCAGTTTTGCCGCCAATCTTCCAAAAGAAAATCCATATTGGCACCAACCTTCATTTCCCTTTGATAATCATTTCATTGTGAGATTACATATTTGTCTGGTCAGTAAGTGTTCCTTCAGGATAACACGGCTATAACACAGCTGGTCAGAAGGTGACGCAACTCTCTTGGTGGAAACTTGGCAAGATGCAAGAATCAAAGTGTTGATAGATGAGAAGCTCAAACTTCACTGCACAATTGATTTAATGGTTTAACAAAGCTAGAACAACGGATTATTTATCTATGCATGTCAGAAAGTTTTTGTTCTGAGTTATAAATGTTGGTAAGTAGAAACTCCCCATGACTGTCTCATTATAAAATAAGCTATCAAGTCTGCAGTGTCATGTCATTAATAAAGTTTTTTTTAAATGTTAATAAGTTGTTGAGTGATTTTTTTTCCAGTCGCTCTGCAGCCCATTTCCAGAAGGTAAATGACTTAAAAATACAAATCAAGTGATATGCTACAGAATGATAAACTGTAAAGGGGATTTATTCCAACCTTCCCACCTAAATGGCAATTTTATCTGATCTGTGAAACATTGGTAAATTATGTATTAACCAGTATTTTTAAGCATTTAGTTACAATTTATGAACCCTTTTTAAAGGGTGCCTATTTAGAAAGTGTATAGAAACGGGCATATTATAACCAAATTAAGTTGATATGATACTGTGAAGTTGATGATACATCTCTGTGTAGAGCTGAGGAGCACTGTAGAATTGGGTGATGATTCTAAGTGGGTTCGTCACTACAGGCGACACGTTTCACACTAGACACAGTTCAATCCATTGTTTATCGAAAGCTTTAGTTTTTGGTACAGACAATGACTGTCAATGGCTTAAGTCTGCGACTCATAACGATAAGCCTTAAGGACATAAAAACCTGGATGACCTGCAATTTTCTGATGGTAAACTCCCCAAACACCTCCGAGAAACTTTATCTAAAGCTATAGTTACTCTAGATGGCATTGCCGTGGCCTCCATCACCACCATAAGGAACCTCAGAGTTATCTTTGTCCTTTAACTCCCACATGAAACAAACTTCAAGGACTGTTTTTTTCCCCTACATTGCAGAAATCAGGCACTTCCTGTCTCAAAATGAGACAGAAAAACTAGTCCATACATTTGCTACTTTGAGGCTGGATTAATGCTATTCCTTATTATCTTGCTGCCCGAAAAAGTCCCTTAAGACTCTCCAGTTGATTCAGAATGCTGCAGCACGTGTACTGACAGGAACTAGGAAAAGAGATCATATTTCTCCAGTATTAGCTTCTCTGCACTGGCTCCCTGTAAAATCCAGAATAGAATTTAATATCCTTCTCCTCACCTGCAACGCTCTTAATGGTCACCGTCGTCGCTTAAAGAGCTAATAGTAGCTTATTACCCCACTAGAACGCTGCGCTCCCAGAATGCACGGTTTCCTGTGGTTTCCTAAAGTCTCCAAAAGACCGGGAGCCAGAGCGTTCAGCTATCAAGCTCCTCTCCTGTGGAATCAGATCCCAGATTTGGGTGAGGAGACAGACACCATCTCCACCTTTAAGAGTAGGCTTAAGATTACAGTTAAGGCTGGCTTGGGTGAAGCATCCCTTAGTTATGCTGGTATATACCTAGACTGCCAGGAGACTTCCCATGATGCACTGAGCTCCTCTCTTCTCCTCTCCCTCTCCATCTGTACGCATTCTTATCCCATTAATGCATGTTATTAACTGGACAACTCTGTGCTTTCTCATCTCGTCTCTCCTTCTGTCGCTTTCAGCAGGAATTTCCGCCTCCGGAGCTGCAGAGTCTGGATCTATGATTGTAGGCACCTGTTGCCCCCCTGCTCGACGACCGCTGCTACAATTATTATTATTAGTCTTATTATTGTTATTATTTTTATCACCATTATTCCTATTATTATTATTTTATTAATTTTAATATTAACACTACCATTACATTGTTAATATTTTAAATTCTGGGTGGAATTTGCATTGTGCTTCTCTCTCCCGCCAGCCGGCAGCGGCGGATGGCCGCCCATCCTGAGTCTGGTTCTGCCTGTTAAAGGAAGTTTTTCCTTGCCACTGTCGCCAAGTGCTTGCTCATGGTGGGAATTGTTGGGTCTCTGAAAATAATATTATAAAGAATACGGTCTAGACCTGCTCTATAGGAAAAGCGCAATGAGATCACTTCTGTTATGAATTGGCACCATATAAATACAATTAAATTTATTTGAATTTGGTATCTTTTTGCCTTCAGTCTAGTCTTCAGCAAATGAAAAACGTTCAGTTTAATTGAGATCAAGTGATTGGCTTGGCTAATCAAGAACATTCTACTGTTTGGCCATAAATGTCTCGCTGCTTTGGCTTAAAATTCGGGATATTAGGGGCTAAGAGTTATAGTTTGTACAAGAGATAATGTGTCACTGTCCTACTACTTAGAGACTGCACTTCACAAAGGATTTAAGATGTTTTTAATGGATATAACTGCATTACCAATGTCGTTTTACTTCACTGACCTTAAACTATGCTTCATATTGTTAAAAGCCATGGATCAGCTCGGTGCTCATCAGTATCAGTCTCATCTTAATGTGTAACACTTGGTTCTGGAAAGGAAAAAATGTCGTACGGTTGCTATTACCATGCCACAACCCAAGGCCTCATAAATCACAAAATGGCCAATCCCTAACTGTAAAACACTCCAAGGCACATTTTAAAAATAAGTCATCAACCGTGGAGGAAGGAAGGAATGGGTAAAGTTAGGATGATGTGTGTGTGTGTGTGTGTGTGTGTGTGTGTGTGTGTGTTCGGGGAGGCAGGGGGTTAAATGGACAGGGGGTTAAATGGAAGAGAATGGATGGTGATAAGATTTAAATATCTCAGCAGTGTGTTTACTTTAAAAGTCGTGGTGCTAGTTGTGGCCCAGACCAGCTGCGAGCTGTCTGCAAAATAACAAATCAGGGAGGAAGTGTGTGTGTGTGTGTGTGTGTGTGTGTATCCATGTTCATTCCCTAAGTATTGCACAAAAGGTCAATGGGCTAAAGAAGCTAGTAGCTTTCATCATATACAATAAAAGCAGGAATGCTCTCAATCTGGCTAAATCTTCCTCTACGTCTGTCTTGGTTTCTCATTCCTCCCATCAATTTGGATCTCTCTCTCTCTGTAGGGATTTAACGTGGCTCAGTGTGTCCTGTTGCAGCCAATCACAGCTGTCCTGAAGTCTTTTGTGCCAAGCACCAGTGTGTTTTTTGAGTTACCGTATGTGTACTCAGTGCTCCATAAAATCTAAACACGCGTGCACATGAACACAGTGCTACATTTAACCAAAATACTGGACTTAAACGCATGACTCAGACAAGGATGTTGAATGTAAAATGAGTTTATTAAATATAGGGGAATGGGTGGTGGATGAAAGCCGGGGGTTGGGAAATCCAGAGCAGGCAAAGAGGAAGTGGAGGTAATGGGGGTGGAGATGGCGTGGCAGAGGGAAGTTTGGCTGGCAGACAGGCAGAAGCAAATGGAGGGCAGGCAGATGAGCAGTGGAGCTGAGGCGCAAAAAACACAAGTTAGTGGATGCCAGCAGACAAGGAGCAGAGTTGGCTGATGAGTAGCTACCACGGAGGTTGAAACAACAATTAGGTGATGAGGGGATGAAGAGCATAGATATACTGCAACTGATGAGTTGATGGGAGGCAGGTGTGTTGGCTGAGCCGAGCGATTGGAGGATGCGAAGAATGGTCAGGTGAGTGAAAGCAGTGGAGCCGAGCCAGTGGAGGGAGATGGGCGGAGCAGCCACGCCCACGGACACACCCACACCCACACACACACACACAGAGAGAGAGAGAGAGACGGGGGAGAGACAGAAGACACAGGGCAGGGAAATAACAACAGGCAGACAAACTGTCACAGCCGTAACACACAGCACATAAACCTACCAAATTCTCCTGATGTGCAACATAGTTTCAGTAATTGTTTATAGCCATTTATAGCTTCAACCTTAGATATTTTGACTTGTGCATTTGATTATCGTACATATATTCAGTATGAATTTGATTGTTTGTTTATTTATCTCTGTAAAATCGCTTGGTAGGGTTACACCTATATACTGTATATCAGTAATACTGCATTTCCCTTTTATCCTTCTTAAGGCAGGATGTCATTCATCTCCAAAAAAAAGCAGCTTGACTTGGCAATGATGAGTACTGCCTCTATTGCGTAGAGTTGGACATTTTCCCCGCTGAAAAATAAGCTTATGTTATGAAAAGTAGTTCACTTAAAATCATGTTTTTTCCATCAGGAAAAGGTTTGGCATGGCTGACAGCTTACGTACTACAATATCCAGGCACCATTGCTATGGAGAAGAAGACAGTGACATGTCTACACAGCCCGTGTAGCAAAAGCAGTACATTAGCAGATCAACAGCAAAACCTTCAGTTCTCCATCTGTATCTTCACTGGATGCGTTCAGGCATAGTATTGAGTGTATGTCATTCGCGGATTGGCAGCGCTCAGAGTCCAACACACAACTACGGTAGTTATTTGCATAAAGCAGAAGAAAATGGTCTTGAAGCATAAAAATACTGCTTCAGCTTGAGTTTACGTGCATTTTTAACATGGCTGAAACACCTCCTGTGTAGACAAGCTGTCAGAGGCACGAATCAGAGATGTAGTGTATTCAAAACACTTCTGTCAATTGTGAACAAAACATGGTACCACAGCTGCTGAATTCATCCAAATTACAAAATGACTCCAAATTCAAAAGTGAATTTGCAGATTGTGAAATCAGTTTTCTCAAGATCGTAATCTTTAGCTTCCGCCCACCGTTAGTGGCATGTGTAGCAGGATTTAAAGCTCTGTGACTGGATGTTTCTAGCTGAAATGCACCATGAGAGTTGTTGATGACATCTCACCTTACGTTTCCATGTACTGTACATAAGCTCGTACCTTCAAATTTTTATCAAGAGATATTTTCTTACAAAGTTGTTCATGTTATGTACTGATGATCCAAACCATGGAAGTGCTCCAAGTGCTCCATTAGTCAGTTAACATTGTTATTAGAAAAAAATGAATGGGACTTTTTTCTCCAGAAGCAGGGGCACCTTCTCTTTCACACTTCACAATTCTGCAGGGAAGGCCTTAACCTGCACTCATCCCATATTCTGATCAGAGTGTACACAGGTTTACTTGTTTAGAGAAACACAAACACTGTCTGGAAAATAGGAAAACAAAAGCCCATTTTGCACATTACTTAACATATTATCATATTTAGTGACAACTATATGTTCCCACTGTGTTCAGTGAGAAACACCCTGAGGAAGCAGAGGGGTGAATTGCATTGTTTTCCCAGAACAGTGTAGGAAAAAAACAAATCTAAAATGTCACGGCACTCCTGCCTGTGGCCTACAATATATGAGCTAAAACATGCTCATTGACACATTTTGGTGTTCCTTTACAGGCGAAACAAACAAAACTAAACCCCTGATTCATTTTGGGTTCCATCCAATTGTTTAAGAAAGCAGGATCTTATGCTGTGGTTTTTTTTCCTATTCCTATAGTTCGCCCTCTCTTTACACGCTCTACTGCTTTTCATTCTCTCAGATGGTGATTGCTGTCTGTTTTTCATGAGCCCAGTGATAGTTCCCTGGTGGATGGGGGCCATGATACTTTACAGATGTGTATGCCGGTGTGTGTATTTGTGTGTGGGAGTGTGAGCACATCAGTGCAGCGTCTACTGATCTGTTCCTGGATTTACAAGCTGGCCCGATCAGACGAAGATAGCTCCTGAAACGTTGCTGAATGTTTCACAGCACCACAACAACTGCAAGCCCGAGGAATGTGCAAGCATCACTTTGTGCATAGATGCATGGATGTGTTGCTCTCCCTGCCAACCAGCATTCCCTTTCTGTCACTCAAAAGCAGGACCCAACAAGCCTGCATTTATTAACCAAACCAATCCTTTGGAAATCTCGTGTAATCCTCCATAAGTCCCGCAATAGCCCCTTTATAAACACTCCAAAAAGTTTACCTCATGCTTTGCCTCATCAAGGATCTGCATTTCCAACCACCATAGACAAAAGATGGAGAACGCCCACCACTCAATAATCAGAGACAGGCTGATTGAATGGCAAGCAGACTCAGAGGCAGCCAGCGCTCGTCATTTGGGTCACTGTGTTACAAAAGATGAATATTATTGTCATGTGAGGATATTTTATGTCTGTTTGTGTATCTTTCTGTGGGTGTTGATGTGCTTTCGCCCTGAAGGTGAACTAAAAGATTATAATAGTACATTTTTATTGTATTAGCACTTGTAAAAACTCAAATTGCTTCACAAGAAGCAAGAAACCAACAAAACATCCACAATAGAGTTTTAGAGCAAAAGGAGGGGCTAGCAGACATAATTTTTCATCATCTACATAATAGTTCAAAGTTATGGTGATTCCTAATAATAAGACCTGTTTGGAGCACATACTCTAGGTAGATTGAGAAGATAATGGAACCAATGAAGACTAGTAAGAAAGAGTGATTTGCCATGACAAAGGCAGCCCTTAAATGAAGCAAAACAGGATTTCACAAAATCACCTACTCAAAGAAAATTGTTCAGTGCTGTTTGAGTGCTGTGAGAAACCTCTTAAAAGAGATCACGACTGCTCATATGGTTAGTAGCCGGTGTGCTACTGTGTTCTCTGCATCTTTTCATGAGAATAGTAATTTGGACATTGGTCTATAATAGAGGGAGGGTTTCCCGAGTAGGTGTTCAACCAGCAATCTTAAACTGCTACAGTGCCAGTAATTATTAACTGTATAGGTGGGGAAACAAATTCAGAAACTTTGGTTTCAGTGTCAGATGCACATACGGAGGTGTTATGACAAGAGACGGATACATCTACAGGTGAGGCATTGTTGGTATGTCCAGTTTTTATGGACAGAGCCTTCTCTTATTGCTATTTGGGAGTCACTTTTGTGACTGTTTTCTTGATATTTTCATAGGAGCCATACCTTTTTCTACAAATTTTGAGCTGGTAATATATATATTAAGGGATCGATGCAGTTGTTGGAGGGTTCTCACAGTAGTACAATTGTACTTGGCAATGCTCCAACCAGGTCTGTGTCTGTACTTGGGGATTAGGTGTCTCTCAGCACCTTCACCCCACCTCCAACCTCTGACTCATGAATACACACAGAGAGAGAAAATCGGCTCTGATTGCACAAGTCCAGGCCTATTTCAAGGGGAGTATGCTGAATTTGTGTCCTGATATATATATAAGTGCATGGACGACGTCTGTGTCACCAAGAACATCACCACCCATGCCATCCAGAAACCCTGGCTGACTTCTGAGGTGTGCGTGATGTTGAGAGTACGAGATTCTGCCTTCAAATCCAGTGACACGGTGGCCCTCAGATCAGCGAGAGCCAACACGGACTAAGCCATCAGGGTAGGAAAGCGCATTCATTGTCAGGAAACCAAACTCCCTGCTATGACTCCAGGAATACCAGGCGCATGTGAAAGGGGATCCAGATGATCACAGACTGCTTCACCACCCTGTGATGACAACACTGACTTCCTCAATGAGCTCAAAGAATATTTTGGACTTTTCAAGGCACTCAGTGATGCACATGTGAGGAAAGCCACCCCTCACCAAGTTGACCAGGTACTCAGTCTTGACCCAGCTGATATCCAAGGGACCCTGAGGAGAGTCAACTCAAGGAAGGCTGCAAGTCCTGACAATATACCAGGTCATGTGCTCAGAGAATGTGCTGACCAACTGGCACATCTCCTCACAGACATTTCTAACACCTCACTGAGCCCCGTAACACTCACTCCCATCATGATTAAGTGTTCTGAGAAGCTGGTCAAGGACCACATAATATCCAGACTCTCCCCCCACACGAGACCTGTTCCAGATTGTATACCGCCCTAAATGCTCCACTGAAGACGTCATAACTGCTCCACTCCACCCGAGCCTAGCACATTTGAAGGGAATGAACACCCATGTGCGAATGCTGTTCGTGTACTTCAGTTCACCTTTTAAAAGTAAGATAACTGGGTCCACTGAGTCTGAGCAACCCCCTCTGTAACTGGATCTTTGACTTTCTCTAAGACAGACCTCAGTCAGTACGGGTCGGGAACAACACTTCCAACACCATCTCACCGAGCGTTGGTTCCCCTCAGGGCCGTGTCCTGGGTCCACTGCCGTTCACCCTGATGACACACGACTGTTGTGCCAAGTCCAGCACGACCCTCATCATAAAGTACACGGGTGACACAACAGTAGTTGGCCTCATGCGGGATGACAAAGAACTGGGTCCAGGGAGGAGGTGAAACGACTAGTAGACTGGTACACCAACAATCTGTCCCTGAATGTCAACAAAACGTCATTGCCATCTATTCAGGACATATCATATTAACGGTGCTTCACCAAGGCTAAGGGACCACAGAGAACTGCCAGCTTCGTCCCCCAAGCCATCAGATTCCTTAACTCCCAGTAACACCCCACATACACATATGAAAGCACAGACTCACACAGACACACACACTCGGACCGTGCTGAACTAGTGACTGCTTTTAACCTATGATGTGCTATTACATTTTTTAGATCTTAAATTTTATCCATAAGGGCAATTGTCATTTTAAATGTGTGCAATGTACTCATGTTTATTTACAGTATATTTATACAATTAATTTATTTTTCTTACCTCTGTCAGTTATATAGTATTTCTCAGTTATCATTGTGAGCTGGATGCAACGTAATTCCGTTCTACTGTGCACTTGTCCTGTGTATAGTCTGGAGGACAAAAACGTTATCTTGATACAAGTGTTGCAATCAGTATTAACACACTTACACAGTAAAACAGGATCACTAAATGTATAAACACACAACATTAATGATTATGATTATGTATATACCTGTACGGCGTAAGATCGGAAGATCGGTGGTTCCATCCAAGTCCGCATGCTAAAGTGTCCTTGGACAAGATACTGAACTCCAAATTGAGAAGTTTGCCAACCTGTGCCATCAGTGTATGAATGTATGGGTGAATGTTGACATTTAGTGTAAAGGTCAGAAGACTAGGAAGATTTGTAAATGCAGTCCAAGGTACAGGTACTGACAAATACATGCATGAAAATGCACACTCAAATACACAACAAGAATCCTACCAAAATAACACCCTACTGCCACTCATGTAGGTCTGGAGTAAAGCTTCTTAGTATGCCAACAAACAAAAAACTCTAGTTGAAGTCAAATTGTTAAGTCTTGTAGCAACCCTCCTGGAAGAAGATCAGTCCTCTATTCTGGTTGCCTGGCTACCTCAACACAAGCAACAACAGGACTGGTTGGCGGATTTTGTTGCCTTTGGACAGAGCCACACTAGCTGTTTCCCCCTGTTCCTTGTCTTTATGCTAAGCTAACCTATTGGCTCCAGCTTCATATTGATTGGACAGATATGAGAGCGGTATCGATCTTCTCATCAAACTCTTGGAAAGAAAACAAATAATCATACTTCCCAAAATGTTGACCCATTCCTTTAATGTCTTTTACTGTTTGAGAACTGGAATGGGATTTTGGCAGTAACATTTCCTCTGTGTCTGTGAAAGGCTTTAATTGAAGATCTATGGGCTCCTTGTGAGCAGTGTTGCATTTCAAACTCTCAATCATAAACCATGTTGTTTCCAGGACCCCACTCCTTCAGTCTCAAAGAGGGGCAGTAACACAGGACAGGGGTCCAACTAGTGCACCTGATTTGTGTCCGAGGAAGATGGTTACTGGAATAGCACTTGGTTTAAGTCATGTGCATTACTGTCTTTATTTGAAGAGGCCGCAGGGATGTTCTGATGCATGCTAGCTCTCCAACAGAGAGCGGCAATGAGAAACAGACCGTGGTTGGGTGGGGGTTGGAGTGGAGGTAAAGAAGGCGGGAGGGGGTTTACGGAGAGAGTGTGTGGAAGACTGATTTCTGACACGTCTTTATGGCTGCAATGTAATACCAAATACAACTGATAAAAATACCTTACACTAAACCAAGCACTAGTATAGACTAAAAAAGATTAAGCTGTGTGACATTTGGAAATTAAGTTCCGGCATGGCAAGAAAATCAGAAAAGGGAAAACGATGAGCAGAGCAGCAAAGCAAAAGGCAGTTAAATCAAGGTCAACTACACCATAACTCATTTTGTTGGCTTGGTGGCCAGTTTGGCAGTGCTAGCTTGGAAGATCCCCGAGAACCCAGAGTTCCAATTGATTTCCAATGGGTGGATCTGCATCCTAATGGGACACATTAATGTTCCAGTGTCCCGTAAAGGCTTGACTTCCTGCTGTCCAAGCAGAATGAATAGAGTGTGAAAAGACCATCTGGTAAAATGAGAGTTGATCCAAGAGAGGAAAAGAAGGGACAGAGGGGAAAAGAAGCAATGTAAGAGGGAGAATGGTGGAATATTTATGTTTTCCGTCAGAGGCACAGCACAAAGACGGCACTCCATAGAGTCACAAGTGACGTCTTATTGCAGTCCGAATGTGTTTTAAAGCTGTATCTTAGTTCTGATTTAACTGTAGCTTTTGATACCACAGATCATAATATTGTATTTGATCATTTGGGGAAGTGGGTTAGGATATTTTCCTATTTATCTAATCATCAGATTTTGTAACACATTGCTGAGAAAGTCTCTGTCTCTCTGACCTGTGGAGTTCCTCAAGTGTCAATCCTGGGACCTGTCATATTCGACATTTACATGCTTCCTTCAGGGCACGTTATCAGTCAGTTTGGCTGTGTCTTTTATCATCGTTATCCCAATGATGTCCAGCTTTGCATATTTGTGAAACCTGTAAAACTTTCAAATGTTGCCATTTTACATAATTGTCTTAAAGTTTTTTGGGGAACAACATTTTGGGAAATACGCTTATTCGCTTTCTTGTCTAGAGTAAGATGAGAAGATTGATTCCATTAGTTCCACGCTAAATATGTAGCTGGAATCCGCAGCTGGTTAGCTTAGCATAAAGAGTGGAAACGGGGAAAACAATCAACCTGCCTACACTTCTAAATCTCACTAATTAACACATCGTATCTTGTTAATCCCTACAAAAAACCAAGTGTACAAAACAATTCGCAGTTTATGGAGGGTTACCCAACTATTTCTTGGACAGGCACAGTTATGTCCTACAGTTTACACTGTCTGGCAACTGGTCCTGGCCAAGTAATAGTTCAGCACTTAACACAGCAAATTGTCATTTTTACACATCAGTTGTACATTTTGGATTAAATAAGCGAGAAATAATATGTTTAATTTGGTGAGCTTTAGGGGTGCTGTTAGCTCGGATTTTGTCCTTTGGACAGAGCCAGGCTAACTATTTTCCTGTTTCCAGTCTTTGTGTTTAGTTAAGTTAGCCATCTGTTGGCTGTAGCTTTAAATTTACTGTTTAGACTTGAGAGTGGTATCGATCCCTTTAGGGGGTCTCCACAACAACACTGACATTCTTGTCTTTGCCCCAAATCAGACCTTTGAAATTTTACAGCTCAAAGTTGGTTTTCAGAAAAAAAAAATGTGTTCATTTTTGATTCCCAGTTGAACTTTGAGAAACAGAAAGTTGATAATTCATACCTGTTATTTATAATTGACAAACACTGAAAAACTACATGCCTTTGACTCAGCTTGTCTTGACTATTGTAATGTAATTCATTCTTGATTAAGCCAAGAAATTGTAGCTTGATTACTATAAGTTAAAATTCTGTTGCATGATTACCAACTAAGACTGGGAAAAATAAATTCACCCAAGACAATGGATTGTTTTGACCCAGTGTTAGTGTTATTTGTTATATTACTGTTTGGTTAATTACCCAGACTAAAATGGTATGGATTCCAAACTGTTATAATTTACTCTAGCTTTAAAACTTTACATGTCACTACTTCTTACTAATTGTTAATGATATGTGTACCCTTTGCAGTCTCTTTTGTACAACTAAATTGTTATTTGTGACAGTTTTAACGTTAAATTCAAGGTCAAAATAACTAGATTTTAGTTTGGGTAAATAACCCAACAGTGATTTAAAACAGTTACACTAACAATAGATATAACAACCCATTGGTGAAGTGAGTAAAAGTTAACCCAGTATAGTGTCAATGCTTCATTGATGCAAAGTGATTTTTAGTGTGTACTTACTTTTCTTTACCATGGGGTTGTCAGTCTGCCATGGATGTGTTATCCAAGCAGCCCCTCCTTTACAAAAAGTGTCAAATTTGATTCGTTGGCTGTAAGATGTGAATGAAAAATTGAGGAAGAGAAAAGCGGTCAATGGGAGAAGAAAGGAGTGATGATATAAATGGGAACAGACAAAAAGGCTAACAGACCTAGGTCAAATGATTTTGAACATTTACTTTAACCTGCTTGGAATACCAGCAGCTTAGGTGGAGCTTACACCATTAAAACAGCTCAAATAGTGTCAAGTCAAGTTGCCTGCCACAGAAAAGTTCAACAAACTGACTTTCAAATACTTTCAAATGATTCTCTAATAGTTCTGGCACTCATTGTATTGTTCTATGTGGCAAATCCCACCCATCTGGCACCGAAGCAGAGCCAACACAAATCATAAAAATTATCGTCAAAAATTATTTGGCTCCATTTTTTGGGCCCCTGGTGGGAAGAGAGGGAAGGAGAGATGGAAAAATAAGAGTTATCCTCTCTTCCATGATTCTCTAGCTCCCCCAGTGGGGCGGCTGAGGCGTCTCTCAGGCATTCTGCATCCGTTTGTCATGTTCTTATCTGACATCGATTAAAACATAATGGAGAGCAGATACCCTGGAGATGGATAGCTAACCATAACACCCACCCACACACACGTACACACACACTGAGACACACACAGACATCTGCAGCATCCATAGAACTAGGTCTAATTACATAACACTTGCCCCGCTCGCTGTGGAACACTGGCAACCATTTCAGGCTTTCCTAAATCAAGAGATGCTGGGGTGATAAGTGACAACCGCACACATAAATATACAAAATGACAACTTAAATGTACACGCGCACACACTTAAACAGAAGGAAGTGCGTACAAACACACTTTTTTCGCAAATATACAAAACTGATTGAATAATCACATGCAGAAACAGACAACGGCACGCACACAAACTCAAAATCAGTCACACATTCAGATGCAGTGATGTAGCGATGGGGAAATGGAATTACAATTAGCGTAACGCCTTGGGAGAGCAACGCCTATAAACTGCTGAGGACGCACAGCCAAGAATAGACCGTCAGAGAAAGGAAGGCAAGAGAGGAAGAGATGGAGAGAGAGAGAGAAAGAAGGAGAAAATGTGCAGTGTCACTGGGACCAAACCCACCATCGAGCCTCTTCACCTGCCAAGAAAAACAGCCATCACCAACAACACAGAAGGAGAAAGAGGAAGAGAAAGAGAGAAACAGACAGGGAGGGATGGAAAGAGAGGAGGGGAAAAAGGCAAATGGAGAGAAACAGAAGCAGAAGGACAAAGAAAGAGTTACAAAGGGAAAGAATAAGGGAGGCTGTGGGAAATGGATCGTTTGCAGTCAGCTAGGGGGGGGTCAAGGCTAGAGAGATTACGGAATTGGACGGCCCCCCGAAGGCGACGATGAAGATGGGCGCTGATTGCAGGTGAAGGGCCAACGCCGTGGATACAGAGCCAAAGTGGCTGTCCGTTCACGTGGAAACGAACATTGTTATGAGTACAGTTTGTCCTCTGATGTCATCCCGCTGCTTCTCATGGCCGGGCCTTCAGCCACACCGCTGGTCTGCTGGTAACACGCACACACACACACACACACACACACAGTGACACACTAACACAGAAACACACACAGACTAACACACAGAGGCATGAAAGAATAAAAAAAAAAAAAAAAAACCACAAAAACGTATAAGCACGTAGCAACACTCACAACTCACAAAAACACATATACAAAGCTCATACAAATATACACCTTGACATGCAAAGGTGTGAGACCGAAACTAAGACCTTGTGAATACAACACCTTAGTGTCACTTACTACTTGGACCACTTACTATTTTACCATGAATCAACAAAGTGATAATGATGACTGATGATGATACAAGAGGCTCCATTTATGGACATGCAGTTGGTAAGCTGTTGAAAAGTGTTGAGAACTTTCCCCCTCCTTCTAAATGGAGACTTCGGGGTCTGAGCAGAGGCTAAGTAAGCCCGCTGTCTCACTCCAGGCTCGGCTCGCGTTGACTTATTCTATCTCCTTCTGGGTTTGGCTAACGCTGATGGATCCTGTCACCGTTGGCAAAGTGGGTCTCCACATGGACAGTCACTAGTCTCCACCCTGCAGCCTCCTAACACACAAACACACACACACACACACACACACACACACAGGGAGCTGGACAGATACAAATGCAACACATTGTTCTAGTATGTAAGATGCCAATGTACAGATTGTCTAGTCAACTTTTCCATTGATTGTGAGAAAATAGGCATACAAATCCTTCGGACTAACATTCATAATGCTAATATTTTGGCATGTTTAAGTGATCACATGCAATTGGCATTATTCAGAGACAGCTTTTTGTAATTGTTTCATGCAAAACAACTATAAGGTTGTAGCTATGAACACTCAGATAGCCAGCCAAGTTGGGCCAGTGTCAGCGCACCAGAGGGCTACCACTTAAAGAGCAACTACATCCAAAGGCCTTATTATTCTTTTTCTTTTTTAGTTGTTAACGTCTTCTTATTACTCGCCACACAGAGAATAAAACAATAATAGCCATTATGTCAGTTGAGCACATAATGTGATGGTGGAAGTTTTAAATAGTGAATAAATACAACCAGGAGGAGTTCTTTCTGAGATGTGTGCATGTACAAGAACAACTGTACCAAGATATGTCATCAGAGAGAAAAAAGCTATGTGCTCGGTATAAAAGCAGATTGATGAAGGCGTGGCAAATGACTTCATTTTCAAATTTCACACTGATCAGACGTTAAGCAGGAGAGTTGATTTCTGTGAAATCCTACAGCTTTAACAACTGGTGTAATCCTTTAATTATTTATCAGTTTTGAGCAAGGGCGTAGGTTCAGTGTCAACATTGGTAGGGACACAACAACCCACCCCCTCGCTGCCAGTAATTTGACGTAGCCTCTGGGTGGGCACATCGGAATTATGAAATAGGACTTCACTCCAAAGCTAATGCAAACGTGTTCGCTCAAATATTGGTAGGGACAATTCTGTCCTCCCAAAGTATTGGTAGGGATATGTCCCTATCGTCCATATGCAAACCTTCCCCCTTGGTTTTGAGTGTCTTTTGTTCCATTAACCTTGACACAACTGGTTGGGAGACCTCTGGTTCTGAGCGAAGTTACCCTGGCTCGTAACAGTAACATAGCTGGTAACAATCACAAGATTTCACAGACGCTGTCAGACATGAGCAAGAGATTCATGTCTCCTCTGTGGCTGTTAATACAACACATGGGTGCACAGATAACTGTGCTATAGTCAGAGCTTTACTAGATACTTAAGACTGATAAACAGTAACATTAACCAGTATAAACAGCAGGGCTACGACTATGGACTGTTGCTTTCCCCAGACACGCACGCATGCACACACATTGGGAGAGTCTTCTAGTGGCCTTCTAGCCCAAATACATCACAGGTACAGTCACAGTAACTCTCTCAAAGGGCTATAAATGTGCCTCTAGCGGAGAAACAGAGAGCCCGACAGTAGCTACTCATGGCCTGTTAGCTCTGAGTACTGGCACCGCGTCACGCACATCACCATTCATGCGCTGCGTGGTCAGCTCAGACGCGTGTCCCACGCCCAATGCGTCGTCACACACCTCATCCCCCCACCCCCCACTTCTCTGTTGCAGTATTTAAATATGCTGGAAGGGTCCAAGCAGCATTTCAGGGTGTACTTATTATTTAATGCCTATTTGAAGAGATTTTTGGGGTGCAGACTTTGGCTAATTTGCAGAAAAGCAGTTCAATCCAGCAACTCTTTGGCTAGTATTGGTGCAGTTCTGGCACCCAGTATTGGACAGAGACAAGTGTTGGACAGACTCTAACATGTTATTCATCTCAAGTCTGGCATCAATCCCAGAGCCAGTCATGCTGGATTTAGGCCTCTGTTCGGCCCATTTTGGCCTCCTGGGACTCTAAGATCAGCTTCAGTACGAAACAGCATTGGCAGCTTAATCGGGTTGTTCTAATCAGTACATTTTGGATGTCACATTTCACGCAGTGTTTACCTGTCAAAACTAGACTTGCCCTATCAACATATTAAACATAGTATAGCCGATACTGAAGTGTTAGCTACGAGCCATCATCCTGCAGAGTGTATGCTAAAAAGCTAGCTCGGGACTTCATATTATTGAACAGCAATAGACACCTGGACTAAACGATATACTTGGGACACGTGGATGACTATAATGTCTTTTTTCCTACAGCAAGCATGTCGAACAGGCCAATTTCCCCAAAACATAGCCTACTCCATTAAATCAGAAAGGGAATCCCTGTTGCTGAAGAACACCATCCAGAGTATACAGCTGAACTCTGCTGTAGGTGAGGCCAGACAAGACTTGACCTGCTCTGTGCATGGATTATAACACGTGACGGGATTTGTTCTTGTTTAAATAGGCTTGTTGATCTGAAAACAGGGAGCAGGGTTACTTTGGCTAATGTGACACAACTGGCTTTGAGTCATGTCGTGACAGTTCAGGTGAGCCAGGTTCTTAAGATAATTATACATACAGACTCTGTGATTTGAAGCTTTCTTTGTTTTGTTAAAAAGTGTATTGTACATTAGATTAATTATTGAAGGGTAGGATTGAACAAGGCAGTTCAGTAAGAGTCCACTCTTATTTACAGCAGTAGCCTGAGGGCCACAGTTGAACAGGGAGGATCAAACATTCATACCTGCACTGCAGAACCGCAATTACATACAGTATCTGGGGATTTGAACTCACAACCGGTTGACTGACAGGTTGGCCTGATGTTAAGGAATGCCAACCTGCAAATTGAGGTCATAGTTGCAAACCCCTCAACACCCCAATGGGAGTATATCCCCATTAGGATGTCCTTAAGCAAGGTACTTGGTCCATATCTACTCCAACATACTGTATATATATTTATTGAAACTGACAAAAAGGCCCCACAGGATGAAAGAGTAAAGGGAAAAAAGATTTTAATAACAGATAATAGGATAGAAACCATTAAACAAACAATTAAACCAGGTTAATAATTATACGTGGGATTGGAAGTGGTTTAATAGATTACTGTAAATAACCAGCATGATCTGTGTAACCTCAACCGAACTCTTTACACTTTGTTTATACGGCAACTAAAGTGTTCCGACAGATATGCAAGTGTTCTCCGGGGCCTGATTGTGTGAGTACGTCCTATTGGAATCCCAGATAATATGAGTCATCTCATAAATTTGCCGCCTTACAGGGGACCGAATGTTCTTTAGGCAGCAACGATTGACTGCCACTGCAAGGGTCATTATTTTCTGGGTGAGTGGCTGTGTCTCAGGGGAGACAGCAAGTAACTCATGCTTCCAGGACCAGAGCTCTAAATCTGTGTGCATGGATACAGTATGTGTGTATGCCTGCGTGTCAGTGTGTCGCCTCAAGGCTCACTTGATGCTTCTGTGCAGCCCGCTCTTGCTTGCACATCACTCAGGTCTCACTTTATAACTGTAGAGTCTCACACACACAGAATCGTGGTAGGGTCAAGTGAGATACCTCTGACCTTAAAATATCAGTGATCGGGGGATTCTGAAGTTAAACATCTGAATTCTCCAGCTATGTACTGTAAGAAGTGTTGTTTTCAACTATCACTTCCATAGAAGCCACAGGTGGAAGGTTGGGTTGGAAAAGCCCGGGATACGGCCAATTACATAGTAGCAGTGTTGAATGTATATCCGAAAAAATACACTGACTCCAAACCCTGCTTTTAAACAGTATGGCACCTTAATTAAAGATGTGAGAAACAAAATAGGTAAGAAAACCTTTTATTGTTTTGTTTAATATAGTTTTAATTTTGAATTCAACTTCGGTAAAAAGGACTTCAATGGATTAGTGGATTCCTGTGTTTTTGTATAATTGTTGTTGTACCTCAACTGTACATGAAGAAGGTTTTTCCTATATAGAATGTGGCACAGATGATTTTTTTTTTAACCTAGAAGCAAATATAAAACACATTTACTGAATTTTTGTTTTTCAGTTTTTACCTACTAAAACTTGACAAATTGATCTGACAATAACTGTAAGTTATGAAGTAAGTAAATACTATAGTGATTTTAGCATTACAGTTTGAACAAGACTGATTATTGTTATTGATGTGACATTTATTGTATTGAAATATAAATTAAGTAACCTAGCTGCCGGTGTCACTCAACCATCATGGAGGTTAATCACATTTATTCCCGACGGAGTGTTTAATTCTTATTTTGAATAATGTCGTTTTTGAAGGTACAACTTTTAACTGTCGACGTAATGAGCTTGAAACTCATATGGCCCTCCAATAGCAATGCATTAGAATCAAAATTGCACAATTTGAATGGTGTCGATACTAATTTCAACAATACTAAAATATGTCCAAGATGACTTTGTTCACATTCATCTAGACGTTTTACTATTCTGTTAGCCTGGATGTGCTTGTTTCCACCTTGCTATGTCTTGCTGTTAGCTATCAAACTGACGTGCGTGTGGCAAATTTTAAACATTCACCTTTTAATACATTAGTGAAAGACCTTCTACTTCCATAAGAGTCAACGTGAGCAATGCTGCATACACTCGCCTCTGGTTTACACACACATATATTATGTGTGCACAACAGTCACATGATGTGCGCTCCTCACAACTGACTTTACTGCTTACCAACTGATGTTCTCAGACATGAACAGGCCTGCGGTTGCCCCATTGAGGATGACTCACTTGCCCATAATGACACCCTCTGCTGTGATTTGCCTGAATCAATCAAACCTCAGCAGCAACAGTCAGTCTTCTTTGACATTATAAAACTAAGATGTGAGGTGAACTGGGTCATGTTTGTTGCATAACCTGCCTACATGAAGAAGACTTATATGTCAATGACAGGAACATATGTCACTTTCAAATTCTTTTCTTATAGCTCATGTGTTTTCCGTACTGAGTGCACTATTGTATTCACTTGCACATCACTATGATCAATTTCAGATCACTGAGTATCTTAAAATGGCCTCTTAAAAGTGGTTTATTTTTAGCCAAGGAGCATTGATCCCTAATATCCTTCAGAATGTATCACATTTCATTTCCATAAGTCATTCCGTTAGCTGTCTTTTTGCGATTTTTCAACAAAAGTCTACAGTAACATGTAAAATCGTGGCCTGACGGGAAGCAGGGCGGCCATTTTGTTCGTCAGCCATATTGTATTGTTTATTTAGCTGTGTGACAACAACGTAATCCAAGGAAATGTCAGGTCAGTCTGTGGCCTTGCACTCCAGCCCCCCGTCTGCTTCTCAGTGATACCATCACATCATTATTTCTCCAAATACCAGGAAGCGCCTAAATCATTGTGACGTAGGCAGAAAGCGAGGCTCTGAATGGCTCGGGGAGAGCTGGCAACAACATCTCTCCGTGAGTGCGAGAAGGCGGACTCGGGATCGACGGAAAGCATTGTGGCGTTCTTGTTGTTGTTGTTGTTGCTATGGTACAGCAGGACAAAAGTGAAACATTTTTCTCGTTGCAATGGAAAACCGCTCGGCTCAGTGTGCTCCAGCTGCTTCGGTTTCCTCCCTCACCCGTCTCCCCCAGCAAGACGTCTTTCATGCCATTGTGGATGCAGCATTCTGGAAACACAATGAAACAAGCGTGAACTCAAACTACACTTCCCCTGGCACCGGCGTTGCATTGTGGGACCCGGTGGGAGGAGATGCTGGGTCAGGGGACACTCAACTGGGGGCCTCTGCACCCACAGAGAACAATTTACAGTGGAGAAAGCAAAGACAAACGGCAGCCATGTAGATATACAGCATATTGGCCTTCTGGCTACTTCCTTGTTGTTACCAACCAACCTCCCTTCATGCTTTTTACCTGTTCTTTACATTTTGTCTGTTGGAAGCCAAAAAGGTTCAATGTGTAGAATGTCTTCCAGGCTATATTTAAAAAGCAATAATACTATATTGTATAATCTCTTCAGGGGCGTCACTGAAATATTTTGGAGCAACCTCCGCTGCACCAGGATCTACCTCATCAGCTGACATGACTGCAGCTGAGGGACCGTCGTCAAAGACTTTGGGACGTCAGCGGCCCCCCTCTGATGAGGCTGCAGCCGCAGAGGTCATAAAACAGGTACCACAGCCTTCTACGTCCTCCCCCGACGTGACTTTATCTGGGGATACTTTGCACTTGTTATGTGTTTCTTAACTTCTCAAACTTCAATATATTTTAATAAACATTGTTTTCTAATAAAGTTTGAGATTTGTTGATAGTTCATTTGTCCATCTCTGTTGTGTGTGTGATTTGGTGGTTGCAGTGGGAGCGATTTGGGGCCACAAACAAAATCTTGTTTACGGCCACCAAAATCCTGCTCAACATAAAGCAGGTTTAGTTGGATCTATCTGTTAATGGCCCGGGTCGCCTTACAGTAGGACTGTTGTGGATTTCATCTGCATACCCACCAAGTACATAGTGGCACACTGATAGAAACCAAAAGAGTGTTGCTTCTGAATGTTAGTTTTATGTGTTTTATAGTGTCTGTGTTATGTTTATTACCTTAATTTATGTGCAAAAATGATTGTTATGATTTGTAAGAGCTCCGTCTGCCTCATGTCCTTGTGTCTCATACAAAGGGCCTTAAGACGTTATTAAGCCCACCTCATGATGGTAAATGCTGTGGTTAAATGTCGGGCTGGGCCTGTGTGTGCGTGTGCGTGTGCGCGTGTGTGTGTGTGTGTGTGTGTGTGTGTGTGTTGGAGGATGAGACGGCAGTAGTTGTCGGTGTACAACGAGGGCTATATCACCGTTCCTGGTTCTAGGAGCCATCCTGCTTTAAGCACTAACGACACACGCTCACACACACACGCGCTCATACTCTTGTTTGCGTTTCAAAATAGATTAAGGGCTGTTTTGTTGCCCTCTTCTCCTAAATTCAATTTGCAACCGTACACGCGGCCTGCGCAATGTGTTTAACTCCATCATCTGTTAGGTCATGGTCTGTTCAGCCATGACATCCAGACCGTTCTGCCCCCGAAATCGAGCCAGCCAATTACAGTAATCCTGTTGATCCAAAACACACCTAACCCCCGCCATAACATTTTATCTGCAGGATCGGCCACAAACAGCGAGGCAGCCTCTCTTTGTATACATCCACGTGGTGAATCGTCTCTCAGAGCCGTGCTTGATAGTTATTGAAGACGACATCTCCCATCCAAGTCAAGCCTTTACTTGAAGCCTCCTCCCTCCAGAGTTGGAGTTGGAGCAAGAAAAAAGAAAACGACGGGTAGAAACGCTGCTGTGGTTATGTACAGCTGTCCAGTGCGCAGACATGCTGGAATCATGTTTACATGCTAGCCTCGTTTCATCTGAGCAGTCTGAGTGGTGCGTAAAAGAGCTGGAATTTGGTGGATGTTAATTAAAAACACGCCAGAGCTGAGAGGAGAATGTCAATCTTAGCCTGTTTGAGAGGTTTTTGTGGAAGATCTTCATCTTGATGACTTTATGGTCTAGCATAATTGCCTAATTCTATATGATTGAACTGTGAAGTAGGGTTTAATGTGACCAAGTAATCTGAAAGCCTAGTACTGATACTGTGGTACTGCACTGAAGGCTCTGAATATGACTATAAAATTCAGTATTTTTAACAAGATACCTATTTTGCCAATGAAGTTTTAAAATGGGAGGTTTGACTCATTAGTTTATGCTAGTAAAAGGTGGAAGATTGAAATGAGCGTACTGTCTCGCCATAGATAACAAAACAAAGGATGAATACAAGAATGCAAGTGTTTAACGTAAGTTAGTGGCGCTTTTTCTCATCTCACCATAAAAACTGGCAGCAGGGGGAAGCAACTAGCCTGGATCTCTCCAAAGTTCAAAAATCCACCCACCGTCTCTTCTAAAGCTCGCTTTTTGCAAATTGTGTCTGTTGGTTTAATCTGTATACAAGCAGAAATACAAAAAGACTCAGAGTTTACAGCCATGCTAGTGGCTCTTTGAGGCTGTACTTTGGCATAGCAGCACTTTGAGCTAAATGCTAACGTCAGCATGCTAACATTCGCACAAAGACAACGTTAACATGCTCATGTTTACCATGTTCACCATATTAGTATAGCATATTAGCATCAAAATAAGCATTAATTAGCACTAAAAACGCTGATGGGAATGTCATTAGTTTTGCAGGTATTTGGCAATAAACCAAGGTATTGGACAAACTGAAGTTTTGACCCAACTATGGCTCTAAATGAAAAGTCACTGGATTGCACACCAGTTATCGCAATCTTGTGGGGAGCATAAATGTGTGTCCCAGATTTCTTGGTGACCCATCCACTAGTTGCTGAGACATTTCACGCCAACCTGTTGGTGTTGCTGGAGGCAAACTAAGGGGAGCACCAAAGGTTTCGTTTGAATACAATTGTTTGAGGTAGGTAAGAGGCCCTTTAAGGCAACGAGAGGCTGGTTTCACTACGGGATGGTCAGTAAAATACTTACAGAGATATCAGTTGCCTAATATTGAAAGAGGGTCAAATAGAGGCAGCGTCTAGCTCTATAAACACATAAACACTGTCTAGTAGCAGTGCTCGTGTGCTGAGTGTTAACAGACGGGCCACATGCCAGTGTGACGGGCCTGTTTGCATAAAACAGAAAAGGAGTCCTGTGATCACCTGCTGCACAGGGGTGGGACTCTCATCTGCTGCTACAAGAGCGCTGAAAGATGGACAGATTGGAAGATGAGGGGCCAGATTCCTCAAACACAATCACACGCAAACACACACGTGAGATCAGATCGTCACCTGTAAAGATAGACAGACATGCACACACAGATTAGACCCCCTCCCTCATTTACTCACACACATACGCACGCAGATATAGTCCACGTGTACAAACCGCTGAAGTGAGTGTGAATTGACGTGGATGCAGAAACCTTAAGAATTAAACTGAGTGGGCTGCAGCAACAGGTACCATGATTCAAAGCAGACCGGTAGTATTTGCAACCCTTTCTTGGGGTTTGTTTCATTCTGCTGGGATAATACAGGTCACGTCGGGTAAGTGGTGACATCACACAGAAGTGTACAACTTTTGTATACCTACTCTGAGATTATCCAAACTTTCTGGTACTCATCTCAAATACTTTCAAGCCAGGTTTATTTCAGATGTTGCCATCCAGGGGGCCGCTGCATCTGCTACTACTAGCTGGGGGGGAGACACACAAAACGCGCGCAAAAAAAGAGGTGCACAATAGACTTTTCATCCTGGTCAAGCACACACACAAAAGCACATGGAGTCGGGAGGCAGGCATCCCCTTGTAGGCATTTCTGTGGGCAGCTGGGGCTCCTTAGTGGTCAAGGCAGACGCAGACACAGTCAGAATCAGAGCGGCATGGAAATATAAGGCCCTCATTAACACAGATGATTCAGCCCCTTTTCACAGGGCCATGCTGTGTGTGTGTGTGTGTGTGTGTGTTCGTGGAGGGGTGAGACTGGATGTGAGAGCATCATCTACTAAAGTATTGCTTTCAATGGAAAGGTTGTGACCCCCAGTATTTGCAAACAGTTCTTACAGTTGATTTCTTTCCTGCGTAGGTGCCAGGAACTAATAGTATTATTACACTCACTGTTACTGTCGTCATGTTTTCCTCGTCTGGATTGTCCTCACATGATCACTTGAACATAAACAGCCTGAAATACAGGTTGAGATTTATATGCAGCCACTGATGCTCTCGAGGTCAGAGGTCAGTGAGGAAGGCTGCAGGTGACCACAGGGGTGTGTGTGTGTGTGTGTGTGTGTGTGTGTGTGTAATCACAGTAAACAGTAAAGTACTGGCATGACAAATTAACAGTGAAGGAAAGAACAATTAAAGAGCAAATGAGCTTCTTTCTAAACTTTCTATTAACTGACCTAATAATAATCATGAATTTTATGTATATCTATGTATATATTTATACAGTTCATGTAGCCCTTCTACATCAAGTGTTCTTGATTTGTTAATTAAGGGATTTTGAAATTAAACCTTCAATAACAGATTTTTATTTGCCACTTGGGGGCAGCAGAAACAAGTTGTGAACACAACATAGACACATCATCACCTAATAACGTTGCTATGGGTAATGTTTCAGCAAACAGGTTACACGGAACAACGTTAGCATACGTTTAAAGTCCTGTTTCTGACCACCTGATGAATGTAAGTCCAACATTCACTCCGCTTTTAGTTCTGTTTTGGACTCCACCAACTCCTAAGAAACATATCTGGCTGCTAAATGCTCCATTATATTTGCGAGCTAAGTGTTAACTTTGTGTGTGTGTGTGTGTGTGTGTCCTTGTACAGTCATCTTTGTGAGGACCAGTTTTCGTTTTAGACCTTGGGAGTGAGGACATTTTTGGAAAGGGAGGACATTTTGGCCGGTCCTCACTTTTTTGAGACACCTTCAAGGGGCTGTTTGAGAGTTAAGACTTGGTTTTAGGGTTTGGGTTAGAATTAGGATTAGTTTAGGGTAAGGGTTGGGGTTAGGCACTTAATTGTGATGGTTAGGGTTAGGGTTGGGCGCTGGGGAATGCATTTAGTCAATGAAAGTCCTTACAAGTATAGCTGTACAAACATGTGTGTGTGTGTGTGTGTGTGTGTGTGTGTGGGTGTGTGTGTGTGGGTGTGTGTGTGTGTGTGTGTGGGTGTGTGTGTGTGTGTGTGTGTGTGTGTGTGTGGGTGTGTGTGTGTGTGTGTGTGTGTGTGTGTGTGTGTTTGTGTGTGTGTGTGTGATTACTGTTTGCTGTTGGGCAGGTACTGTACAGTTGGGTCTGCTGCTGCTGGAAACAAGGTTGATGAGATGCCATGAAATTGTGGATGTTCACATTTACTCCTCTTCGTTTTCATTCTGACCAGTTTAAATCTCCTCTTCCATGTTGGCTTGAAAGTTGAGATTGAATTGAGTTGACTTTGGTGACACTGTCTTGTCAAGCACTGTTTTCAACCTTACAAACTAATGAAAGTGAGACTATAAATGGGTCGAGGAAAATGTCAAGGTATTGAATTATTATCATCATCCAAGAATAACTGGGCATGGATAATTGGCGAATGAATGGATATTTTCTGTCTTAAAGTTGGCAATGGAACTTAAGAGGAACATCCATCTTGTATGTGTGTCTGCCAGTGTGGACTGAAGCTTAACTTATTGGACTAGCCCCTTTAATTAATGCAGCCCGAGGAATGATGAAGAATTGGCCCCGCTGCCTCGGGTAACCTGAAGCCAGCTCCACACACACCCCCTGCTTGCCCGACCACCTGAAACATAGTGGGATATTGGAACAGTCGCCCCCATCCGCCCCTGTCTCTTGTTCCCGTCCACCCAATCCCATTAAAACTCAAGCTACTGGAGGAAACACCCACTTCCTCCACATTCCTGAAGGATTTTCCATACAGAGAATAGTAAACAAACCTGTGAACAAAGACCGAGCAGGGGGGAGGGAGGGGCGCACGGACAAGTTAATGTTATTTCCTTCGTGTAGTAAATCAAACTAAAGGGCGGGGGGGGGTTTCTTTTGTGCGTTGGTGGAGGTGTTTACCGTCAGCAGCGATGGCAGCAGGAGTAGGAGAGGGAACAAAGGCCCGGGCGAAGGCCTACATCACCCTCCTCATCCTCCCACGTACCATTCGCCACACACCACACACTGCCTGGCATCGCATGGGAGGAGAGAGGACTTGGCAGTGGGAGGAAAGCCTCCTTATCAGCTTTCAGCATGGGAACCTCTGTGTTGTTCACTGACTCGTGTCAAAACCTCGGCCTGAACTTGCCACAGCGGGAGTGCTTTCGTGTGTGTGTGTGTGTGTGTGTGTGTGTGTGTGTGTGTGTGTGTGTGCGTGTGTGCGTGTCTGTGTGTGAAAGGTGGAGAAAGAGCACGCAGAATATTGAGAGGCAGGAAGAGAAACAGTCTGCCGTTTGCTGACAAGTACAAACAGCCAGTCAGACAGTTAGCCCAAGAAACAGACAGCTAACTGAAAAGATGGACGTTTGGCTTATTCCCAGTGGGACTGATAGACAGGTAAAGGGCTGATCTGTTAGCTGGTGTTTGTGCAGAAGGGAGGTAAAGGACGCCAAGCACCCATGGGCGACATTTAACATTTTACCCAACCTGAGCAGGTGAGTCTTTGAATCTGCCAGTGCTGAGGGGTCACGCTGGCATACAGCCGTTGCCTTTTAAAAGCGCTGATTTGTACAGTTGTCAGACGTTTCCTGCTGGCACACTGGCACACACCCAAATGCAAAACCTTGGCCCACACAAACCTCTGTGCCTCTAAAAAAAAGTCAGCTTCCTTCTTTAAAGGTCATTCCGCGCAGTGTTGACAGTTTTTAGCGGGCATGTGAATTCAACATCCACCTAGTGTCCAGAAACAATAAACCCCCGTTCCAACCTGCAGAAAATAGCTGCTGTGCTCAAATAACACAGGAGGCCCGTTAAAACGTGTTCCAGTGTCATGGAGGTCAGTGCAGGATGTGTGAATAACTCATCATCTATCTTGCTATCTTGCAAGGGCCTACTAAATGTGAGTCCTGACCTGCTTATTGTTCTGACGACGTCCTTTTTTGCTCAATCCCTCTGGCAGAGGCTGGCCTCTAGCTGTGGATCCTGCCCCGGCTTGCACACAGGAATGCACTATTGAGAAAGCGCTGCACCGCAAACCCTCCCAGCCATTCCAACCCGTAATCAGATCCAGCCCGTCATCCCCCATCCTGTCTCAAATCTCTTTCTCTTCCCTTCCTTTCTTTCTCGTCAGTCCGTCTCTCTCTAAATGACGTGCACACACGCAGAACACAAACACCCACGTGCAGAACGAGCACTCAGACGCCCACGCCGAATCGCAGACACCGATTTGTAGGCATGTAAGCTTGTGCCATCGCAGCTCCAAAGTCAGGGAGGCTTTTTTTTTCGCAGCGGAGTAAACGCAGCACTACTGGGGAGACGCTCAGTGATTGCACATACTGTACAGTGTAGAGAGATGACTAGGAGAATAAGCTGATACCAACATTCTATCATTTCCACACATTCACTGAATTTCTGTCACGTGCTTGTAAGTCAGAAAGGTACAGAAATACCCTGCAGGCCTGGTCACACCCGAAAAGGTCAGTCACAATGTCTCTTTATGCTTCGATGTATTTTCTCTGTGTGCTTTTTACTCCCCCTCTGGCATTTTGTCCCCAGGATTGTACACTATTTGACTCAATAAAGAGTTATTTAAGGCTACGTCCACCCTGCGACGTTTTCGTTTCAAAACGGCGTTTTTAAAACTAAAACGATCTCGGCCCAGGCGAGCGTTTCAGCGCCGTTTCCTGAACGATCTCCGACCACACTACGACGCCTCGAGGCGCATATCACGTGACTAATCGCGTACACTGGGCAAGCGCGTACTCCACAATGTCATAGCACGTACTCCGAATTCATGTACTCATGTTTTTGTTGGCCGTCCAGTCTGCAAGGCAACCCCGGAGTTTCCAAACAAAAATGGGGCCAGCGGCGTTTCCAAACGTATCCATTTAAGGGGCTCAAAAACGCCGGAGCGGCGTGCACGCTAGGTGCTAGTGATGCGTCGGTCGCGAACGAGTCGGCTCCATGAACAAACGACACTTGTGAACAGAGCAGAACTATTTTGTCTCATGTTTTCATATTACGCCTATGTCATACAAATGAAATTAACATTTAAAATAGCACATGTCAGCATGGGGTTGTGTAATTATTTATTCACCATACTGTTTCATTCAATAGACGTATTTTTACCAACCTCTGTCTCATGACACTCTGCATCCTCTCTTGTGGCACATTCGAAAAACCTACGATAGCTTTCTCCATTTCTCTGTGGGCCGTCAAAGGTCAGCACTGTCAAGGCGGCCTGCTTTTGGTCAGTAGAGCAAATTCGATGGATGTGCATGGATGTATTTCCCCCTCTAGGCCTATTCCAATCGCTGGCATGACCAGGCCTTAAGAAGTCAGTCACAGAGAGTACAGGGGGCGTATTTTATGAGACAAGCACAACATAGGGTCATTACACTTTCCGTATGTTTTGAATTTCAAATGAAATCTCTGGTCCGGTTCACGAATGTTTCAGGTGACTTTACCTACTTCCCACTGGTTGCTCCCTGAGTGGAGAGTTTTGGTAACGTGTTTGTGCATGCTTGCTAACAGTTGTAGCTTCATCCTCTTGATGCTGGAGAAATTATTCTTCAAAATATTCAAAATGTAAGAAGTCCTGCTCCTTGTGCTTGATCATAGGCGAACATTAGAGTTTACGTGCCCAGTTACAGTCTTAGTTGGAGCCTCAGATAGTTAATCATCCTAACAATGAGCAATCTCTTACTCCCTCTATCTCTGACCACCAAATCTCCTCATCTCTTTCCACCTGACTGGCTATGATTGCTGCTGATCCTTCCCTCTTCATCGCTCCATCTCCAGACCCTCCCTCTCGTCTCTCTTTCCGTCTTTTCACCGAAGCGGGAGGGGGAATATTTCTCTAGGTCGCCCTTTGCTCTCTTCTTCTCTCAGGAAACTCTGACTGCAGGGGCCGTTTTGCTGGCGCTCAATAAGCTCTTGGATCCCGCGACCTCTCTGAAAAGCCACAGCTTCGATTACACAAAATGAAGCACCACACAACCCTGGGCAACCGAAAGGTGTTTTCAATAATTACTTATTATACGTGTTGGGCGAATCAGAAACATCTGCGGCGAGTTTGACTGAAAGAGCCCCAAAACAATTCTAAAATAGGACTGACGCACGCAGGCTCCGACACGCACAGTCACACGCGCACACACACTGGAAGGCTACACTGCGCCATTGTCAGTGTGGCTGTTTTTTTAGCTGGCCACAGCTGCGGAAATGAATATCAAATGTGGTTCTGCCCCCATAAATCAAAACCATTTGCCGTGTTCTGACTTTCTTTCCCCCGTTTAAAGTCAAATTCGCAGGGGCAGTGTGCATTACACTTACACCCCGCGGCTTAACTCTTTCCTCTGAAACGGTCACAGAGGAGTGTTCAGGAGCTGGATGTTTAAGAAGAAGCAGGGGGGGCTATAAAAGCTTGTTTTGAATAGAACAGGCATCGTGCATTAGGTATGGCAACGGCAAGCCTGAAATGCGTTCAATATTCAAAGTGTGGGAAATGAAAGGTGTAATGTGTCTTATAACTTGAACCTGGCTTCATGGTTAAAAATAGAATTAGGTTAAGGTTAGGATAATGGTAACGGTAAGGCTAGGTTTAAGACGTGTGTGCGTATGTTTATTTGGGTTTTTACCCTCCAGTTTAAAGACATTCCTAGTAGGGGGCACGGTCACGCTAGCATTTAAAACATTTTGTGTCAAAGTCACTCCCATTAAATCGCAGCAATCAATGCATTCGCCAGCGAGGCAAAGTAAATCAACGCACATTGCTTGCGTCCAGTTCAGCTTCGGTGAACTTTGACCCGCGAACAATACCACGCCAGTGTTTACAGTGCTGATCTTTGAGCGAGCAGAAAGCCAGAGGGTCCACAATTAGAATAACCCGTATCTTATTAGCCGTGTTGCGCCATCCACTTTTATTTGTGCTCCTCTGTGCCACTTCCTGGTGTGGACGCATCTTTTAGGGAATGAAAGACAACATGGTTAATCTTATGGGGCAATCACAACACTCTGTGTGTTTGCACGTTTGTGTGTGCATGCAGGTGAAGGAGGGTGTATCACAGAAAGCGCCGGAGGTCCTGGGCTCGGCTTTACTTGTGCTTTTCTGGGATTAGAGGGGATCCAACGCTGTCCAAACCTTATCCTAACCTACAGTCCGAGCCAAACCAACACGCACACTCCAGATCAAGCTGTGGGACAATAGACCTGGCCGTCTGTTGGTTTAACAGGTCTGGATGCTTGCTAAAGGGGGATTGGGAAGGCCTGCTCTGATGTCCAAAGGCCCGGGAGGGTGAGGGAGGTAGTGAGCGAGCGAGGGAGGGAGTGAAGCATTGCAAAAAGAGGAATGTGTGTGTGATTGTGTGCGTATGTGTATGTTCAAGGAGGGCAGGGTGGAGAGGGGTCACATAAGGCCGTGTATGTGAGTGTATGTTTGGGACAGAGGAATGTGAGGAAGGGGAGGGGGGGACATGCAGCAAGGGACATCCCATTAATACCAGACCTAATCTCCACCCTAGGCGCTGAGTACACACACACACACACACACACACACACACACACACACACACACAGGGAGACTGACAGACAGACAGACAGAAGGAAGGGGTCCATGTTTTCATTCCAAACTATAATGGAAGGGAAGAGGAAATGTTTTCATTCCATTTGAAACAACTAACACACAAACTTACATAGTCAGAAGTGAAAGGTTTGAACATCACCAGCATAATTTTTTACTTTTTTGTGAGTTTAACCACTTATCTTACAACTTCCCTACACGAGTCAAATGTGACAATGGCTTTGCTATTAAAGTTGAAGATTTCAGTCCTGGTTAATCAGGCAACACCTGCGGTTACTGGTGTTCAGAGCTGAACTGACCGTATGGGACACCGGGACGACTCGCAGTGGGCCGCCGCATCGGTGGGCCCCGCGGGCCGTCAGGAAATCCACAAAGCTCACTGGCCCATCACGACCAAGTTAGTTAAACTTGTGCTTACGTCATAGGCCCCGCCGGTAGCTTCCATTCTTACTAATTCTTACTTACTGACAACGAATGAAAAGGTGTCCTCAAATAAATACATTACATTCTGGTTTTTACATCACATCCAGTGTGTGCATGCTCTGTTGCCTGTGAGTTCATGGTATGTTTGTATGCAATTTGAAAGATGGACTCTGCTCTTGACATACTCATTGATGACTGATATAAGAGGATCACCTGGATTTACATTTCAAAATGTTGGTTCTCTGCATTATGTCAAATAAAATATCCTCTAAATCTGATATTACTTTTAAGTCTTCTGCAGAATGCTTGAATGTATTGTGTTCAACAGGGACATTTGAAGTTAGCCTGTGGTTACTTTGTCACACTACTTTGGTTACAGTGGTTATTTAAGGCTTTGTCACTTTTAAAAGTACTCCTTTTCATAAATAAGCGAAATAAGCGCGATAAAGTGCATTAAAAGGTTGGTTCACATGTCTAACATTTGTTTCGAGTTACTATGGCGCAACAAAGTTTTAAAGAATTCTTATTTCCCATCAGCTATTTCCCAAAGTCCAAAACGTTGCAACACGCATGTGAGAGTGGATGGTCAAATAAATTCCAGATTGCACCTTTAAACTCCGTTCAGTGAAAATGACTGCTTCGCCCGCACTGTGCTGTCAGGCTTCATAAATTTCCCCTGAAAGCATGTTCTTTGCATGCAGCCTAATGTGTTTAAGCCCCGAGTCTGGGCAATACGTGCAAGTAAGTGTCTACTTTTGCTGTACCCATGCACACACACACACACACACACACACACACGTACACACACACACACACACTGAGCTGGCACCCCCCCCCCACCACACTAGCCCAGTTTTACTTTATTAATTAATATGGGCAGATTTACAGCCGATGTTGAGCCATAATTGGCTGTTTCACCAGGAGTGATAATGCAGCAGTGTCTGTAATGAAACTGGAAATGCTGGTGTGTGTGCGTGTGATTGTGTGAAGTGCGTTGGTCTTTTTTCATGCTTACGTACGTGTGAGAATGTGCATGCCGGTCAGCGTGACTGTGTGTTAGCATGTGTGTGTTTGTGTCTCCCTCGGTTTGTTTATCTGTGTGTGAGTGTGTGTGATGAGTCTACACTAGGAAATGACAGAGCCCCTGTGATGTGAAGAAATGTTTGCTGTAGCTCCGGCTCCTCTAGGCCGAGAATGGCAACAACAACAACCCCCTCAGCACTGGAAGGAGTGATGTCAGCCTCTCCCTTCCCACACACACACACACACACACACACACACATTAACAACTGACACCCCCACGATCGCTCAGATCAGACACTGGCACAGCTATACCAGCCTACCTTAGCCAGTCCTTACAAAACACACACACACACATGGCTTCCTTTGCTTTACTCTCAAGCCCTTCCTTGCATCCTCCGCTGAATAGCCACATTCATAGCCGTCTTCGGCGAAACATAAAACACTATTAATAAAACAGCAAGGGCCTGCTGAGTGACACCTGCCGGGCCCTGCCAGTGTACACGTAAGCCCGCTCCAGCAACAAGTGTTATCTTAGTCAGCCCTGAGGAAGGTGTCATAAAAAAATAGTATAAAAATATAGGAAAAATAAAGATCCTGGAGGCTAATTTGTGCGTGGCTGGGAGAGAATGGTTGTACTGCAGCTTTGGGGCAGGGCAGGATGGCAGAGCAACAAGTATAACAGTATCTACAGCCAGGTGTGAGTGCATGGACTGCAGGTTATAAGCACTAAAGTGTGGAGTGCTGGAGGTGATAGCCAACCTGTATGTAGGGCAGAGAAGAATGGTGCTTCATAGAGAGCCACAGAAGGATGAGGACGATGATGAAGAGAGACCATAGTGAGGGGTAAAATGGGTTGGACTTATGGGGATTAGAGTAAGATCAGGGCCGTGAGCGGCACGTTTGCATTCTATAGCTCCACATAGTGTTAAACTGTACTTATACAGAAGTTGTTCCCAAAGTGCGTGCTGCAGCAAAAAAAATGAATACATAAATAAATGTATATTAACCAAGCTTTTATATACAGTACATGTCAAAATGAAAAAAGGGTGAACGTACCGTTGTTCAGGGATGTCAGTTAACCCGTTGATTTGGCGCTCCCTTGGTCCGTCCAACACTTTGATCCTAAATAAAGATACCACATCTTCGTAATTATTAGCCATTAAATTCGAAATAGCAGAGATATTCATGATCCCTGATCCTTTTGGTGACCCTCTGACCTTTTCTCCAGTACCAAACTCAGTCCAAAATGCACACTTGCACGCAAAAACAAGTCTCAAGTCTTCAAATAATAACACATATAAATAGAGGTTGCTAATAAAGGCCTCAAAACACTGTAGAATTACCTGTATTCTAATATCTCTAATATGTTTCCCGTCTCTAACAGAAATATTTTCAGTCACTATTTGAGTCTCTTCTACTCTGCTGTTTTTTCAAATGTTCTTAAGGTACCATTAATAAAACTGTACACGTTTCAAATTTAAAGCCTACCAGGAGCGGGAGGGATTACAGTATGCCTTTTGAGCCACTGGAAGGTTTTTTTACTGTGCAACGTCAGTGCATGACAGGCTGAGTTTCAATAACAGTCAGGGCTCAACACTAACTGTTCAAAGTGGTTGCCAGGCTGGCAACCAGGAATCAGCTTTTGGTTGCCCAAACTGAAAATATGGTTGCCATTTTCAGTAACCTTATATTTTAAGATACTATGCAGTTATGCGTCAGCTTAATAATGAAATTGTGACATAAAATAATGTTTAAAAGCTTTATTACAGGACCCAAACAAAATTCTAGGTAGTTTGTATTTGATCTGATACTTAAAGGTTTTTACATTTTAATTCCTGGTACACAAATTACCAGAATTCCTTTGTGATGTTGACGCATTAGTCGAACTTTTCACCCCACAGGTCAAACACCTTTATTTGCTTCTCCGTGGTCTCTAAAACAGATGCCTGTGTGCACGCGAGTAAACGCATGTGCAGCGTGGTCTGGTTCCGGTTCCAACTGTAACAGCAATATTTTAAAATCCCTAATGCAACAAATATAAAAAATAGATGTTGAGGTTCACATTTTTGCTGTCCGGCTATGCCATTGTCAGTATGTACAAAAGTTAACGCCTCGGTCGAGAATTTCTTGGTTTCCACAATTACTCTGCAGAAGTGGAGAGTCCCCATAATTTAGACAGAGTGAAACCTCTCTTTGCAGCTTTGTAATTTTCCCATAGAAAGTCCCATGCTACCTCCTGTACTGCGGTCCAGACGAGGCGGCAGGCACCCAGGAATGGACGGCCACGGCCCGGACGATGGTTAGTGTTGGTAGTTAGGTTAATAAAGGCTTTGAGAATTTACGGTAACATCATGCTAGTACTGACTTCATTTGGGAGACTTTTATTACACTTTAGTTAATAAGAAAAGTTAAAATCCCTGGAGCGAATAACCTAAAATGTTTTCTTTGTGCATACTGTTCTATTACAACTTGGATTTTATATTTGTATATTATATTTTATATATTTTCTTTGTCGATACCCCATTGATTGACATAACTATTTTTAAAGACAAGTACATGTAGAAACCATCCTGGTTGTGGTGGCTATGTATTAAAACCACTTCACTGGTTAATGAAGTCAGAGAGTAAATGTCATTCATTTTTCGTTTGCAATTACCGTACAAAAAGTAAAATAGGTGAACATGCACCCAATATATGGGCACAGATGCAGGTCAGAAGACATGATGTTCCAGCCTTTTTTGGCTTGTGACATTTTCACACAGCACGCTACGCTACGCTCCGTGCCAGCCCTTAGCCCTTAGCTCTCAGTGAAATACATGGGATATTGTTGAGCCCTTTCGACAGATGACAGATTATTATGGCTTAGCACGGAGCCCGAGCAGCACTATGCAGCACCTGTAAGTCCACTTGCCTCCCTGCCTGTAACCACAGGCGAACACGGGGGACTCCAGAGTTTTCCCAGGCTCAGCCAAGGTAAATATAAAGGCCACTCTGTTCGACTCTGCCTGCATCTCCTGCTCCATCTCTTTGAACTGGCCGGTCATGTCAGCAGCTCCCAGCCGCCATGCCGCCCTTCATGTGCCCACGGAGAGGGATAGGCTGGGCGCCGACAGATCCACACAACACCCGGGACTAATGCATGCGCACACCCACACACACGCCTAGTTGTGCCCTGTCTGCCTACATGAGCAGAACACATAAAACAGAACGCAGAAAGAGGGAGGAGCAATATGGGCCAAATGACTGTATTTTTATTTTTTATTTAGCTTGCATTCAGTTACACACGCAAGGTATGAGCCAAAAGGGCGCCGTTGCAACAATGAACCCCTTAAAACATAAAATATCCCGTCACTACAACATCCCTGTGCCCAGTTGTCCCCCATAAAATATAGGGCAGAGTCTGCACGCTCGACCAGTGTGTTTGTTGCAGTTATGTCGCACTGCAAGCGAACAAATCCGCTGTTGCCAACTGTTTTCCAATGAAAGTAGCTAGCACTCGCTCAAAAAGTCGCTAAAAGCAAAGATACCCTATTACAAAAATGTAGCGCATTACGGGCAGCGCCAATACAATGAAATGGAGCACACTTCCTGTCTCCTAAGCGGTCGTGGACGACTCTCCCCAGGTAAAAAATTAAGATAATTGTATTATTAAGCAAAGAAACGAAAGAAGAGTTTTATCTTTATCTAGTTACGGTTTATACGTTTAATTCACAGTTTCACAACAGATGTTGCCAGATCTCGCGAGAGGGCGTGGTTGAGACAGAGACAGGCCTCGGTCAAACTAAATTTTCTCCGTTGGGTCCGATGTTTACTTCTCTGCTAAAAGTAGACGGATGATGTCATACGCTCGTTTGCATGTTGATGACGCAATCCGCATTCATTTGCATAAAGCTAAGTGCGGTGAGGGAGAGATCACCTTAATTAGTAGAAGACATATAAAACAGACAGAGAAATCTTCCGCCAAAAAATCACAAACTCACAACAGGGACATCGTGTATTTGAAGTAAAAAACATGTTAATCCAGAGAGACAGCGTGAGAGAGAAAAGCAAACAAACTAGTTACATATTTACAAGATCCTGAAGCTGCCTTCACATGATGAGAAATTTGCTCTTCGCTCACCGCGAGGTTGGGTGTAAGTTCGGAAATGCCTATTCACAAACATGGTAGCCCCATCTGACTGCTTACATGCTCGTCGCCGTGGGTGTGTCGGTGCTCACGAGCTAGCGAGTAGCTTGTTCATTAGCAAACATTGTGTAAATAAGCAACCTACGACAATAATTTATGTATTTCAATAGGTATTCACCGTTGAGAGAGACACAGTTCAGTGCTGCTTTGGTGCTTAAAAAGTTAGTGAGGATTCTGTTTGCTGTTCAAAAAGACCAACATTGCCAGTCGATAGATTGCCAGCTACTAAACGTAAGCTACAATAAATAGATGAGTTTCCTTAAAGCAGATGATCTTCAAGTTCTTCGAAGTTGACGCAAAAATGCGCTTCAACATCAGAGGAAAAAGCGGATAACGCATTCATTCATAAAAACACAGAAAATATGCTCAGGCACGCCAATGTCAAACACATTGCACACGTTCTCTCACACACAACGCCGGCGTCCTTCCCTTCCTTTTTCAGCGGCGGTGACGTTAAGCTGGCCGAGCAAGGTAGAGTACACAATCACACTGGCACAGGATCAGACAGTCTCTTCCTCTATCAAAGGTCACGATTCTGTTAATCATACCATCCATGTCTGACTCATGCTGTGGTTGTTATGCAGCGGGCAAAAACGGACACAATGGACGCATTATAAATCATTGAGTCCATATTAAGTATTTGGAGGATTTAATGAAACACGCCTGGCTCATGCCAAAATGAAGATTATGGTGTTTGTCGTAGCAACAAAGCAGCAAATACACAAGTCGTGGAGACCCGGGGGGAAGCGCGGGTGTGTGTGTGTGTGTGTGTGTGTGTGTGTTTATGTCAGTGTCTGTTGTAGCAGACGCAGATGTTTTAAAGAATGGTCAAATTTTGATCTTTTGTGTGTGTGTGTGTGTGTGTGTGTGTGTGTGTGTGTGTGTGTTTATTTGCACATGCAAACTGTTCATGGGAAAAGACAGAGCAACAGTCAGAGAGACAACCTTGAAAGCAAGACAAACACACATCGGTATTAACAACACATAAAAAAACTCTCCCCTCTCTCTTTCTGTGATGAGTTCAGGTCAGTCCCGCCAAGAATGCTGCTTGGCTCAGGCTCTCAGGAAGGACCCTTTTAGGGATCCTGGCCCTCCATCAGGTCACACACTCTTCCTCTTCCAGAGGGCTTTGCGCACACATAAATCAAACACACGCATAAATCAAACACACTCCCAGCGCTCCCCCCCATTATATGTGACATCTATCTGGATGGGCAGGCGTGTGTAGAGGATGTGGTCGTTCACCATGTCCCGCCAGGCCAGAATCCTGGGCCAGGGGAGAGGGGTGGAGGCTGGGATATAAACAAAAAACCTCTGGCCGGGATGATAATAATCCCCGTGCTGTTTTTTTTCCTATGACAAATGAAAGCCTTAAACCCTGCTGGGCAGATATAGGAAGGTGCAGAAGGTAGGGAGCTTCGAGTCCAAGTTTCCTGGACGTTATGGGACGCTGCAATAGTTCGTTGTAAAGTTTTAAGTACAAATTTCCTGGATGTAAAACAAGGGAATGAGTGCATTCATGTGCACCTATACGCTCACACAAACACACATTCGCCCAGCGTGTTGCTCATCTGACCCAAGAGTCCGTAAATGAAGAGTGAAGTGCTGCAAATCCAAGAAATCCACTGTAATTTCCAGGAAGACTGTTTGTGTGTGTGTGTGTGTGTGTGTGATTGGAGCTGGCAGAAGAGCCAGGCTGTTGGATGGATGTTTAATTAGGTTAAGGAGGTGCAGCAGGGAAGACAGCCAACTAGCCTTACACACCCTTGTCCTCAACAAACAAACACACACACGCACACACACACTTGCAGACACTCCACTTCTTGCGTGCATCTGGCTCCTGTGGCTCAGCACCGTGTTCAGTACATGGAAAACTTGGAAAACTACAACTGTACAAGTTTCCAATTGCCACCTGCTGCTGTGCTCGCTTTTCATCACTCCTGAGCGAGAACGCACAGCACAGCTTACAGTAACCAGCAACCTCTCGTTTATTTTTAGTCTCTGTAGAACCTGACAAAGCAAAAGCAGCAGTACCAGACTGTGGACATACTCCATTACAAACACAAGTCCTGCGTTGAAAATATTACTGAAGTACAACATGAGTATTATCAGAAAAATGTACTTAAAGTACCAAAAGTAAAAGTACCCATTATGCTGAAAAATTACCCCTGTGAGTGTTTCACTATTATATACTGGATTATTATTATAACTGATGCATTCATGTGTAATTAGCATTTTACTGTTACAGTTGGTCGACGTGGAGCTGATTCGAACTGTTTTATATACTGTTGGGTAGCTTAATATATTTTACATATACACACACACACACACACACAATGCTATCCTGACCTGGCACATGGTGAACTTATAATGAACACATGATGCATCATGTTATCGTGTTTTGTAAAATTTTAAAATCGACGTTCTAGTAACTAAAGCAGGCGAATAAATGTAGTGCAGTGAAAAGTAATTATTGTAGTGGAGTAAAAGTATAAAGTAGCAAAAAATGGAAATACAAGTAAAGTACCTCAGTAAATGTGCTTGGTTACATTCCACCAATGCATGCCTAAGCGTTGCTCAGAGGAACTTTGGCAGAAGTTGTTGACTCGGGGAGGTACGGTCGTTTTCTGAAATGAGAATAGCACCGCGCCACAAGACAAAGCCACGTCAATGGCTCCGGCAAAAACACCACGGGTAGATCGACAAACAGGTTTAACCTTGCTCATATTTTGTTGAGTGCAGTACAACAGTCTCCAGCGACCCACTGCCTAAGCAAATCAAATCCATAGCGGGTAGAATATGTTGTAGCGTTTCCCTTTAGCATCCTGCTTCATAAAAAGTATTAAACAATGTACAGCGTCTTTGTGTCTGATTGTCCTTCACACTGGACTTCCTGGATTGTATTTCGTCTGCTGCCACTTTTAGTCTGCATGCACCCGCTGCGTTCCCACGTGCAGATACAGAGTAGTCGGCAGTCTCTGGCTTGTCATGAATCTATAGCTCTGTGGGTGAGTTGCATTGAGCACGTCATTTCCATACTCTGCTCAACTACACCGTTATATTGTGACACCATACTACAGCCGACATTGTTCATTTCCTGTACACGTTGCTGAAGCTGTTTGATTACAAAAATGACACCCAATCCAGCAAGACTGATTAGCATTGCCGTCTTGTATCTGAGCTGGCAGCCATCCCCGTCTCCTCCTGTTGGAGTGCAACAACTCCAGTCCCCCCCCCCCGGAACAACTTTGTACTTCCGTTTCTGTGGGATGGCCGTTGCTCGACTTGGCTTCAAAAGACATTTGCATAAAGTTGAGCTTTTTCTCAGACGGCAGACTCCGCGCTGAAGCGTCCTTTGAGAGACACCAAACTCTATGCTAACATTTTGAAAACACAACACTGACATAATTGGTTGTCAAAAGTATCGATACTTTGATACTAACGCTAATTGTACATTTGATAGCATCGAAAGCACCAAAGCTATAAAAAGAAAAACAGATCTACAATCTGATTTTCAATCCAAGGCTGCACCACTGTGTGCAGGTTGTTAATATAAAAAGAAAAAAAAAAGGTTTTGCTTTTTGCCGTGGTATCAAACGAGGTATCGAGAATCGTACGCTAGTATTGTATCGAAGTTCAAAAATCTGGTATGGTGACAACCTCACATTGACAGACAATAGACTTGCGAACACTGTAGCATTATACTGTGACAGACAGAAGGCTGCATGTTAACACTTTAGAATACAGTATGACGACTGAGCTGTACTGCTGCTGAGTAAACTCTCTGTAGCTCACAATGAATAGCAGCCTATTGCACTCCCAGCTTTTGAGTCGGCATGTGTGAACACACATCCACACACACACACACACACAATGCTATCCTGACCTGCTGCTAAAGATGAAGATGATGAAGTGTGAGAGACATTCGCGGGCTGCTTTGAGAAAGTGGAGGTTAAAATAATGTAAACGGCACATCTGGGAGTTCTTCAGCATATTCCCCCCAAAATCCACACGTTTCCCATGCAGAACAGTCACATAATTGGCTTCCTAGGAACAAAACATTATCACACGTCTTTCTCAAAACTCATTCTCCCTCCCTGGCCGTAGGTCATATCCAATACGCATAAATACAGACACGCTGACACACACACACACACACACACACACCCACACACATCTCCCCCTCTGACGAGACACACCTTTGACCTCAAAGTTTGCTGGTGTGCGGCCAGGCAAAATGACATCACTTCCTTTTGGCAACTTGACAGGGGCTTCATCAGAGAAGTCGCTCCGGGCTTGAGAGCGCAGTGGAAGGAGAGCAAAAAAATAAAAAAATAATGATAATAATTATACCTTCACACGTAATGAGCAGAGCCTACGGGCCACAATACGTAACAGCTGGGCCTGGGAGCTGTCAGACAGCTAGATAGTGAGTGAACACCAAAGACTAACCAAAGACAGATGTGAATTATAGCTTGTGACACATAGCTGTGTGGTTAGTAACAGGCTGGGGGCGGGCTTGGATCTAAAGATCTTAATACATTGTTGCCTTTCAAAACACTGAAATGCTGCATTAGAGCGTGAAGTTGTGGGTCAGCAGTTGCGATATCTGTTTTTGCTCAATTATGTGGGAATTTCAATGCATGTATACCCTCCCACAAACTTTTTTTGACTCAAAGTGGACTCTTGTGGGAAGCAATTAACCTAAAGTTGGTAGTCTTAACAGGTAAATAAGGGCTTTATTGGAACCACTGGCGGGTTGCATTCATGACAAGTGTATTTAATTTTCAAATAAAAGCACTGGTGATAAATGTGATATTTGAATGGCACAAGGCTACATTGATTCACATTCTTTCGCAGTGGGGTGTGTGTGTGTGTGTGTGTGTGTGTGTGTGTGTGTGTGTGTGTGTGTGTGTGTGTGTGTGCATGGACAGGGCTGGATAATGAGAGGAGGCGATTAATGCTGCAGGCCGGATCAGGGCAGAGAAACGAGAGCAGGCCTTGCCACAACACCTACAGACTCGCAGCTACGGCGCCTTCAGCTTCTGTTTAATCGCGGGTCTCTCCTTCGTCACGCACACGGTTCGTGTGGTTCTCTCTCACCGTCAAACACTCTCCCGCTCTTCCTTTCCCATAAAAACATTTTGTTCCGTCACATTTCTCTCTTTTAAAAGTACACTGTCACTCGCACTCACGCACAACACACCACGATTGCCCATCTCCATTAGAGTAAAATGGGTAAAAACGGCGACACGTTATTCGAGGAACCAATGTCACCAAGACATTGCTTGGGTTTGAGACGGAACGTGATTTGGAAAGATTATGTTGAGATACAGCAGGCACCATGCCAACACTTTATCATGCGTCGTTGAGAGCCAGTAAACTCGATACCTTTGCCGATCACTCAGCGTAGCATCTGTAAACGTGTTAGCATGGAGCCATATTGTCACATAGAAGAACCTTTTAGTATATGGGGCCTACTGAACATATAGTGCATGCTAACGTGTTAGCAACCAGCCCTACCGTCACTCAACTCAGTATATGTGAGAGTGTTAGAGTCAAGCGTTAGCATGGAGTCTTTGGCGTCTTCTGTCTGTCAGCGTAGTAGCCTATAGGTTGAACTTATTTAGAATTTATCTTAAAAACTCGCTTTTTTTGTATTTTTTTCTGCATCAAAATTCCTCTGATCTAGTCATATCTGATGCTGTATGTTAATGGCTGTTATGACGATAGCCGATTCATACTTTACTCGCCGTTTTACTTTGACTGCACTTTCACATTTATTCTAACATGTACACAAGTGAAGTAGGCCTACATATTGAGGGGAGATGTCTGGTATCTCGCTGGGAGCCAGAGAAGTCGGCCATGGGAGGAGGGGGAGAAAAGACAACATTGGCAGAGTGAAAAGACTCTCGTGTCTGGACAAAACAATGACCGTTGTACGGTGATGATAGGGACCGTGATGAAAAGGTTAGAAAAACTAGGAGGGTTTTTGGTTAGATGAGGTGAGACCGGCTAATGTTTTGAAGTGCGAGTGAGCTTTTGCCATCACAGATATAAA